>OZ026595.1:48928596-49113596 GCA_964020085.1 Micromussa lordhowensis | reverse complement strand
GCATTTTTAAGAATTTCTTGCTCTTTAAATAGGAGGACTAAGCTTTCCATTGTCAGAGGACCAGTCTATCACTGGCAAAATCACACTTATACTAAATAATTAATAATTATCAAAGCTGTTGCATAAGGAAATTTTAAAGGAGCCCAAGCCTTATTTTTAGGAGCCCAGGATAAAATTTAGTGTTGTCAATCCTGGGTTTGGGGAGGTTGGGGAAGGCTGGGAGTGGCATGTTGAAGTGACTTGTGGAAATTCAGGGGAGGGGTGTGGAGATGGGCAGTTATGTTTTACAGGTTGCAGGTGGAAAAATCACAGGCGGCCCAGATATTGTTTGTGATTTACATACGTGACAGTATCGCGTTACGTTTTAAGCCATTTAAGAGAATGTATGAAAATGGTTCAAAAATCGCTCTAAATTCAACTTGTAGTGAAGGATTTAAATAAAAACCAAGGTCGCTCTCAACCGTAGGGAGGCACAGCTCCCTACGGTTGAGAGGGACTTTGTCGTGTTGGAGCGGTCGCTAAGCCAACGATTTTGAAATCCGTGCCCAAGATCACTCGTAACGGATCAAAATGAAGCAGAAATGGGCAGCCAGCGTTCAAAACGGAGCGTTTTTCGGGTGGATAAGATAAATCTTGGGATCCGAGGCGAAGCAACTAGAAAGAAGAATTATCGATGGCTGTCATGAGGCAATTTTGGCGAGCTCCGAGCATTTTAGTGGAATTTATGGAGCTTCGAGTTCGAACCGTCGGCCGACCAGGTCGCCAGCCTTTCGTTGAACACTTTAATGGAAAGCAAACCTGGAAAAGTTTAAATCATTGAAATGGCTTTAGAACGACTGTAGAACGCCTCAGCTGCCACAAAGACTTCAAAATAACACAAGCGCAGACTAAGGTAAGTTTCTTTTATTTAAATCCTTTACTACAAGTTGAATTTAGAGCGATTTTCGAACCATTTTCATACATTCTCTTAAATGGCTTAAAACGTAACGCAATACTGTCACGTATGTAAATCACAAACAACGTCTGCGCCGCCTGTGGAAAAATCAACATTTAAGTGCGAGTGAGTCTACTTAGCACTTCGGTTATCCTGAATAGCACTCTGGTTCAGGGTCCGACATTGCGACTGACTGGTGGCCAATGCGACCAAAAATTGAGCGTTGGCGACCAGAAATTTAGAACTGGTCGCCAGCAGGCGACTAACCTTTTGTCCCCTCGGCATTTGAAATTCCAAGGTAAATGGGCTTTTTTTAAAAGAAAGCATAAAGCTGCCGTGGAGAATTGTAGTAAAACAAAGTGACGATTTTACGATCGCCATAATTACCCGGCGCCATATTGTTTCAGCGGCTTCTCGCAATTCTGATATCATGGGCGAAAACGTGACGTGGTGAAAATCTAACTAACACTTGTCATTGGTGACCAAACCCTTCCATTTGGCGACCAAAATTTTTCGGTTAGTCGCCAATTGGCTCCCTAAGAAAAAAGTTAATTTCGGACCCTGTGGTTAGCCTAAATTAGCTTAGATTGCTTGCTGTCAGCCTTTATACTGGGCGGTTTATTTAACTTCAACTCAAATAAACAAATATGTCGTTTCAACCAGCAACCTGCAAAATATACCTGCCATGTGGGGGCAGCCCCTTTCTCTCTGTTGAGATTTTCCATGAGACGCTTATATATATGGGTAATTTATAGACCAAGTGTGAGGTTGACCAAGATGGCTGGATATTGGCCAAGTTCTTTTTTTGCGTGTTTATGGACCAAGATGGAATCAAGGTCAGAGATGGAGTCGAGGTCCGAGAGGGAGTCGAGGTCCATTTAAACACAAAAGAACAAGGCCACTGTCCAGCCATCTAGACCAAAAAAGCTTGGCCAATAAAAAAATGTATTATATGGCTTACGGGGAAATTTTCTATAAAAATATAAAGGTTAAAAAATTAAATAAATTAGCAGTCATTTTTTTTCCAACGACTCTTTATTTTTTACGATTATTTTACAAATAGAGACATTACTTACAATATTAACTTACTACTACATACAATACTAACACTACTTACTGCACTAATGCTTGTTACAATACTAGAATTACTTACAATACTAGTATCTCTGGCATCGAAATAAAAATGAAAAAAAAAACGAAATAATAAAGAGTAGGAGTGGCACATCCCCTGAGACAATGATAAGCAGTCATTAAGAAGCTTTTGCCTGAGCAAACGCTTGAATGCCGTCACAGATGGACTAAGTTTGAGCGCAGGCGACAACTCATTTCCACTAGATTGATTGATTAAATGACTGCATTAATTAAATTATTTATTGCTTTTCTTGATTAACAAAACTGGATAGGAGAGAAGTTCAGTAGAATAATTTCAAGATTCATGGTTACCACATTGTCACTCATGGATGCAACAACAGTATTATTTTGTAAACAGATTATAACCCTGCCCCACCTCACAGAGACGTATTTCATGACTCCTTTTTTTTCTCAACTAATTTGTCTCTCAATGCACTTATATTATCCAGATACACCATAAAACTAAGTCATGGCAGTTTTACCTGGGTGATCAGACGTCGTTATAAGCACTTCTTGAAACTTGATGCAGAGCTATTCTTTCACAAAGTTAATGTTCGTCGACAGACAGTAAGAGGGGAGCATAGAGGAGAGCATCATGTTCGGCTGCCAAGTCGTCACCTGCCCAAGCGACCCGATATGTTTGCAACAACGATCAATATGGACAAGAGAATAAAGTCCCTGGAAAAATACCTGCAGGTGATTCTTGACAGCCCAAACTACCGTAATCACAAAGAGACGTTGAACTTTTTGGAAGTCAGCCATCTATCCTTTCATTTTGATTTGGGAGAAAAAGGAAGGTAAGGAGAGTTAAGCACTACTGGTCTCTGAATATTCTTTAATTTAAACAAAATTTAAGTCACAAGTTGTTACTGTCCTTGTACTTTACATCAGGGCAAGAAAATATTAATTTTGTGAAATATTGTTATGTTTACCGGTATGAATAGATTATTTACCTTGCAAAATGAAGATCAAATTGCATTGTTCACTTTTACAATCTGCAAAGACCAGAATTATTTTTTTTGTGTGTGTTCATGTGATATATTTCAGGGAAGGAGTCCTAAGAAAGCGGGCAGGAGGTCACCGGTTTCCAGCAGGCTGCTGCAGTTGCTGTGCGGGACTGTCTTGGGGAATTTGGGACAAGAGGTAATATTGCTTGGAAAGAGATAATGTTATAATGTTAACTTAGGTAAGGTTACAGTCATGACAAAGATATTTTGTTTTCTCAGTGTGGGAATATTTTCACAAACGAAACCTTTCTGAGAAGAAAACCCATGACCTAACAATTACACAGTGCATGACTTCAAACCATACCTGACTGATCATCGAGTATAGGGGACTGGTGGAAACTGAAGGTTGCTGATGATAATCAACTTAAAGTTAACAAGAACAATGATATGGCTTATGCTATATAAACCTGTACAGGTTTTCATTGTTGTAATTTGAGGTCTACTAATTATTTTACAGGTGGCTGCTGGTGAAAGATAGTTTTATTGCTTATGTCAGGTAAAAAAATTAATGGCTTAAAAATGATCCTTCCATTAAGTTAAATGAGTAGCTTTAGAGTTCAACCACTATTAAATGCCCCACCCTCAGGGAAATGGATAGTGGCCAATTACAGGGGCTGGCCTCTTAAGAGAGGTAAAAACAAAAGAAAAGCCCTCATCAGGACTTTAATTGCTGGCCACCTAATAGGGAAGGCCGTTTAATAGGGGTTTGACTGTAGTTAGATATACACCAGGTCAAAGTAAGGTCTGTATAGAAATGACCAGAGGCAGCCCTGACCCTTACTTCAGTTTCAAGCAAGTAGGGTTGTAGATCGATCCATGTAGAAACTTAACCTGAATCAATACTCAAAAAGAAATGTTGGAGGTCCAGACATTAAATAAATACCTCTTACTAGCTAACTGAGTTTGAGGTCGGTACTGTAAGTTACAGATGGTCAGTTTTTCCCCTTCAATTTATGGCCCAAGTGCAAAGCACACAGGTTCAGAAATCAATTTCTTTTCTTGCAGAGTTCAGGGCTTAATTTAAATGGCTTACACATGTGAAAGCAAAACGGGTTAATTCAAAATCTTTATAGGAGGTTAGCACATTGTAATACACAGTTTAAAATAAACATCAAACGTTTTTAACTTTTACCTGCCACAGAGGTTGAGAACACTTGCAGTAAATCATCAAACAGTTTGGCAAATAAAAACAGCTTTATATTTTTGTGGGATGTACTTGCAGTAACGGCCCACTAACTTGACCAATCACAGCACGATATTTTAGTAACTGAGAGATCTCAATAACAAGGGACTGATTTTAGCTGTCAACCTCCTCATGAGCTTCACTCTTGTAATGAAAGTAATGTCTAGTGTTTAAGTTTAGAGGCAATAGTTTAAAATTACTATTTTGTGAGAGGAATCTCTTTTGTTGTTGTAAATTAGCCCCAAGGATAAACAAGTCAGAGGAGTGGTGCTGATGGACAAAGAATTCACGTTCAAGTATGGAAGGAAACAAACGGGGGTGCGGCATGGCTTGCTGATTCATAACCAGGCAAGGTGAGATGCTTACTTAATAAATGCACAAGGACTTCAAGGAGGTGGCACATTCTCTTTCTCCTTTTAAATTCTTTTCAGATATATGACACTTTATTGAACTTAATAAGAAATTAAATGTCTTATTTTGTTGTAGACAACTGCTTTTAACATGCTGGACTGAACGAAAGGCAAGGTACAACCAAGAAACTCCTCATTTGTTTGCTGGGTTACTTTTTGTTGTTGTTTTTCCCGATGTTCAACCTATTCTTGATTGATGCCTCTCAAACTCATCAGGTTTAAACATAAGAAATTACAATTATTACAATTATAACTTATTATTATTATTATTATTGTTATTACTATTATTATTTTATTTTTTTTATCTCACATAATCAATAAAATTACAGTGCAGTTCAAGTGTAACACCGGTGCAAAAAGTGTAACACCGGTGCAAATTACACATTGTAATTCTGGATAATGATTGGCAGAAAGAAAATGAGAAATTTTGTAGGCCAATGATATTATGTAAAACAGTGACAAAAATTTTCTACGGAAACTCTGAAAAAAGTTTTCTCGAACGCGAAAAAAATGGCTTCAAGAAACATCTTCCGGTAATTTTTCTGCGCGAATTTTTTTATGTTTGTACCATTATTAAGTAATCATACAGTTTTTCTCGTTCAATTTGAAATTAATTTGCACTTGTGAGTTTTTCAAAAAGCTGAAATTGCACTCGCCGAAGCAGCTCGTGCAATTTCCCGAACCCGTCAAACACACAGTAGAGATATAAATATAACACGATAACTGCAGAAATTCTCACGCGGTCATTGGCTAATTTTCATTGTAAATAAGCGGACAGACAGACCGGACATTTCGGTGATTTGTTATTGTGAAAAACAAATTGACGGCAGTTTTTTACAATGCCTGTTATTTACAATGAATTTCGTCATAACATTGTCAAACTAGTGTACGGAACAACTACTTGACAATGTTATGATGAAATTCATGATCAATAACGGGACAGACGCATGAAAAACTGACCTCAATTTGTTAATCTTACCAACCTCGTCTTCTCGGTCCGTACCGCAAGTTATGGATCCTCCTTCCTTTTTTTTCCCTTCGATGTATGTAAGATAATTTGGTTTTATTATACATTCAACTCTCTAACTCTTTTCTGATTGGCCGAAAGCCTACAGTGAATTTTCGAAATCAGCGCTCGTGACGTCATAACTGCAGATTATACAATAATCATGTCAAGGTCACGGGTCATGTATGACCGCAGTGCATGATTTCCAAGGGTAATCATGTCAACTTCGCGCGATTCGTGTTGCTTGCCGTCAGTGAAGAAGCAGAAACATGACTTCCAAGTTTTTGCGTCCGTTCAATGTGTAATAAAACAATTATTAGATTCGGTTTTTGTGATATCCAGAATAATCAAGGTCGAGGTAAGGGTTATCAGCCGAAGCCAAAGGCTGAGGCTGATAACCCTTACCGAGACCTTGATTATTCGGGATATCACAAAAACCGAATCTAATATTATTGTTTATTACAGAAAGATGGAGCTACGCTATTGGCTGGTGCATGGTGCATATAGTCGAGTAAAAGAGTTGTTTGTTAGTCAACGGTTTCAAGTCCATGAAGCTGATTCAGGTCTTGGGTTTTACAGTGCCCGTTAACTGTTGTCAGTTTCAATCCGTGTATTTTACATGCAAGTCAAATTTGGGATTTCAGTATCAAGGCAGCTGTGTTAAATTTTTTTGTAATGTCAACAGTGAATGGATGAAAGCAGTTGTTCACATTATGGCAACAACAGGGGCTGACTGGATGAAAGAGCATCCTCACGGCTCATATGCCCCCGTCAGGGAAAATTCTTATGTACAGTGGTGAGTCGGCTTGTAATAAGATAAATTTAGCAACATTATCAACTGGTTTTATCAAGTTTTTTATCAACTTCAAAGCCTACCAATGCTTTGTTTCCTAGTATTTCTCCAAACAATCATGAAGGTTTTGTAGGAAAGGTTCCATCGACTGCAGTTCAGTTGACTTTTTTTGCACTGAAAAAGTACGAATACAGTCGATCACATGAGCAATTGAGATGGACTACCTATTGATGAGTTATAATCACATACTTGAAGTTACCTTCCGCTTTTTACCCTTGGTGACTAACACCATTAGACTCCAGCAGTGTTTTAAGTAAACGCAGCTGCTTTTTCACGCTTCTTGTGTGTTTTCTGCAATGGCCCACTGTGCATAATTAAATGTTTACGTAGTCAAGGAGACTAGTTTCTTGGTTACATTACAGGTATGTCGATGGAGAGTCGTATTTTGATGGTGTGGCCGATGCTTTGGAGTCTGCAGAAGAAGAAATCTTCATAACTGGCTGGTGGTAAGTTTGAATCCCTCAAAGCCCTGAGTTTATTAGAGTGCACGGGATCGTCTTGCCACTAACTCTATAGTGGGATTAATGCGTAATATCACGAAGGATATTTCGTAGTAAGTGAGAGAAGGGTAAGCTCTGTACAAGCTCTATTTTTATACAACCATGACGGAAGGTGCATTGGCCTTAAATGGTTAATCCGCTGGACTCTTGTTCTGCTCATTAACCCTTAAAAGCCGAACTAGACACCAAAAAATGCCGCTTTTAACCGTGAAATCAGTTTTTTAGCTGCCTTGAAGCTGAATGGGCCTTAGTTTTGCTGAAAAAGTTATTTATTTAGCAAAAAGATAGATTCTCCGTAGATTAGGTACAAAAATGTGCAATATTTAAATCTAGGGCATACGCATAAGCCAAAATTTAGACTTTTTGTATGCGATTGCCCGTTTCGAATTTTTTTCTTGCCCCTTTCCTTTCCTTTCTCTCGGCCCTTTCACTCACGCTACCTCTTGCGTTTCATATTATTTCTGGTTGCTGTAAATAGTTGGGTGTTAATTATGGGCAAAGCCTGGAAATGGGACCTTAATCAATTGTAGGTACAATTGGCCATTTTACGACCGTTTTTGCACCAAAACTGATAACGTTGTTTTTCAATTTGCTACGTCGGAATGCCGTCGATATCCAAAACCGACTACTGCGCGGATAGATCTATCCATGCTCTAGTAAATCCTTATCAAGAATATCTGGTGACATGTAAATCGATGACGTCACAAGTGGTACAAAGAGCAGGATCATTAAGCACACGTATATGTCTGCTTAGAGGTCAAAGGGTTAAATCTTTGGTATAGCGACGTTGCCGTTGCCGTTGCGGTTTTCTTAAATTTCCTATTCTCTACCCCGTGCCCTTTGTCTCCTGCTTGGTTTGTGGAATTCTCGCGTATTGATGACAATCGCCGGCTATTTGTCAGGTATTTTATGATTCAAGTTGTTGTTTTTTTTATTAAATGTTGATTCTCCTATAAATTGTTAAATCTTACCTTGTCTTTACCAGGGTCAGTCCTGAGATCTATCTTCGCCGACCGGTAACTGCTGGCCATGAGTGGAGACTGGACAACATTCTAAAGAGAAAAGCGGTACTCATTTATTGAGTGATTCTGTTTTTTATCTATCCTTGTCCAACAGTTATTTGCATGTGGGCCCTGAAGATAAAAGGCGATTTCCTTGTGCTTTGGTTTAAAGAAAGCCGGAGTTAAAAAGAATTTCCTTCCTCTTGACTTCTGCTTATAAGCTCAGTTAGGACTGCTTTATTATTGCCTTATCACTGATTAAACACACTAGGGTGTGTATGGGTAAAGCGTTTGTGCACAGGGTACAGATTTCGAATGGTCAAGCGAGAAATAGGGTGTGGATAGATTCATAGTTTGGTCTGAACCAGTATGAAGCTAACAACACATCGAGTGTCGATCAACAGATGATTTTTTTCTTGCGTGAGTAGATCTCAAGCTGGGAAGGAAAACTCGACATTTTTCTAGCTAGCAAAATCAGCTATCATTTAAAGTGGAATCGGATCTTTATTTCAACAATTTGGTGGTGATTGAAAGTTCGTTATGTAAAAAGCTGTTTAAAAATATTTGATGATTTGGTTTCTAGGAGGAGGGAGTGAAAGTCTATGTTTTGATTTACAAGGAAGTGGAGCTGGCACTGACACTGAATAGTGCGTACACTAAAACCTCGTTGATGAGTTTACACCCAAATATAAAGGTATAGTTCAGTGCAGATATAAAGATTTCAATACAAATGTGCGGTGATCAGACAAACTTATATTATGTGATTCTTTCAATACACAGAACGACAAAAATCACGCCATGTGAATATATGTACACCCACAAATGTGGAGATTTGTTATATTCATAGAGGTTCATTTGGTTTTGTCATAATTGTAAAATTTAATAAGGGGGCCAAGTTTTTTTCTTTCAACAAGGGAACAATGAAGATTACGGTATCTTTCTCAACAAAAATAATTATTTTGGGAGGGGGGAGGAAGTGGGAGAATGACGTGAATTGCGAGCTACTCTCGGAATATTCCTTTGAATATATATTCAGCACTTTTTCAAAACCTACTTCTGTGAAATGTGCGGCACTTAAATCTTTAACAATCTTTTTAAAGTGCGTAATTAGTGGATACTCTGATTTCAGGTTTTGCGTCACCCAGACCACCTCCCTGGGTCAGGTGTTATATATTGGGCTCATCATGAAAAGTTGGTGGCTGTGGACCAGAAGATAGCTTTTATTGGAGGTAAATAAATATCCATATCAAACCTTCGCTTGGCCTATTTATTTCACTGAAAATTCTTTGAAATTCTGGTACAGTTAATCAGATTCTAGGAAGAGACATTGCGAATCTTCAAATCACCTGATTACCCTGGACACAATTCTTCAATAGCAGATTTTCGCTTGAAAGATTTTAATTAGGGGAATTTGGTACGATTGATGTGATTATTTTTGCTCCAGAACTCAAACTTTGTTGTGTTTTAGGGCTTGATCTTTGTTTTGGTCGCTGGGACAACACCTTACATCGACTGACCGACTTTGGATCGGTGATTCGGCCTCCGACCATAAACAAAACGGTAATTAAAAGTCATTTTCAATAAATTTTATGAAGACAAAAGTTGAAAAGGCGGTTAATCTCCGATCATGTTACTTTGCAAACAGGAGAAAGAGATCAGGAAAATTGGGGCGTTGTTTGTTGAAAGTTTGAACTTGCCGGTTTGTTCAGACTTCAAAGACGGAATGACCGTTCAGCTGGAACCAGGAACTTCCGGAGGAAGTAAAATATGGCTAGGGAAGGACTACTCCAATCCAATTACCAGGGATTTCTTTGACGTCCACAAACCTTATGAAGGTACTCCAGAGGGTTGAATTTTTTGATGGCTTTTGATGTTTTGTTAGCTTGGTGATCGGTTCAAAATACAGGTGCAAAGTGTTCTGACCAATCGGAGAGCACATGTCATCGTCTCGACCAATCAGATGCAAAATCAAGACCAAAACTGTCACATCTAGCGAATACACGAAGAGAACCAATCAGAACACGAAGGGGAACGACGCAGATAGCCAAGCGCGGGAATAGTGACATAAGCCAAGTCCCTATTGGTTGTGGGTTTGCTTGTGATTCGCTGAAAAAAAAGTTTGTTTTGAATGGTGATGCGCGCAGTACAAGGTTTTAGATCGGGGCAAACGTAACCAAAGCAGTTGGTTAGGATAGGCATCAGTAAGGACTGTACTCATTGATCTGAATGTCAAAGCCTGACGTGCCTTATGTTATGGCGAGATGTATATAGAGAGACAAGTCATACAGAAGTGGTAATTTAAGCAGATAGATGATGTTTCGCATTCTATGCTACGCGCAAACGTACCTCAATCCTTCTCTTTGGTTTTGAGCGACGGATACTCGACTGTTGGGTTTTTGGATATTTGAGTGCCTTCCGTTTCCGTAATAATCTTCTAACCGGAATGGGTTCAGAGCTCCCAGCTCAACCCCCAACCAGCAAAGCCCAGAGATCACACTTCATGTGGTCACAGTTCTTTGACATATTCGGCGTGACCATACCTGGGTCATTGAATTGACGGACTTGTATTTCCGCAATATATTACTCGCTAAACGCATGCTCTACTTGTGTCCATTTCAATGGCACCACAGCACCATGTTGGTTAGTACCCTCACCGACTTATTTATAGCCTGCGTGGCAGGCGTCGAAGGGGAGGGAGAAGGGAAAAAACGAGCGCGCGAAGAGGGTGAGCGTGACGGAAGGGGTAGGTGACTCCCCTCCCAAAACTCTCTAGGGCCTCTCTGCGGCCTTTCCTACCCCTTGTACGACCTGCCACGCAGGCTAACTTATTTAAGTTTTGTTTCGTTTGGAAACATCGTGTACAAATAATTAATTTATCTATATCTGTTTAACTTATCTATCAATTCCCTTTTTGTTTAGATTCTGTTGACAGAGGTTCTGTTCCTCGGATGCCATGGCACGATGTTGGCATGCGGATGCTTGGCGCACCGGCAAGAGATATTGCCAGGCATTTCATTCTAAGATGGAATGCCACCAAGGTAAATTTCATTTGTGCTTCCAGCTTAGAATAATGTACGTAAAAAATATATTTAACAATTATTCCACAAGCGCGCGTTGGATATCAGATGGTAGATAGCTAAGGAGGCGCATAGCGCCGTGTTGGCTATAATCATCTCATATCCAACAAGGGCGAGTGGAATAATTGTTTTATTAAAAACGCCCCCAAAAATAGAGCAAACTAAACTTAAAAATAAAATTAAAACGCCTCAAAAACAATCACGCGTACGCTTACCATATTCGTAGAGCATGGTATAATGGCTCATAGCCCATGATTGCTAAGCCAATGAAAACTCTCGAATTGCATTATCTAATGATCCAGTTTTTAATAATAGCTTTTACACTGTGAGCACGAAATTCGAAAGTTGCCGTCACGTTGTTTATACCGGGGGCTCTTCACTGGCATGGACTTTGACACTATATGCATATCTGTCTGTAAAACCTCGGTTGTTGATGACGGAGGTAGTGACGGCGCCGAACGCTCTCATAATCTTTGATCACTACTAGTATAGTTATTTTTTTTTTTCAGACTGAAAAAGTCAAAATAATTCCGGGCATACCTTACCTGCTGCCAAAGTCCTACGCAAAACTTGCAAACGATAGATCGGCGGCATCAGACAGCGCTAACATGGTGGATTGTCAAGTGAGTATTACAGTAGAATCCCGGTAACTTGAACTCTGAAGGGGAACGAAAAACATTTGGAGTTAGCTGGGGTTCGAGTTATCGGGGTCGATTGAATATCCAACTTGCCAGGTTAATAATTGATAATTACTGATTTTTCACCACTTCAGTATACTGTACAGTGCAAATAAAACTTATCTCGTCAGAAACTGCGCTCTAGCGCTGTTATTCTCTTTGTGACAGCTAAAGGCACCTAATCTGGTATGGCTCATGACATCGGGCAATGACTCAAATATGTGAATGGTCAGTTGAACTGATTAAAATCAAATTGCTGTAGTGTTAGTTTTGAGTGTTTTTACCGATTACACGACAAGAAAAGCTAATGGGATGACATCCGTGGTAAGTTACATGAACCAGAATTCGAGTTTTCGGGATAAATTTTAATCAAGGGAAACTGACGAAGTTTAGTTCGAGGTAGCGGGGAATTTCGAGTTATCCGAGTTCTGAGTTAACCGAGTTAAAATGACTGAAAAGTGGGGTCAAATCCAAGGGAAATGGGAGTTAGTTCGAGTTAGCGGGGTTCTACTGTATTATTAAATGGTACGAAGAAATTGAACTGATGGTTTCCCTTGCTTCAGTCAGGTGACAGACTATTCCATAGGAGAGCTTTTTTCATCTCTAACTTTTGAAACAGTTAGGCCCTATTTCAGCCCATAAAGGCGTGAAAATTGTTCTTTTATTTGGTTTTCTCAAATCGTATCTGTGAAATAATTTCTATCTACTGCTAACTTTGTCATCTTTCAACTTATTTGTTAGGTTCTGCGTTCTCTGTCTACGTGGTCAGGCGGTGTCCCTACAGAAAGTTCCATTCACGAGGCCTATAAACAGGCTATTGAAGAATCTAAGCACTTCATTTACATCGAGGTAAGAAATAAGACGCACAGCACGGAATATCTGGCAGGAGACATCTATCATTGTTATGGTGTATGTTGCAAAAACTGAACTGAACACCTTCACAGTTGAAGAGTTCATGTGATCGACGTTCAACGAGCAAAGAAACAAGAGCAAACACGAAATATGAAGAGTTATAAAACTGAATTCAAAGTTTGCGCAAATCCAAGATTAGCACATTCCTGCTGTGCCCTGATCACTGGTAAATTACTGTACATGTGATCAATGTTCTGTCAGTAAAAGAAGATACTCAAATATCCTTCCTTTTTCATTCTTCATGGACAGTTTCCATATCGAAGCGATTTAGTTTACGACGTTTTCGGGACACTACATTGTAGAGTGAACTTTATATTGAATAATAGTCTCCCTCCCCCACCCTCCCACCACCACCTCCCCACCCCTATATCGTGCGTGATTGGGCTCTTATTGCGATTTTCGGCCGAACACAAAAAACCTCAAGAGCTCAAAGGACCCATGCGCTTTCAAAAGTGCCCGCGTATAAAACGAGGCGACTGGTGAACTCCGCAACTCTTGCCTCATTGCTTTGTAGAACCAGTTCTTTATCACTTCTCTCTTCATCGACAATATCAAGAATGAGATCGGTCAGAATCTACTCTGGCGAGTAGAGAGGGCGCACAGGTTTGTTTTCTTTTTTTCTTTACTTTTTCCCTTCAATATCTGACATGTGTTCTGTATTTCGACATCTATTAACGGAATAGCCGAAAGTTAGTTCCTTGTAAAACGTGTTTCTGCCTCAAAATCTTCAAAAGCTTCACAAGTATTGATCGGGCATGCATTTCATAGGGAGTTGACTTGGTGAGTTTAGAATAGAAAGACTGGAATCCTGCACACTGTTTACGTTATATATCAAACACGAGAGACAGTGTTTAATCGGGACCGAGAACAGAGTTGAAAATATGACGCGCAGCGGAGTATTTTTGACGAAGTTTGAAGTGTTTGGATAGCCGATAGTACACTGTCCTGAGTGTTTGATATATCTTCTCAATCGAAACAAAAACTAAGAAGTAAACGGAGAAAAAAAATCATCAAAATCTATGCTAATTAAGACGGGGTACCCAAACCTCCTTCACGGTTGTGATTTTTCTTGTTTTAACTTGATGAATTATTGATGGGTTTGAGGAGGAGGAGGAGGAGGAGGAGTGTTGTAATAATTGTGAAGCAAGTTAAGGGCCCCGTCCACACCAATCCGGATAATTGTGACTACACTCACACGAGACATTCAATGTGAAAAGTTTATTGAGGATGAGTCAGTCAGCCATGAGCCGTGCGATTCAATGTATCCTAATGTATCCTAATATCTATTAATTATTCATATGTTTACCTCACAAAATTGGCTGAAAATTCCAGGAATTTAGAAAATGTACTACGCCAGATACGAAAACCACTAAAAAACCACCCTTTAGATTTGGCCAAAAATATGTGGAAACGTATTCCTCATCTAATGCAGCAGTACGATGCCCCGAGGAAAGGGCATTCTACAGTTAATTTACACGAATAGATCAAATCGAAAAGTAATCCTAAAAAAAAATAAAGCGGGCCAACACTCCGACTGACCGACCTAGAATGACTTAGATCTCCCGCCAAAAACCTTAAATAATCCTTAAGCAACCCGAGATGCACCGCGAGTCTCTACAAGGTGCCGTCAGAATGAATAATTTCCGACTAATTCGTCCCTCAAACGTCGGAAATTACATTTTTTGAATCCCGGCTACTTTCTTTCCGAATACTGCTTCCGTCCACACGCATCTGACGAATTCGGCAGCGAATCCAGGTATTTTTGAATGCGCTCTCCATAAATACGCGACGCATGGACGGGAATTTTTTTAATCCGTAAAGGAAAAGTTGCGGATAAGTATCTCGATACGTGTGTACGGGGTCTAACAAATGAGGGGTTGAGACCCTGACTGGCGTCAAAACGTTGTGACTTTGAAGATCCGTCTAAAAATTTCACCCTATTCTCAGTGATCAGCATATGCGGTTTTTGTAGCATTTCAACTTTTTCATCAACAGAGAAGGCGAAAGGTTTAAAGTTATTGTCGTCATGCCGCTACTTCCAGCATTTGAAGGTGAGTATCAGTGGACAGCCAAAAAAGCGAGTAAGAGAAGCATATGGTATTATGAATTACTCAATTCTTGAATCTGTTTGGCTATTTGCAGCCAAAATTTAACCCAACGGAAAATGAATAGCTCAGGTTTTCGATTGCACTTGTTGGAGCCCAGCATATATTTTTTGTTTGTTTGATTTTTTTAAAGGCGAAATTGGCACAGCCACTGGTCGATCAATTGGTGCCATTACTCACTGGAATTGCAGATCAATTTGCCGAGGATCTCATTCGCTGCTAGAGAGACTGACTGAACTCGGTAAGTCGGACAAATTGCACATTTCGCTGTAAAAAAATGTTTTAGCATGTCACGTGTACTTTTTATTGTCAAAGTTTTTCTTTCCTTCAGTTGGCGATCCCTCCAAGTATATTTCATTTTATGGACTGAGGACTCATTCGGAAATTCACGGAGCGCCTGTAGGTGATTTATATTTTCTTTTTCGCTTTAGTGCAGTTGAAATGAAGTCCTGAGTCTGTTATTTACCTCTGGTTGTCTGGTTGTAGGTAACAGAGCTAGTTTACGTTCATAGCAAGATGATGATTGTTGATGACAATACCGTTGTCATTGGTTCAGGTAACTCAACATCTATATCAGCTACTACTACTCTTCTACTACAGAAGTTTAATTGGTGTACTTCTAAAACAGTAAATATTATACTAGAAGTTAAAATGAATATCTCAAAAAGTAAGATGTCATAAATTAAAAGCTAATATATTCACATTTATATACATTGTTCATTTCTACCTTTCTGAAATAAAAGCTTTAAACCATTTAGTGAATCAGGAATTACAGGCAATGTTAAATTGTTCCAAATCCTAATTGACTTGGGGGTAAAAAGAGAATTTAAATGTATCATTCAACGTAAAAAGTTGGACGAATGGTGCGCAGTTAGAAAGACGTGATGCTCTTGTTATGGGTGAGATCTCCGCTGGTGAAGAGATGCCAACAAGGCCTTTTTAGATTTTGTAAAACATGCACGCTTGATTGAAAGCAACGTGCACATGAAGATTATTACATGAGCTTCTGTGTTCATCTTACCTGACTTTACGTACCACCTTGCCGTTGCCTTGTGTTGAACCTTCTCCATTCTTCCCTCGCTTATGTTGATTCAGCTTTGACAGGGCTTCTGGCTTTGAGCAGTCACAACACTTTTTCGCTGCAGCCCGGGAACCGTAAATACTTGTAGATCCTCTACATATGTTTTCTTCTGTTTCAGATGTGCGGCTCTCACGCAAAGTTGATCTTTACCGCACGATGCAGGGCTGTATGTTGCAAAGTTCTGGTGTGCACAATATTTTTATCATTATTATGGTCTGAATGTGTTATAATTCGTCACTTACATTTTGTTTTGTCCAAATTAGCCAATATCAATGACCGCAGCATGCTTGGAAAGAGGGATTCAGAAATAGCTGCTATTATAAAAGACAGGGAATTTGTAAGTTTCAAATCTAATCCTCCAAAGTTTGTATTAGAAGGAATATTAAATTTAGAAATAACATCAACTCGGAAAAAATCCGAGTTCCAGATGGGATTTAAACCCACGACCCTCCTTGATCTAGCCGGATGCTCTAACCACTGAGGTGCTGGAGACTCTATGGTGAGCAAAGTGCCACATTTCACCCTTGCTCACAGAAGCTCAGTGATTAGAGCATCCGGCTAGATCACGGAGAGTCGTGGATTCAAATCCCATCTGGAACTCGGATTTTTTTTCCGAGTTGATGTTATTTCTACATTTAATATTCAGATCTTACTTTAGTTACTTAGTCCTCTTCGTTCGTGTCTGCCGTAATATTCAAATCTAATCTTCAATAAATTCTAGTTCATCCAGCTGATACTGAGTATGATACTGTGGGTGTAGGTTTTTTTCCCAAGAAAATGCCCAGAATTACAAAAGTGGGATAATGGCCCGAATTTAAAGCCGACCTTTGAGATTCGGAGTCCAACCCACTGACCATTTGATCGCTACCTCTTCCAACGTGTGGCCGTTATCTTCGAATCTGTACTGATCATTAATTTCTTTGTCAGGTTCCGTCAGTTATGGACGGTAAAGAGTACCAAGCTGGCCAGTTCGCCTTCAATCTGAGGTCAAGGCTCTTCAGGTAATGTTCAGTGTTATCGGCATGTCACAACAATAAATTGACAAACAGGCAGAAGGTAAGTATAGTGCAATTTTCCAACAAGGGCGTATCTTGATGACCGTACAGATTCTCAGAACTAAAATGGAAAGAAATGTACGGAACACAGCCATGAGAATTGGCATTTTGAGTTTGAACTAAAGACGCAGTTGTACCTTTGACCTCCACTTCTTATTACAGTCAAGTAGACGGCCGTCAACCGACACCTCCCGTTGACTTTCTTGACTTAAACCCTTGAAATCCCATTGGAAACTAGGTCGTCCATAAGAGATCTCCATCTTTCCCTGTCCTTGGCAACTCTTTGCAGCTGAAACAGTTTTTTGTGCTTCAGCCTAAGTCGATCTTCTTCCGTAGGCAGACACCTAAGAGATTAAGACTCCTAAGAGAACTGTTAGTCATGATTCCAGCAACTTACAACTCCACACATGCAACGTCATAAGCGGACACCTGTCTTAAGTGATTGATTTCAAACACAAGTAGAAAACTCAAAAGCGTCTAAGTCGGAAAAATCCCTTACAATTCAGTGCGTTTCGTTAATGTATTTCGATTATAAACACTTGGCAATCATTTTGCTTTGTTATTTTACAGGGAACATCTTGGTACAGATCAAGACATCAGGGATGTTGTATCAGACAGTTTTTATGAGGTAACCTTAGCAGCACGCAATCGACTTTTTCAGTTATTTTATTTATGCTTATTTACTTTGTGCTGGTTTCCTTTCCTCTCGCACGACGCCGGAGAAATTTTAAAACGCAGCTTTATTTCCACGGCTATGCCTACCGTACACACTCATCTGGACCAAAAACGGAATTGAAAACGCTGCTTTGCGTTTTAGTGTAGGCATAAAATATTTTGAAAACAGAGGTTTTCGAAGACGATGATGTCTTGATAGTCAAGTGATTAACCCTAACCTTTAAGGCTTTACTCCAGCTCTTCTTCCGCATGTGATGGTTGCGTTATCAACATAGTGTGGATTGAAAACGCCGTTTTTCAAATTTCTCCGGCCTAGCGTCGACGGGACCTTAAGGACGTTCGCGCGCAATTTTTCCAGGCGATAGAATTTTTTTAAATTTTTACTGCAGGCAGATAATGAGTTACTTGTACCAGAAATGCAAAAAAAATTGGGGGTCACCGTCTTCGTTTCAGAGATAAAGCGTGTGGTAAACTATAATGATTTCGAAAAATTGTCGCATATCATCGAGCACGGTCTACAGGGGTTTATAGTTAAAAATATCGAAGGTGAGTCAACGGAGGCAAACGATCTTAGTTATATTTTGTAGAAGTGGGTCTGCTGCGTAAATAATTCCAAACCTTACTAACGTTTTCACAAAATTTAACCCTTTAAGAGGCATTTGAGACCGCCGCACAGATGCACGAAGAACTACTAAGAGCGGAATTCGATGGTGCATTTTGCCAAAAATTTAAACTTCTAGTCGATAGATTTTTTTCATTTTTTCCCTAAACGTAGAAAATCAGTAGAGGAAATGATCCATCGAAAGA
Organism: Micromussa lordhowensis; assembly: GCA_964020085.1. Lineage (NCBI taxonomy): Eukaryota > Metazoa > Cnidaria > Anthozoa > Scleractinia > Lobophylliidae > Micromussa > Micromussa lordhowensis. Next base: position 49,095,182 of record OZ026595.1, on the reverse strand, counting down.
AACATTGGGGTCACCGAACGTCCAAGATCGTTAAATCCAGTCAAAGCTCTAACAATGGCCATCTGCCTTATCAGTTGTTTATTTTATGACTTAGCGCGCGCGCTCATGGATGACGTGGCATGTGAATTTGCGTGCGCAGTAAGGATGCGCAGAAACAATTAGCGCGAACGTCCTTAAACAAACAATGTCTGAACTGTGTCGCGTGTGGAGACTGTAAACAAAACTCATAGCATCTAAATGTCCACTAATCTGATTTATTATACATTCAACTCTCTAACTCTTTTCTGATTGGCCGAAAGCCTACAGTGAATTTTCGAAATCAGCACTCGTGACGTCATAACTGCAGATTATACAATAATTATGTCAAGGTCACGGGTAATCATGTCAAGGTCACGGGTTACCGCAGTGCATGATTTCGAAGGGTAATCATGTCAACTTCGCGCGATTCATGTTGCTTGCCGTCAGTGAAGAAGCAGAAACATGACTTCCAAGTTTTTGCGTTCGTTCAATGTATAATAAAACAATTATTAGATTCGGTTTTTGTGATATCCAGAATAATCAAGGTCGAGGTAAGGGTTATCAGCCGAAGCCGAAGGCTGAGGCTGATAACCCTTACCGAGACCTTGATTATTCTGGATATCACAAAAACCTCATCCAATAATTGTTTAATCGTATGTTTAGTACAAAATGACAAAATATTGTATTCTAATCACAGGAGCTTGAAATAATTGTTTTGTTTCTGAATACAGGATGTTTGGATGGCCACAGCAAAGAAAAACACAGAAATTTACGAGGAGGTTAGATGTGATTTTGATGCAGAACTTCTTTTTAACCCGGAGATTGCGTAAGCGATCTAAGGGTTTTAGTGGTTGTGCAGATTATGTAACTGATATGCAAATGATTTCCTTCCATCATCTGTGAACGTTTTTTGGAGTGATTCTGCTGACCAGTAGATAAAGCTCCTGAAATCGCTGTATTAGCCAATATTGCTGGAAGCTGGCTGTTGTAATTTCCGCTCCGAAGTATAAGAAAGATCAACAAGAGGAAATCCGCTCTACATACCGATGGTACTATCGTGCGGTGGAGGGTTGAGCTTCTGAAATATTATTTTTCGGAAGCCAAAGCGAACAGTTTCGTTGAGGCCACTGTAGCATTTGTCGAAAAAGTCTTGCCTCTAAAAAGCTCATGATTACGCTAGATTATGAGTTTCAACCGCGGGCGTGGGATCCATCGCGATAACTCTCCATGTTACGCAAATAACAGTGAGCAAACAAAGTCGCATTGGAAGACGAATCCCACATAGCGGGGGCGAGGAGAACTAGCTAGAACTGCACGAACTGAATTCCAATCCGAGCGTTAAACATTTTGCACACAGACAAACATTTTTTAGCTCGTTGAAGCTGATACACTTGAATGGATTAATGAGCTATCATATCGAAAGGCCACACCACAGCTGTCGCGAAAGCTTTATATGTCTATTTACAGTAGATTTAATCATCGCAACACGATCGCATGTGTACAGTTTGATTTTGAGGTCATTTGAATAAACAAAAAAATCGATTCGCGGTTCAGTTGTACGGTGAATTTGTAATGGTAATAGGACTTCGTGTCGTCCAATTTGGTCTGTGATCATACGAGTGGTAGCAAAATCGGACGACCGCGCAGCGGGAGCCCGATTTGTTTACAAGAGTATGATTACAGACCGAATTGGACGACACGAAGTCCTATTACCAATTAATCATAAAACTTACAGTTTACGAGAAAAGAATAGCCAAGTTATGAAAGAAAGAGAAAATTTGCATTAAAATACTGACAAAGGAGAAGTAAATTGTTTCGTGTCGCTCTGAAATTTAGATTGGTTGATTTAAATTATAACTTTGAAAGTGATTGGTTGGGTTAAACTACAACTTTGAACGTGATTGGCTTATTGAACTGTCCGATAGCAAACTGTCCAACTGTCCGATAACAACTTGGCGAGTGAATTAGGGCCTATCCGCACTAGCCGACAAAACTGGAATTGTCTCGACAAAATCGAAGGACAAATTTTGTCGTGACAAATTTTTGTCGCGTCTGCGGTGTCCGCATTCACATTTTCACAGCGGGCAAATTCTGTCAACACCTTAATATAGCAGTGATTATATTTCAAGTTTTAATTTATTCTATTTTGTCGCGCGCGTCAAAACATCGAACATTTTGGCGGGATAATGGCGCTTGTGTTTCTTGTTGTGGCGCTTGTGGTTCAAGTTGCGGCGCTCGTACGACCACTTCTGTTTCGTGGGATTGAAACTGGCTTGACGACTGGAAAAACACGCCATTGCTGCAGCTTGGCCCAGCTACATGAAAATTGTCGAACTGATCGTCGTATGGTGGAACGTTCCATCGTCGTACAGAGTTTGTCTGCTCATAGGGCAGAGCGGCATAGTTTGCCATTGGATTTAAATTCCAATTCCCGGGATTCATCTTTACGTGTTCACCGTTGAAGCTCTAACATCCAGTTTTCAGCGTTTCGCAAGAAATGCAATTATTGCCTCAGACGGTAAATTGAACTCAGTTCAATTTACCAGGCAAGTCGTAATAGCTTTTCTGACAATTGATTGACAAGTTTAACACAATTTTGTTTATTTTGTCGATTTTGTCGAAGTTTTACCCGGGACAAATTTTGTCGGCGGTGCGTTTGAAGATTTGTCCGCTTCGGACAAAATTTGTCGGGCCGCGACAAACCGTCCGCATTAGTGAAGCGCTGGCGATGACAGAAAATTTGTCTAAACAAACAACTTTTTTGCTAGTGCGGATACGCCCTTAGTGGAAAATAGGAGTTTTTTAAACCAATCACAATCGAGGAAATTGTAATTTCTATGATTAAACTGGAAATACGGTCAAATAGGACTCTTCTGTTCCCTGTGCACGGCATCCGAGAAGCTTGCAGTTAAACAGACTGTATGTCGCATATTTGTTAGCTAATTCGCGTATGTGCTAGCCAATTTGAGATATGGTTGAAGTACTTTGTATCTTTCCCTCTTGAAGCAAGGTTTCTTACGTGTTACTATGGTTAGCACCCGCGTTTCAATCTGGTGGACCCAGGTTCAATTCCGGGATTTGTCAGCTTTTTTCTTCTTTTGGTTTTTTTTTTTAAGCCACTAGTCTTTTTCTTTTCTTGTTCAATCCCTTGTTTTCGGTGAAGGACATCCACAAGTAGCTACATGTACTTATTTCAAGTTTGGAACCGATAAGAACACGGTTTCTGACGTTACGCGACCTTGCTGTTTCGCATAATCGACCTCAAATTATATCCGCTGGTTTACATGTTGTGTGTTTGTAATATTCATAATGAAAAAAAAAAAACTCAAATAGACCCCTTCACGCTATAAGGGCATTATGGGTACTCAGGACAAATTTACAGAGAAGCAAAGCTGTAAAACAAACGTTTTCTTTATTTTTCGTTCTGATTTCATATTTGGAGACGAAACATACACTAGGTTTAACAGCGTTTTTGAGCCGATCGAGAGATCGTTGAGGGTGTGGGAGTCATTTTTCGGTTGAAACCGAATAATTTGATCAAATCTTAGCCGCTCAAGACACAAAAATAACCTCTCTGATACTCCGACAAGTAGGCTAATGCCTAGCTTAATCGACTCAAAAAACGCTAGTAAACGTAGAAAATGGCTTTCTCTATTTACAGTTAAAGTTTCTTCTCGAAGAAAAACGTATCTTTTGTCGCTTTGTTTCTTTGTAGTCTTTCCCTGATTACCCATAATGCCCCTTAGAGTGTGAAGGGGTCTATTTCTCTGAAGATCTTTCGCAGCTACCCTGCAAACAGAGTCGCTTCGATCTTATTCGCAACCTATTCGTACTTGATCAAACAGCGCTGAGTCGCGTAAAGCAGACTACGCTTTCGTCTTCAGGCGAGAAGAAAATATGTCAGTTGGGCAAGACTACGAGAAGTTTACAAGGTAGAGTACATGTAGCTCAATCGAGAATGATTAAATCCATCGGAGCAATGCAGTTCATGCATAGGAGGTTTGCCAGTTCTGGTACCTCATGTAATATGCACGAAAAGTCTGTTTTTTCTTATAACAAGTTTGGCCAGGCGTCAATATGGTAACTCGTTTAACTAGTATAACCTGTAAGCCACACATGTCAATCATCAGTATCATCATCCACTGGGAAATCGACGGGTTTGCTCAAAGAGCACTTTGATTTAAAAACTGTGTTGGCCCTGAGAAAATGTGAAAATTCTCATTCACTCCTTGATACTCACAGTCGAACATAGAAGTGAATCACAAAGTAAAAGATCTTTGAAGTTCGATTTTAACAAACTTAGGCTTGAAACTTCAACCGATACGGATAGAAGCGACGGGAGCAATAACAATTGCTGTTGATGTCCAATGCCTGCCCTTGCCAGAAACCAAACAAAACAAACTTGTTTTGCTTGTGATACCGGCTTTTAGCTGCGTTATGTTAAAAGACACAACCCTAAATAACATTACTCTCGTAAACAGAGCGAAAATTAACGTTGCACGTAGTTGCGTGTGGGGCGCTGAGCGTGACTCGTGTCGTATGTCTAGCCTGTTATTGCAAATTTCATCCTGTCCGTTTCAGAATATTTAACACTGCCTTAGTTATTTGAAACTTTTTATTGAACGAGCAGTAAATGAACAAACAAAGTTTGCAAACAGAACATAAACTATTTTATGGGCTCGCTTACATTAAGCTGCTGACAAGACAGAGACTGCTGATATATCAATAACCCGCCTAAACAGCAAAAAGGAACGCCTCGTATACAATCGAATCAGCACACGGCCAGTAGTTCCGCTTTGATCTCTGCTTCAAGACTCGCTTCAAGCTGCTTCCTTTTTGAAATGACGTTATGGGTGAACTGGCCTGTAGGTAGAGCGTAGAGAGTAGAGCTCTATTTATTTCAAGTCTCGCACATGTATCTCTTCTCTTGAGCTTCTTTCTGAACACGGTTTTCACTGAATTTGGCTATTTTCTCTTTTGAAGGTATTTCACTGCATTCCAACTGACAATGTGCGCTCGTTGAGCGATTTAAATACTTACAAGGTAAGATGGAAAAGAGAAGAGTTGTCTCATGACTGACAGTTAGTAAACTAACTGCAGAACAGATAGAAGTGCCACTTTCTGATGGAATCTGGCATATTATGTTCGTTAAAATACAGTTTTTCGTTGACTACTAGCCCTGAGAAGAAAGCTCCTGCAATGTATTGGGTTTGACAACATTTAACATTCACTTGTTCATTCATGTTGCACCCATCACTTGCACCTATCAGCCTTGAATCATGTAGCTTTTAAACGACAACGTCGAATGGGGTTGAAAACGTATTAAACATTGATTAGGTAAATTGCGATAACAAATAAGTCTCGTGAAATTTTTAATTGCAAAGAACAGTATCTTTTCTTTATTTTCAGCGTTACCTAAGCTTGGAACTTAATTTACAATTTATCCATAATGTAACATTGTTTAACTCGACAAGTTCCTATAATGCTTATCATTTCAGAATTTTAAGCGCCTTGCCGTGGAGGACCCCGGAGAGGCACGTGCTCGTCTGAGAGGCGTCAGAGGGTACCTCGTGCAACTCCCCCTGCGATTTCTAGAGAAAGAGGACCTTCGACCTCCTGTTGGCAGCTCAGAATACTTTGTTTCAGATGGTGTTTTCACGTGAACAGTTCTTTTAGTATTAAATTTTATTTGCCTCGCTGTAATCGTACCGAATCAGGAAATCTTGGAATCTTAGCAAAGCGTGTTATTAGGCCCTTTGCAGCTAAGCCGTCACGTGACCTACTTTTCATAAAATTATGGGCTATAACTTAACAAATGCCAGAAATGGAAAAAGCATGTCGAGAATATCAAAACGGCCAAATTTGAGGCCCCCATCATTAAAAGATGAGATTTTATGACAGTCTGAATTTTTAAAAAAATAAGGAGGTTTGTATGGAAAATGTTGCTGGAGAGCAAGACCTTGCTCTCCAGCAACATTTCCCATACAAAACTTCTAAATTTTCCGAAAATTCAAACTGTCGTATAAACTTACTCTTTCATTCCAGGGGGCTCAAACCTGGCCATTTTGGCATTCTTTAAGTTATAGCCCATAATATAAACATTTTCTAGGAAAAATGTGGTCACGTGACCCCAGCTGCAAAGGGCCTATTGGATCTTAGGAAATTGTGAAATTGGACACAAGTTTTGAGAGGAATAACATCGAACAGACGGCCTCCGCCACGGTACCACTTGTTAGGATAGTCTACTTTGGTGCCCAGCTATCAGTAATTAGCTACAATTTCTAGTTATACTTGGGTTTCCAAGACAAGCTCCATTCGTTTAGCATGAGAACAAGAAAAAGGAATCCGGCGTCAAAAATCGTTGTAAACGCGGGCGGGGGAAGGGACAAGGGGCTAACATAGAATATGCATTAAGCATGCATTGTGACGTCAGTGGGATAGCTGTCCATTTAAAAACCAATAAAAACGTATAAAACAATATTTGTTACCGAAAGGTGCAAATGAATAAAAACAAATTTAAGCATATACATGTGGACATAGCCTAAGAGAAAAGAGTTATTTATTGCGGGGAAGGTTATCTTTTGAGATATTTAATTTAAAAGAGAATGCAATGTTTTTTGAACCGCGGGATCTAGTGTTATAACTTTTTAAGCTATAAAAAAAGGATAAAGAGCCTGTATTAGTATTGTAAGTGGTGACAGTAGCTGTGTTGTATAGTAAGTAACGTAAGTAGCTTGATCGTATTGTAGTAGTGTAATAATAAAATAAATTTAAAAAGAAGCTTTTTAACTGAAGCAGTTCGTTTCTTTTAGTCTCTCGATGCACTTGTTAGGTTAGTCTTACCGTGAAATGGAGATAACGAATAATATCTAACTCACAGACCGCTAAGATTTTCTAACAGTCTCCGTGTATGGCATTGTTCTGTTCATTAATAGAGGGTCTGAATGGGGTGGTCCGCATGTCGGTAGTCAGTTAAAATTTCATTACTTTGTCGGTTCTCAGTTATATTTTTCGCCCTTTGTCGCTAGTCGGTTAACCCCATTCAGACCCTGTTAATAGAATTCGAAATCCCTTGGAGAAATAAGTAAGATGATCACGTTATACTAAGAAGTTAAGTTCGCTACACAATAGGTACAACAAGCTCAAACCCTTTAATGATTTGACATGATGTAACGGTAACCAGTAAAAGCGTTTCTAGTATGCACGTTCAGGGCCGTAGCTAGAAAAACATTTTGACCGAGGCAATGTCTATGAATAACTTATGACTGAGGCAATCAGTCCATGGTCGAGTTCTCTTCCCAGGTATTAGGTACTATAAACAAAAAAAGCCAAAGAAATGACCGAGGCAAGTGCCTCGGTTGGCCTGTTACTAGCTACGGCGCTGACGTTCCTTGCGTCCTCGACAAAATAAACAGGGTTAACCTTACTCCGGACAAACGTTCCACAAAAGTGTCACAGCGGAGATTAGAAAATGAAAAATACAGGGATATTATTTTCTCGGTCACCATCGCAACTGAAATTAAAAGCTGCAGGCGATTAAGATAGAGTTTGATGGATTTTATGTTAATCCAATGGTCGCTATGCACGTCCAACAGAGAACGACACCATCACGTATCGTGTTTGAATCAGTTTTCCTTGAAACTATGGTAAAATAAAAAAAAAACGCTTAGTCTTCCGTGTCTATTTTCGTTTGCGTCTGCTCTCGCCATTCTTATACCACAAAACTGGGGGCTATCTTTTCCTGTGTGTGTGTTTGTAGTTGCGATTTTATGGAGCACAAATTTTAAAGTCTTACCCATGGCCAATAGCAGCTAATAGCGAAAACTTGCTCTAAATTCACATGATTGATGTGGTTTGTGACAGCAATCTTATGACTTGCTTCCGAAGTGGAGTTTCATCCCGGACAGACCTTGCGCCTCGTGTTTGCGAAGTGTCAGAGTCAACATTTACAACCGTGGAAAAAGGATATCATTTTCTCGCTCACCATCGCAACTGAAATTATAAGCAGGCATTTAGCAAGGCAGATTTTGGAAGGCTTTTGTGTTAATCGAAAGGTCGTTGCACATACTTAGTATTAGGCAAACTTAGTACCTTTGAACTTTATTGTCACCATTATGTTCGACAAACTTGGGAACTATCTTTTCTTTCTTCCGTTGGTAGCTGTGGCCATGGTTTTATATGGAACAAAGTCGGCAATTTACGATCAAGAAACAAGGATTGATGTGGGTCCTGTAGTGAACTGTGAGGTTATAAGACTCTTGTGTTTTGGTGATTCATTGACTTCGGGTTTTAGTACTACCACAGTGGAACTTCATCCTTATTCCACGAGACTTCAAGAATGCTTTGATTCTTACAGTCGTACACTGCTCGGTACATCAATGCCGCGACCCATTTTTGAAGTTCACAATGCAGGGATGCCAGGAGAAAGAGCTAAGGATCAAATGTTTCCACGACTAAACCAAATCCTACAAAGAGCGATAGTAAAATACAGCTGGGTAATCATTCTTGCAGGGACAAACGACATGAGAATTTCTAGAAAAAACTCTTCCCTCTCAGATTCCACAGCAATATTTTCCGCGTTAGTAAAACTTCACAATATTTCACATACATTTGGAGCGAAAACAGTGGCAGTGTCAATTCCAGATAGAGAATGCGAGGGATCGAACGCATGCTCTAATTTAAAGGAAACACACAAGAGGATTAACGCACTTCTTCGCGATTTCACCTCTCGCAACAAGGAAAAGGTGATTCTTGCTGATTTAGCGAGCCATATGTTCCTTCCTCGTGATAATAGGCTGTGGAGTGATTCACTTCATTTTACAAAAGAGGGCTACACAAAGATGGCCAATATTATTTACAACTCTATAAAAGACCACGTTTGAGAAATTCACTGCATGGAAGAATGAAACATCCCTTTTTTTCTTTTTTTTTTTTTTTTTTTTTCATTTTTAAACTGGATTAGTGACTGGCAGTTCATCAGTTTTTAAGTATAGCTCCGTTTCGGTCGACATTTTCCCTACCGACGTTATGACCAGTTTGGCCAACTGCAAGTTCATATCTTTATCACATGACAGTCTTTAAAACTTATTAATAATTCTTTGCTTCATTTTAACATAAGCTCAGTTGCAGAACAAATGGAGGTAATATATGATCTCCCTTTGCCGGAGATTTGCTTAGACTACACGGGAGTTTCTGAACCCAAATAAATATCCAGCTCCGCTTAGAATAATGAGCGATACTTGATTTGTTTCCTTTTTCCTCCTTTTCATCAGTTGTTGAAAGCCCACCCTGTGACCTACAAATCATGAACTGTTTACAAATAATACTGTGATCATGCTTAGAAGTGATTTGCTTTTTAAAAAACTGATTCTGGTTTTGCAGAGCTGTCGCGGAGAGCTAGTTGTCGTGCCTACTGATTAGACAAAATAGACAGCAAGAATTAAAGAAAAAGCGAAAGTTGCCCTTAATCAGTGTATTTCGGCAATATCTTACAATGTAAAAAAAGAATTGCACAGAGGATCAATATGAAGAAGAAGGGCAAATAATTTACCAGCTCGCCACTGACAAATCATTATGTCTCAGCCGTGTCCAATGTTTGTTTAATATTTGTTATCAGTGTGGTTTAACCGGATTTTGTAGACCGAAGGCGCCGCGCAAGATGTCATAAAGCCAACGAGCTCAGGATTTGAGGAAAGCTAAAAGCGAGTATCATGGTATACGTGTATCTAGTATGAGGCCCTCTTGATCGTCGTTGGCCTGCACATGTCGCTATTTCCACGCTGTGTCGTATGGCCTGAACATACATAACATCCACCCACGCAGCCCTCGACAGGGTCTCGTTTATCCTCGTCATCGTATTTGTACTTTGAGTTTCCCCAAGGAGTCCACGATCTGTTACAACTAAGACTTCTGAATAAAAGCTCATATATGAGAAGCAGTAATAGTAGCGATCCTACATACTGCAAAATATGTAACAGCTAGAGTTTATCACCTAACAGTTTCTTTTTTTCTCGAAAAGAAGACTCTGAACTGTATTTTGCGTTGCGCGCGGAACTGTTTTATTCCGTTTAAAAATCGTGGCGCATTTGTAATCGTTTGGCGCAATATTTGGCTCCATTCAATGACACCATGGCAGTGGCTAGAACCTTTGGTCTTGGAGAAACAGGTGGTTCTGGGATCCCTCCCTTACGACGATCTCTATAGGCTGTCTTTTTAAGAATGATCACTGTCATGGCTGAAATGATCACAAGGAGCGTTAAACATTTTTCCAGCGATCGCAGATCCAGCGTTAAATTTTTGTTTTTGTTTTTTTTGCGGACGGTGGGAAAAACCGCAAAAAATCGCACAAAAAAATACCCTCAAACTTGACGGTTTGAATCAAAATCCAATATCATCCAAGAAGGCAACAACAACGAGGGATAACATCGAGCATTAATTACACGCGAAAACGTCCACGTTGCAGGATAAGCATTCATTATTGGCGAAGAGGAGTCATTACCCGGGGCACCCATCTCCTATACTAACCATGTGAGTCAACACTTTCCCCTATATTCCTCTTTTTAGAAACAGCTCTTGTGGGAGTTTTCACACGACCCCTCTTCAGTACCCAATGATACCCCGGAAAAGACCATTCTTTGTGACATCAAAGACTGAGATCCAATTTTCCCCTCTATTTAGCAGATGTGGGAAACCGAGAGACCCTTACGCTAATTGAAGACTCCGGGTGACGGGCTCCTCTGTTATTCGTTAAACTCAGTATGTAAAAAAATACTCTAATATCGATAAGACGAATGGCTGGTTCGGGACAGTGCAGTTTTCAAGGAGTGCTTACAACATATGACTTTAATTACCCACAAAAGAGCAAAAAAATATATTAATACAGCCTAAACATTATTGTAACGAAGACAGATAACCTACTTGAATATTCATTATGACATTAACAATTTGGTCGCAATAAGAATATTTAATTTGGGATTTTTTTTGTTATTCCGCTAATTTTACCGGTTTCGGCGAGAAAAAAATTACTCAATTAAGAGCAAAAACAACTCAGTTGCTACATTACGTGGTGTCCTAAACATAAAAGGCAACGAAATTGAATTATAAACAAAACACTTACGGCCAAAGAAATTTGACAACACGAAACACAAGTGCTGTCGTGCTCAAAAGTCGTCATATTTGGTGTCACAGTCCGCCCGCCAATCACCTAAAAGTTTGAAACTGAACTGATTGAATTTAGAGGATTTGTTTTGATAAACAGGTCCACTAGACAAACATGTTCGCCAAGTTCGAGAATTTTAGAGTTTGTTTCCATTTTGCACCTTTCTAAGCGAATATGTTAATTTCTGAACCCAAAGTGGTATGTTAATGAGGCAAAATATCGCAGCAATAACGATAGCAACATATTGATCTAGAGTGTTTTACATTTTCGCAAAGTATCAACAACTCCGGCTATATATCCTTTAGTCGATCACAATATTAAACCGCTGCTGGTAGAATTTCAATAAAATAACTTATAATTCATCAGCCACCATTTTAGCAACCTGCAGAGATGTAAATTTGTTCAAACCATAGTTCACTATGTTCAAACATGTTGTGTCATCGAATTGTAAATAACATCCGCCATTTTATCATAGCCCTGTTTGTTAAAGTGGACTGGATCACCCCACAATCTCTTATCACGTGGGAGAAAAACCTCGCTTGCTAGATCGGCAAGAATCACCTTTTCCTTGTTGCGAGAGCAGTACTCTTTGAGAAGCTCATTTATTTTGAAATGTATTTCCTTTAAATTAGGACATGTGCCCGATTCCTCGCATTCTCTATCTGGAATTGACACCGCCACTGTTTTCGCTCCAAATGTATGTGAAATATTGTGAAGGTTCACTAACGCGCGGAAAATTGATTTGAAATCTTCGATGTCGAACGAAGCAGCGTTTTCTCTGTACTTCTTCATGTCATTTGTGCCGCCAAGAATAATTACCCAACTGTACATTGCTCTCGCTCGTTGTAGAGTTTGATATAATCTTGGCAACATTTCATCCTGCGCTCTTTCTCCTGGAATTCCTGCGTTATCAACTCGGAAGATTGGTCGAAATGATGGACCCAGCAGCTCCGCTTAGAATAATGAGCGATACTTGATTTGTTTCCTTTTTCCTCCTTTTCATCAGTTGTTGAAAGCCCACCCTGTGACCTACAAATCATGAACTGTTTACAAATAATACTGTGATCATGCTTAGAAGTGATTTGCTTTTTAAAAAACTGATTCTGGTTTTGCAGAGCTGTCGCGGAGAGCGAGTTGTCGTGCTTACTGATTAGACAAAATAGACAGTAAGAATTAAAGAAAAAGCGAAAGTTGCCCTTAATCAGTGTATTTTGGTAATATCTTACAATGTAAAGAAAGAAATGCACAGAGGGTCAATACGAAGAAGGGCAAATAATTTACCAGCTCGCCACTGACAAATCATTATGTCTCAGCCGTGTCCAATGTTTGTTTAATATTTGTTATCAGTGTAAGAGTGTGGTTTAACCGGGTTTTGTAGACCGAAGGCGCCGCGCAAGATGTCATAAAGCCTACGAGCTCAGGATTTGGGGAAAGCTAAAAGCGAGTATCATGGTATACGTGTAAAGCTAATATGAGGCCCTCTTGATCGTCGTTGGCCTGCACATGTCGCTATTTCCACGCTGTGTCGTATGGCCTGAACATACATAACATCCACCCACGCAGCCCTCGACAGGGTCTCGTTTATCCTCGTCATGGTATTTGTACTTTGAGTTTCCCCAAGGAGTTCACGATCTGTTACAACTAAGACTTCTGAATAAAAGCTCATATATGAGAAGCAGTAATAGTAGCGATCCTACATACTGCAAAATATGTAACAGCTAGAGTTTATCACCTAACAGTTTCTTTTTTTCTCGAAAAGAAGACTCTGGACTGTATTTTGCGTTGCGCGCGGAACTGTTTTATTCCGTTTAAAAATCGTGGCGCATTTGTAATCGTTTGGCGCAATATTTGGCTCCATTCAATGACACCATGGCAGTGGCTAGAACCTTTGGTCTTGGAGAGACGGGTAGTTCTGGGATCCCTCCCTTACGACGATCTCTATAGGCTGTCTTTTTAAGAATAATCACTGTGATGGCTGAAATGATCACAAGGAGCGTTAAACATTTTTCCAGCGATCGCAGATCCAGCGTTAATTTTTTTTTTTTTGCGGACGGTGGGAAAAACCGCAAAAAATCGCACAAAAAAATACCCTCAAACTTGACGGTTTGATTCAAAATCCAATATCATCCAATAAGGCAACAACAACGAGGGATAACATTGAGCATTAATTACACGCGAAAACGTCCACGTTGCAGGATAAGCATTCATTATTGGCGAAGAGGAGTCATTACCCGGGGCACCCATCTCCTATACTAACCATGTGAGTCAACACTTTCCCCTATATTCCTCTTTTTAGAAACAGCTCTTGTGGGAGTTTTCACACGACCCCTCTTCAGTACCCAATGATACCCCGGAAAAGACCATTCTTTGTGACATCAAAGACTGAGATCCAATTTTCCCCTCTATTTAGCAGATGTGGGAAACCGAGAGACCCTTACGCTAATTGAAGACTCCGGGTGACGGGCTCCTCTGTTATTCGTTAAACTCAGTATGTAAAAAAAATACTCTAATATCGATAAGACGAATGGCTGGTTCGGGACAGTGCAGTTTTCAAGGAGTGCTTACAACATATGACTTTAATTACCCACAAAAGAGCAAAAAATATATATTAATACAGCCTAAACATTATTGTAACGAAGACAGATAACCTACTTGAATATTCATTATGACATTAACAATTTGGTCGCAATAAGAATATTTAATTTGGGATTTTTTTTGTTATTCCGCTAATTTTACCGGTTTCGGCGAGAAAAAAATTACTCAATTAAGAGCAAAAACAACTCAGTTGCTACATTACATGGTGTCCTAAACATAAAAGGCAACGAAATTGAATTATAAACAAAACACTTACGGCCAAAGAAATTTGACAACACGAAACACAAGTGCTGTCGTGCTCAAAAGTCGTCATATTTGGTGTCACAGTCCGCCCGCCAATCACCTAAAAGTTTGAAACTGAACTGATTGAATTTAGAGGATTTGTTTTGATAAACAGGTCCACTAGACAAACATGTTCGCCAAGTTCGAGAATTTTAGAGTTTGTTTCCATTTTGCACCTTTCTAAGCGAATATGTTAATTTCTGAACCCAAAGTGGTATGTTAATGAGGCAAAATATCGCAGCAATAACGATAGCAACATATTGATCTAGGGTGTTTTACATTTTCGCAAAGTATCAACAACTCCGGCTATATATCCTTTAGTCGATCACAATATTAAACCGCTGCTGGTAGAATTTCAATAAACTAACTTATAATTCATCAGCCACCATTTTAGTAACCTGCAGAGATGTAAATTTGTTCAAACCATAGTTCACTATGTTCAAACATGTTGTGTCATCGAATTGTAAATAACATCCGCCATTTTATCATAGCCCTGTTTGTTAAAGTGGACTTGATCACCCCACAATCTCTTATCACGTGGGAGAAAAACCTCGCTTGCTAGATCGGCAAGAATCACCTTTTCCTTGTTGCGAGAGCAGTACTCTTTGAGAAGCTCATTTATTTTGAAATGTATTTCCTTTAAATTAGGGCATGTGCCCGATTCCTCGCATTCTCTATCTGGAATTGACACCGCCACTGTTTTCGCTCCAAATGTATGTGAAATATTGTGAAGGTTCACTAACGCGTGGAAAATTGATTTGGAATCTTCGATGTTGAACGAAGCAGCGTTTTCTCTGTACTTCTTCATGTCATTTGTGCCGCCAAGAATAATTACCCAACTGTACATTGCTCTCGCTCGTTGCAGAGTTTGATATAATCTTGGCAACATTTCATCCTGCGCTCTTTCTCCTGGAATTCCTGCGTTATCAACTCGGAAGATTGGTCGAAATGATGGACCCAGCACTGTGTTATCATGGTTGTCAAAGCGCTCTTGTAGCTTTGCTGAATAAGGATGAGGCCGTGTCATTAAGGCCGTGCCAGAACCCGCAGTCAGCGAATCACCAAAGCACAAAATCCTTATGACTCTTTCAGTTCTTGCTTGTTGAAGTACAAACCTCAACGCGTATAAAATCGAGACTGCGAATAGAACTAAGATCAAATAAAAAGTGAAGACTTTCAAGCGCGTTTCTTGGACCCGCTGTTTGTTGAAATGGTTTAATAAGGCTCCTAAAGTGTATTTACTCCCCTTGTTAGCCGGCAGCTGATGCATATCGAAGATGTTATTCGTCGGACTACAGGAAAGCTCAGGCAGGCACTACCACTGTTGAGTGAAGATATATGTAAAAATATGTAAGTTCTATCTTTGAATTTCTGTCACAAGGGATGCAACATTAACCTGCTAAGATATGCAAATTTGTGTTTTCTTGTCTGTCAATGGGTGCTCAGCATGACTGACCATCTATATATGAACGTATAGACTGTTCACAGTCCCCTATTTTTCCGTGAGATCGTAGATAGGACGCCGATCGTTTATAGTTCGACAGACCGCCATCTTGGTCTCTTGATGCGAGCGGAACTGGGGAGAGTATAATATGCCTGTAGGTAGAGGCGGTGGGATTAACAGCGTGGGGGTGAAGGTGCCCTCCACCACTCCTACCCACGGGCATTTTGTACTCTCCCCAGACCAGGATGGATGTAAGAACAGCGAGTTTCCCGTTGTCCACAAAACGTGAGAACATTTTTTACTTTCATGTATTAAATATCCACCATTTCTTTCTTATTTGGTTTCAGAAGGCCTCAACACGAACCAGGCAATATATAAAGGGTCATTATAACAACTCTATATCAGTTGATACCAAAATCCTGGTATCAAAAAACTGCCCAATCATTGGTGAACAAGTTGCTGTCAATTTTATGGCACATAGCAACAATAGCACCTGCTAAAAACACCCTTAATTCTAGCTTTAAGGGCTTATAACTCGAAAACGAGTTCGGTGACTCCCATTTTTATTATCGAATTGTAATTAGCATGATAAGATGCACCTTTTGCAAAGTTTAAAAAAATTCTACGGAGGGGATGTAGAGCCACCTTAAATTTTCGAAAATTAAAGGTGGCTCTGAACCGGGCCCTCCGTAATTTTTATTAAACTTTGCAAAGTCTTACAAACTACTGGATACTGTATTGAGCTACCTTAAATCTAGGTAAAATCTAATAAAATGTATCTAGGAAATCTTATTAATTTTACGGTGATAGCTAGCCTACTAAGTGAGACGTTTGTGTGCCTGTGAGTCCATCCAGAATACCGGTTGCACCCTCTAACCACCGAGCTATGGAGAACTCATGGCGAGCAAGGTCCTGAACCTACTTCTTTGCGTTGAAAACGCGAGTCGAAATCTGGCTCTGGTCATGTGACCACTAGACGTTCGCCGCTTGAGGTAAACGTGAATCTAAGTCTCTATTGATCCTGATTTGAAACACATCCTGGTGCGATGTCTACGGTCAAGTCAATTACAAGTCTTTTGGCTGTCAAAGTATTCGAAGTAAATGATTAACAAAAGTAACAGGATAAGAGTAGAATAGAAATAATCGTAGATAGACTGAGGACGGATAACCGGCTGGCTGGTGGCTAAAATGATTGACGATTCTGGATACGAAGTAAAAAAAATATATAGACCTTTACTTGAACCAGTTGTTTAAAAGCAGGTACTGCTGAGAATTCGAAAACCGCAATCAAAAAACGTTTGGTGAGTTAACGCCGATGACACGCGGCTGTTAACGGCCTTGCATTGGGACGGGTTTGCAGTAAAATGAACGAATTCTTTTTTCGTTTTTCAATGGTAAGATGACATTGTCCAATTTCAACTTGTGAGACATGATGAGATAGCAAGGTGGAAATCTGAATAAGGATTAAATTCTGGAAATAGCTTTCGAATGTTTATCATCAAAGAGATGTATAACTGACAAAAAACAACCAATACATTGTATCAGTTGTGGCAAGTCTCATCAAGTTATCTGGAGGAGGAACTGACAACAGATAATGCATTCTGAGAGCCAGAGGAATACTTGAGTTTTATTCTGAAACTGGGTAACAAACACTCTGCGAAGATTCGAACATGTTTGTTTTCACTAAACGTAAATGTCTTTCACTGGTATCATGGACTGTACTTCTGCTCTCATCACTAACCGTTTATGCGGTCTCAAGACGAGCCATTCAAAGCGGAAGCATAACACGAATTTTATGCTTCGGCGATTCTCTGACTTTTGGAATGACGAATGGATGGCCACACCCTTACACGACAAAGTTACAAGAATATTTCGACTTGAGCGAACAAAAGCGACCAAGGAGTCATTCAATGTTGCACCATGTTGAAATTTTCAACGCAGGAAGGTCCGGAGAGAAAGAACAGCAGGAAATGCTCCCTCGACTGCAAAGAATCTTGCAGGGAACAACAAAATACGATTGGGTTATCATTTTAGGAGGGACAAATGATTTGTTTGGGATGAGGAGTATATGGACAGAGCACAACAAAGTCAAAGACGAGCATTTAATATTTAATGCCATTGTTCAACTTCACAGGGCTGCTCACGAAACGGGAGCGAGAACCGTTGCTATGACAATTCCCGCCTTACAGTGTGAAGTGAACGGAAAACGCAGAATCAGTGTTATCATGGAAGTGAGGTTGAAAGTCAATGAAATGATCCGTGATTTCGTCAAGCATTCAGCGGGTAAGGTGCTGCTTGCCGACCTTGATAGGAAAATGCCCCTTTCTCGAGACCAAATGTTATGCGGCGATGGTGTCCACTTAACAGCATCAGCTTACGACAATATGGCATACGTAATATACGAATCGATTTACAAGGAACTGGTCTGAACGGATTACAAGAATTATTATACATTCAACTCTCTAACTCTTTTCTGATTGGCCGAAAGCCTACAGTGAATTTTCGAAATCAGCGCTCGTGACGTCATAACTGCAGATTATACAATAATCATGTCAAGGTCACGGGTAATCAGGTCATGTATGACCGCAGTGCATGATTTCCAAGGGTAATCATGTAAACTTCGCGCGATTCGTGTTGCTTGCCGTCAGTGAAGAAGCAGAAACACGACTTCCAAGTTTTTGCGTTCGTTCAATGTGTAATAAAACAATTATTGGATTCGGTTTTTGTGATATCCAGAATAATCAAGGTCTCGGTAAGGGTTATCAGCCAAAGCCGAAGGCCTCGACCTTGATTATTCTGGATATCACAAAAACCTTATCCAATAATTGTTTATTAACAGCGTTTTTGCCCTTGTTTCGCAACAGAACACACCCATTTGAACACAGAACACACTCGTTTGATGTGGCATTCTCTCCGAGAGCCACCCGTCACTCTTACCAGGCGGGACCTTGGCACGAGAAAAAAGTGGCTCTTAAGACACAATTTCATTGGGCTGCATTCAATACAGTAACTTTGCCTCAAGCAACTGCTAGTTGATCTAAAACCATTTGATCGCAGCACCTTCTGACAAATTTGCTTTTTGGGAAAAATTAAGCCTGGTTTTCACTACCACATAAGCATAAGCATCACCGAGCAAGGACTCCCACGAGACAAGCATTACCTTATGCACACGTAGTTTTTTGCGATTTGGCCACAATTCGTGAATGAAGTCTTTCTTTTCTTCTATAATTTTAACCAAAGGGATTCTCAATTTATTTCGCTAGCGTAACGTACAAAGGCCTAGAACTAAACACTGACTGATTTACGAAAGCAAAGGAAACAGAGCCGCACAATCAAAACAAACAAAAAATCAAGGATTATGGATAAGGTGTACTGGACAGCTGCTAGACAAATTCTAAAATAAAGCCATCAAGAAACTTCAGTTCAGTCTTTTAATGATCTGAGAAATACACCACTACGATCTACGCTAAACTTCATTTACGTTGTAGTCTCGCCATCTTCAGATTTAAATCAAAGTCCGAACCACTGTGATTTGTAGTCTACAGTTCACATGGTCAGGCTTTTTAAAATCCTGAGCTACTTTACTTCTTGAATTTAAAAGCTCGTGTTAACCTGGGGTCGGACTCTGATGGGACCTCAAGTCAAAACTAAAACTAGAAGCTTTATAAAAGAAAAACATGGGCACTGGAAAGTTAGACCTGATCACAAGTTACATTGCTTCAGTTCAGTTGTATGAATGATTGTCATGAAGCAGTCTTATTTTACTTAAAGTAAGCATTATTTCCACAATATACATTTGTTTTGATGTACATGAACTGATATAATTTAAAAACTTAATATTCTGTTTATGCTGTGACTACATCTCTTAGTTGCAATGTTTGTTTGCAAAGCTGATGACTCCATTAAGCATTTTATTGTCTTAAGAAGGAAAGCAGTAATTCTGAAAAAGAATGTTACAGTAGTTAAGAAATAACCTTTCAAACTCAAAAATAGATTGTGACGGGACGACAATTCATGTAGAGTCACAAATCTTATGCAAACATTTTTTCTCACTAGGTTACAATACATAATGTATAACAATGAGTATTTGTGTACATAATTTAGAATCACTTGCACCTCTGAAGTCTGGTTCACAAAGGAAAAGTTACTGACATCTGAAAGGTTAACTTCCTTAACAAAAATCCGACAACAAGACAGACCAAGTAATTTCACCAGTCTGTCCACACAATACAAGATATACCGAGAAACTTCATGCACTACTAGATGTTCTTTACAATACTCATGATCATATGTCTACAGTGAGCCCACAGAAGGGAGCTTGTCTTACAGAGCCTATAATGACAAACACAAATGTCAATGTTGGAAGTTGCTGCAATTGTCCTTTAAGTTATCAAAAACAAAGATTAGCTAAAAATAGTACTTTCACAGCAATTTTGAGACTGGACTCTGAATTATTGCAATGCAAATTTATCCCTGATATTTAAGCAACATGATTAAATACCATGACTGATTCACTTAGACCACTGCAGCTCTTGTTACAATTAAACACATACTTTGGTCAATGCAAGGAAATTCAGTGTAATAGACCTTTTTACCGATACGGCGGCCATCTTGAATTCTATTGTTTTGACTGAGAAATTATGGGCTGCCGAGGGGGCAATCGCTGGAAAATTTATCGTATACACAGCTTTCAGGATAAATTTTTACTGCTTGTCTCTCATATTCCATAACAAATATTACAAGCGTTACATCTTTCCGTCACGATATTTGGCAGTTGTTCCTATGGTTATCGAAAAATTATTGTTAAAAGTTATCACGCCACAGTATTCTTTTTAATTATTTCTCATCTGCCCCCTGGGCATCCCATAATTTCCTCGGAATTCAAGATGGCCGCCGTATCGGTAAAAAGGTCTATTAAAAGTACCTCCTCAACCTCCCCTCCCCCCCCCCCAAAAAAAAATCCTTGTTATTAGACAAGTGTCCAGGGGATTTGTACAGTAACATCTCTGCATTAATGCAGACTAGTGCCACTTCAGCACCAAACTCACTAATTTCTTCAACAGTCTCAAATTGGTCTGATCCCAGTGGTGCATCTTGGCATTGTCTTGCAGCATTTCCATTCTTGAGCCCTGTGTACAGGAGGATGGCTTATACTTCATCATTTTCTTGCCCAAAATTCTGTTCATTTTAAAGCTTTTGTGGGTTGGTACATGTTTTTGGAAATCGAAACATTTACAGTTTAACATGGTGGCAAAGATACATGTGCATTGTGGTTTGCACATGTAAAGAATATGGCAATATGGAGCTTCAATATATATGTGGAAGCACAACTAAAAACTTCAATCCAAGTACAGCACTAAGGCAAAGGAAGGCATACAACCACTTTCTTTGCAGTAGTAATGAACAAAGATAACATGTAGTTAACACTGTTAAAGGTTTGAGAAGCACAAGAGAGCTGCTCATCACAAAAAGTAGTCAGGTGTTCTGCGAGTAACATGTGGCTCTCCTCGTCTTGGTGCTGGGTCGAATTGTAAGCTGCAAAGAAAAATTAAGTTAGCAATGATGTCAAAACAACTTATCAACTACACTACATGTATATACTTGTCTGGGCAGGTATGGGAATTTAATTCTTTAAAATTTTTCTAGCTTAGTAGTCGAGTGAATGTGACACTAGCAAACCAACCAACTAATTACTATTATTACCTCCTTTTCCTAAAAGCTGAATACAACTCACAAGTTTTCTGGTCTGTTGCAAGGCTACACAGCACAATCATTGTTCATACAAATAATTGTGGAAAACAATACATACATGGCCGCAGAGTAACCATTCAATGACCATTAAAAATTACAGCATTGCTGATGAGACACAAGCAACGTGAAGTGGTGAACCTTGTGACAATTGTTTTCAGATCATGTGCTAAGAATCGAACTGCTTCCAATTCAAAATTTTCAATGACATTTTAACACTCTACTGGTTTCGATAGTACTAATAATAAGGTAGTTATTACTGCCCACCACTAATTCTCAACAACACCCGTTTCTCATTGCCAGTTTGCTATAGATGAAGCTATTGAGCCATAAACATAACAGCTAAGTGTAAGGATAAAAGTCAACTGAGAAGTTGAGGCTGCTAGAATTGACAGAGCAAGTGGACAGTCTTAAAAGACAACTGAATTGGATATTATGGGTCAAAATGTAACAACAGACAAGCAGAAGCTTACAAGGAGTATTTAAGTGCATCGTCTAACTCCATGATTGCAGCTTGATTTCCACATCTGTAGCAGTAGTTCGGAGCGCTAAATATTGTTACTACATTCCTATCATGACACCAGTTGTAACCCTGGAAAACAAAACATTTCAAACACATTACTGTTATTGTTACTATCATCTTGCTGATTTTAACCCCTTATTGTCCCAAATGTCTAATATACAACATTTTCATATTGTTACCATCAACTTGCTGATGATACTCTCAGCCTGGTCACTAGCCCCGCCCCCATTGGCAATCTTGAAGCACTGAACTATTACAAGCGAAATAAAACCCAAACTGTACATGCATGTTGATAAGCAAATAAAAAAGGACTTGGTGTGTCGCAAATCAATTCACATTGCAAAATCATCACTGACCTCCATTACAAGTTGATGAGCTCTTGCAATAAGGGTAAGGCCATTTGTGTGATTGAATGTTTCTGATATATCTTGTCCAAAGGTGTACCCAGCACCACGTGGTGAAATACCCCAGCCGCCCCTATCATCTGGATCACTCCACAATAAGTCACACATTGGGCCCTGAAAAATACAAGACAGAGAACCAAAGGGTCACTCATTATGTGAATGCTGCTTGAAAACGTAACAGAATCAGTCTCTAGATACAGTATGGTGCCCTCATCATTGCAGAATGATATCATTATGAATCATAAGACTGTGTGATCTTTTCAAATCACAGGGCACAAGAAAGAAAGAAAAAAAGCCGTAGAATATAACATTAACAAACAATAACAGCATAGCATATTAAGCTACCTGTGGGTTACAAAGGTTGTCACTCAAGTCCCAGATGAGTAAAACACCCATTAAAACTGTTCTTTGACATGTATAGTCTCAGTCAGTTAAACATTTGGTGATCAAACCAAACCAACCTACAAGGGTTTGACTGCATTAGATTGCTGAACCCAACTGAAATATTGTTTGATTGGGTTTGATTACTGAACATTCAATTGATAAGACTGGGACCACAGTAATACTCTTGCATACAATGTACATGTTGCCCCTACAATGTACATGTAATACAAAAGAAACAAAAAAGTTAGAAAAAAGTAAGAAAAAGAAGGCCATAAAGAAACATCTACCAACCTCATGGGGAACTTCCTGGATACGATCAAGTGCCCTTATGTGGTCCAGTGTGTCTATGGAGGGTGACAGACCTCCGTGAAGACAAAATATCTGCAACATTACAGGGTAAAAAAATTAACTGGGATTACTAAAGAAAAGTTTCAAAACAGTGGACATTATACATACATTATACATAAATCTGTGATTGTTTCAACTACCAGATACATGTGTCACAAAAAAGTACAAGTGTTGCAAAGTTGAAAGGCATGTTCATGCTATAAACAACAAAAACATGTTACCTGTGAATCGACTAGAGCAGTCAATGGCAGGTAGTCAAATAAGTCTGTAAAGTACTTCCAAACATTTGCATTCCCATATTTCCTGAGGCATTCATCATAAAATCCATACACTTGAGTGATCTGACGACTTTCATGGTTTCCACGTAAAATAGTTATTCTATGAGGAAAACGAACCTAGAACAAAAGGTACATAGCAGTGTTACAACCAGGTGATGTTTTGATCAGGTTTTCCTTTTCTCATTGTGACCTGCTACAACACTTCTAACAGAGATAAATTCCTGAATTCTTTTCAGAGCAATTATCATGAGCCAACATTTATTTATTCAGCTCTGCAAGACTGCATAATCGTATGTGTACATGTATCCCATGAAACTGCTAAGAAATAAAACAAAACTACTTGTATGTGTACACCTATAAACAGCAATCAATTCCAAAAGACAACGTCTCAATTTAATCACAAAGTAGAGGTCTTAGAAATACACCAAGTCAAGGTAAAGATAAGTCTGTGTTGGGCCAAGATAGATCTTATACTGGTTTCCATAGCAGGAATCAAAGTGACTAAAAGTATTTCTACTCCCCCTGGATGGGATTTTAATCCATTGCAGAGTTACCTCAGGATAAAATTTCTGGTTCCCATTTCTACACATGGATAGACAAAGCCACTATGTGAATGTAGTGATCCCAGCCAGGGAATAAGGCGCACTTCTCAATCTGAAGTTCAGCACACTAAACAAATACACTGCTACACTTTTAAAGAAAAACATCATGCCACTACTTCGACAACAGTTTCAACAACAAGTTTTGTGTATACATACTGACCTTCAGAGTGACCAAGAGAGTAACGGTCTCTACAGAATAATATCCTCTATCAACATAGTCCCCCATGAATAGATAATTAGTATCTGGTGACCTTCCTCCTATTTTAAATAGTTCCATAAGATCATGAAACTGGCCATGCACATCTCCACAAACTGTCACAGGACATTTCACATCTTGTACATTAGATTCCTTGCTAAGAATTTCTTTGGCCTAAAATGGCAATGATAAAACAGTAAATTGAGTTTGAAGTGGATATTTCTTCTCTCTGAGCTCATCCAGGTAGACTGACATGGTATCTTACAATAGAACACACATGCAGGTACAACTGTAAGATAATTATATTTGACATTACCTAATATCCCAGGGCAGTTGGAACCAAAAGTCACTTCCCTCGTATTGTAGCCATCATCTATGGGCATGTTTAAAACACGAAATGGCAGAATGGCACTTAACAATGTGCGATATGGTTAAGCCATACAATTATTGAGAGCTTACCACCTTCAAGTCAGTGATATTTAGGCTAACCAAAGTGCTATTAGGGCTAACTGAAGCACTGCTCAGGCTAACTGGAGTGACATTTTGCCATTTCGTGTTTAAAACATGCCCATCATCTACCATGAATAAATAGCAGTATGGCAATCAGAAATAAAGTTTTGGTACTAGAATTTTTCAGCACAGTAATAATATGGTACTTGAAAGGATCATTACCATGAAATCCTCGGGTTTGGGTTTGATTGAATTTGAAAATTGGAAAAAGCTCACCCAGAACCAGCAATTAACAATGCACAGGTTGAGTAAAAACTGGGTATTATCTACACCTTTGCCTTTAGCTGGAGAAACAACATTTACCAGAATGGGATTTTAGCCAACCACTTTGTTGGATTTAATTGGATTTGAAGATTGTTGTAGAAAATTACAGGGCATTTGATTGGAATACTCCTTCGACAAACTGTATTCCTTTAATTAAAGAAAGAATAGAGCTAGGGTAAGTTTATATACGATTCGTAGTAAAGACACTTTTCGTTAGCTAAATAATCAGTATAACGACAGTTTTCGGCGAAAATCGACGAAGCATGCATGTACAATGAATATTGCTATGTAAACTAGATCTTCAGTGTAGACTAAAAATGTTTGAGACAAAGGGTGCTACTTTGAACACCTCCATCGAACTGGAAGCCTACAAGAACAGTTAAGGCTAAGCCTAATTTAATTTTGCGAAATGATGCACTGACCACAATTTCACTCATCCATGCCTACTTATTTCATAAGCTAACTCAAAACGGATCAAAACTAGTACTGTAAGCTAGTGACTGTGACCTTGTATTTCTTTGAGAACACATCTACCGTGTTACTTTTCTCTTCGCAGTCACGAAATATTTATTCCGCAATGGCTAACAAGAAAACCGGTTTACCTTTTCGCAGAGCGTTTTCACTTGAGTTTCGCTGAGCTGTTTGCATTCCATAAGCTGCTCGATCCATGATTCTAAGTCCTTTGCTGTTGCTTTGTCGTCCACCATAGTTACCGTTGAAGTTCTAAGAGTCAGTAAGAGAACTCTCTTATTTATTTCCCTACGTAACAGTGACAAAAATATGTATAAAAAGCACTAGGATCTGTTTATTTCTTCTGTTACCGTCGAGGTTCAACGTCCGAAAGACACTATGGCGGTCGACAAATCTTGACACTGATGAGGCACATGTACGTAATATACCAAATATGGGTAGTCACTCCATATTTGTCTTTGCCTCTCCCCTTGGTTCCAGTCCCTATGAGTGTTCGAAGGCTTGTCTTGTTTCCTTGCAGCAAGCTGTAGGATTCTTAATTCGTCTAGCTGTTTATTTCCTGGTGAGTAGCTGTGATCACGCACAGCTGTCTGGTTTGTGATTTTTGTGTTCTATATCGTATGGTTTTCATACCAGTTTTTACTAGTTTACTGTTTGTACCACTGATTCAGATGTACTGTAATTTGCATCTATTTAACTTGAATTTTAATTTGCAAGCTTTAATTTTTGCTTACGGAATTGAAGGAGATGGTAGAGCACTAAAATCGTATTTGTTTGCAGTAGACCAAATCGATCATAGTGCATGCTCTATGAGCCTTTTCTATCTGTTAAAGATCCTCAGAATTTTCACCTCTGCCAGTCGTGCATGTAAGCAACTTCTTTGAAAGAAGGTAGTGATAAACAAGTTAATTGCTTGCATTCCTTTGACAATTTTTCGTTTCTTGAAGCCCTTGACAGGGGTTTCATTCCGCTTTTTAAATGGCAACTGATACATTTCTACCCCTCCCTACTGATGCAGATCCTTAGCTGGATGGATGTAATTGTGAATGACACATGTCAGCTCACAATTGAACCACTGATAACATACACTTCCTGTGAGAAGACGCTCAGTTGTTGTCCTGGGCCACTTTTTTAGAATTTAACACACTGGCAGCCTGTTTCCATTGTCAAGATTTGCTTTGAAATTGGCAGAACCCTTCCCCTCCATTCCCCCCTTTTTTTCCTGGCACATTCAGATAGCTGTAGATCTGAAGGTTTGGGACTGCTGGAGCCATGTTTGGGTTTATGCATGGTTTCAATTACACATTCAATTTCCTTTGCCAAAGAAATAAAACATTATTTACTGTCAGAACAATACTCTAAGAAATATAAATAGCAATCTATTATTTATTACAACTTCATTAAGCATTATTTGTTTTCTTTCCTTGTTGCTATTTTATTAAAATAACTCTAAATGGTTACAGGGGCTAACTCAACTTTAGTCTCTAGGCTCTTTCATTTAACAATAACTTTCCTTCTTATTTTTATTAATCAACCTGCAGTGTATTTAAAGTAATATCCTAAATGAAACTAATTTGTGAGCCAATAAAGATGATTGATTAAAGAGGATTGATTGGTTATCATCCTCCCCCCAGGGATTTGACATTCATTCTTACTCAGCAGCCTATTCCCCACCCCCTGGCACGAAGAAGGAGACAATTCCCCATCCCCGGGACTGCTATTTACCTCTACCTCGACTACATCTGTATGTGCAATAAAAATGCTGGCAATATTGGTTGTTGTGCAACAGCAAAAACTGACATTACATGTATGTCAAGAATGCAATGCTTTTCTAGAATTTATTGAGCAAAGGATACTATGTAGAGTAATATATGTATACCATATATTGAAAAAAGGAACTGATTTATATTCCATACAACATTGACAATCCAAAAAAGTAGAGAGAATACTGAATCATAAAAAATCGGACTTTCTTAAAAGTTGAATCAATAGCCATGCGTTTCTTTTTCAGCAAATTATGCACTATTTTTAGGCGAATTGTGCACCAAAAAATCCCGAATTATGCGAATTGCGCAATATTTTTCAGCGAGCTGCGACTGTTTTGGTCGCCATGGCGAGTGAAAAAATAATTTGGTGACTAAATTTTACGAGCAGGTCGCCAATTTGGTGACAGGTGCAGTAGAAAAGGCAGATATTGTGCATCGACAGGGTTTTTTTCTAATACAATCACTAAGCCAAATGAATTTAATCACAATTTTTGTATGCTTTTCTGTCTTACCTGTTTCTTTTTTCTTTTATTTACTTTCCTTAATGGTAAATAAGACTGCTCAACCAAAAAAACTGGTGAAAACAAAAACTAACATCGTCGGAACGTTCTAGATCTTCAAACGATTTCAATGTGGGCTCGTTCTGGTCAGCAGTACTAACCCCAGGTAAAGTGGTACGAGGTGTCCTTTGAAAATGATTTGAATTTGGCGACCAAATTTATCGTAATTTTACAGAGGGAAATCTCGAAAAGGCGACTTCTGAAAAACTTGAGCTTGGAGCACTGATTTGCTGTGAAATTGTACCGTATTAATGGGAAAAAATATTCCATGCATCTCTCAAGGTATGAAAAAAGCATAGCTTATAAACAGATTTTTTGAAATTATGCGCCATTATATGTTTTTTTTTTCGGAATTATGCGAATTATGCGCTCAGAGCTGAATTATGCGATTTCACATTGATCAGTGGACTAACAAATATTTTACTCAACATACAGGTACTCAAATTATCTGTAAAAATGTGTGCTCTTTTGATTTCATATTTGTAATTAAATAAACTTACCTTCAGATATGGTGACACAGAGAATTAACTCTGAAGTGTAAATTTAAGTGCTAACTAAACCAGTGAATAACCCACTGGGCGTTAGCCCTAGTAAAGGGAATCAGGGAACCACACAAGGTAAAGAAAAATCTTTTGACCTCGGTGGGAATCGAACCCCCTTACATTCAGATATGTGCTTTAATTTAGAAGGATTGTTTTGTTCCAGCTAAGCTGAAACAATCTATCAGCTTTCCTTCAAAAAACCTCTTTATGATCGGCAAGTGGTGTGTTGCCATTGTGTTTGATAAACCACATGCACAAAGCAATTTTGTGGTTTGCCCCAGCCCATACCCCCGGGACAAGATGGCGTTAAAAATTCCCCACCTCCGGTCATGAAGGGCTGGACTTGTCTGTGGGGGTGGTAACAGGTGGAATTGAACCATGCTGTAGTCTGGGTTTTAAATGCTGATCATTTGTAGAACTATGAAGAACTGAAGTGCTTAATCCCTGTAGATAAGGAACCTGTTAAGGGTTAAAGATGTTCTGGACTTTTATAAGGGTCTACTATCTTGTCCTGAAAATTACATGTACCCCGGTATCTGATGTTGACTGATGACTTCTTATAGATCAACAAACATAACTATCTGATCTTGGATTGCTGAATACTCTATAAACTCTATTTAATGATAGCAATTGTGCAACTATCACAGGTTTAGCCTCTCATAAAATTAAATACCCTGTTCTTGGTAAAGGAAATGCTGGCCTTTGAAATCTACAATTACGTACACCATAAAGTTGTAACACACTAGCTCCTTTGCTGGTTTGTTATTGGTAACTTTCTAAAACCATTTGCTTTAAGGAACACATCTCTCTTCATAAGCCACTTTATATCTTTTTTTTGTATTGACATCAAAAGTCAATTTACTGGTATTCACAATATACTGGCATACACTCACAGCTGCATGTTTGACAGTGGTTAACAGTGACTGGATTCCAATGTAGTATGAAATTTGCAAGGCAAAATCACTTGGCCGCTAAAGGTCGTTCCCTGGCTTTGTTTGTCGTCTGTGCATTCTTGCTCCTCTTGTTACTCTTGAACATTCTTTTGCATCATGCTCGACAGACTAGGAAAAAGGGAGTGCTCATAGTCCATAATGCATGTCAGTACATACTCGCAACATCTAATTGGTCTAATCTTCACACAGGTTCTACGAAAAGAAAGTTTTCATAATGTCATATCCTCCCTACGGTGGTGGGCCTGGATATCCTGGAGGGGTAATAGTCAGCTTTTCTTCTTTAAATATTTTCTAACCCTAAGGGTCAAAATATATAAGATTAATAATTAATACTGTATTATTTATTGTGAGTATTATTTTCAATTAAAAATGTAAACCTGATCTAGCATCAGCTTCATTTTCTAATGATTATATTAGAAATATTTATTACCATTAGTGATCCATTAAATTTTAAAATATGATTTCTTATTGAGATTTTGATTTTTTTTTTTTTAAATACCCCCAGCTGTACAAATAACCTCTCTCGCTCATAGTTTATATGAAATTTTTATTACTAGTACCTTTTTTAGTTGTATGCGTTAAAAACTTTATGCTTGTACTTACCAGCTCTTCTAATTTTTGGCAAATCAGAGGGAATAGAGTTTTAGTTCAAAATTATTGGAAGTTTGAAATACCCGGGGTCCAACTCTACATGTAGTTAAAACCTCCAGTTGATGATCATAAATTTGTTCCAAGGATAATGATTATTGTTTCATCATTGATAAATAATTTAATATTTAATTGTAATTTATTATGTGTTTGTTGTTATAAAACTTGACTGTAGTTATTTTTGATTTTAGGGTTATCCTCCAGCACCAGGATATCCTCCATCCGGAGGGTACCCTCCCGTCCCTGGGTATCCACCAGCTCCTGGTGGGTACCCCCCAGCACCTGGTGGATATCCTCCGGCTCCTGGTTACCCACCTGCTGGTGGCTATCCCCCTCCTCTAGGGGGAGGTTATCCACCACCGGGTAAGTTCATGCAATATACAGTAGATTATTATTACTGACACTTACATAGTGGTCTCAGGCCTCAGGTATAAATTTATAAATTACTTGATTCCGGTAACTTTAACTGAAATCTTCTGAGAATTTGGTGTGGTTTGGCATTAGGGACATGTATAATTATTATTATTTATTGTTAGCATGTTAGCAGTACTTACAGAAAATCTCTTATAATGAAAGAGAATAGTAGAACATGAATATATGCTGTAAAGGATTGTCAAATGCAGTGATCTGCCAGCAAAAATTGCTATCTTCTTCATGATCACAGCTGGTACTCTGCTGCCACCTGCTCCAAGATACTTGCAAGCTTCGAGACAACTCTGATATATAGAAATACATGTACACACAAGGAGGAATGATAAAAATTCAATAGTAATTTATTTGCTTTTGAATTCTTTTTGTAAGTCCAATCACATGTCCTTTTTCGAAATTTGTAAGGAGGTGCCCCAAATTTTTGTTCTTTAAGGAATAATGAGTTGATTATCAACCTTGGAAAGGTGATTGAAGTTCATTTAATATGCATTTGCCCTTATTCAGTGGTGCCTTTTGACTGACCACAGCCTAGGTATTAATGCTAAAAATGTAACCTTTCCAAATTTACTTTGTACAGCAGTTTTCTTTTTACATGTACCTTTATGACTTTAAGTAAATCAGCTTTTTCAGTTACACTTCCATCCCCTTGATAGTAGGACAAAACCTACTTTAAAAGTTAACCACTCTCATTTTTTTTCCAGGAGGTCCACAACCTGGCTATGGTGATCCATATGGTGCCCCACCGCCTACTGGAGGGTATGGTGCTCAGCCTTATGGCCAACCTGGATATGGAGCACCGCCCCCCTCGGGTGGATATGGGGCACCGCCCCCCTCGGGTGGATATGGGGCACCACCCCCCTCGGGTGGATATGGAGCACCCCCCTCGGGTGGATATGGAGGAGCACCACCTGCCAGTGGATATGGGGCCCAACCTCCGGCAGCTGGGTACGGAGCACCCGCTGGATATGGCTCACAGCAGCCTCCTCAACAGAGCTATGCTTCACAAGGTACCTTCTTGAATTTAATTTAATTATATAATACAGTACTTGATGTATATTTATTAAATTAGACTCTCCAAGAACTTGCATGCAGAAATCTGCACGTTGTGTCTCATTAGAAACACAGAACTAAGTAATCATGAGTTGTTGACTTAAGGACGGCACAAGCAAACTGAACTTATGTGATTATTAATTTTGCCAATTGAAAGACAACTTATAACTGGCTGAAATTTCACTAGAATTGGACAGACTGAAAGAGAAGTACAAAGTAGTATCACCCTAGACTCAAAAGGAAGCAAAATTAGTAATAGGCCTTTAAAGAGCTTAACAGCTGTACATTGTGCAGTATTTTTATTTTATTACAGGGACTTTCAATGTTCGTACAGTAGTTAGGGTAGAGTCTGGAATACACGTACATGTGCATAACAGTTCAAGGTCAAATTTATTTTTCCAGCCTCGAATAAAGAGAACATTTTAAGAAAAATTAATTACAATTCATTCACAAGGATTGCTTGTGACAATGTTATGTACCTTTGCTGAAATTGGTTGTTTGCATGTACACATACATGTATGTTGTTTATACACAGCTCCAGTGACGCAAAGTGCACCCCCTCCTGTGACACACAGTGCACCCCCACCTGTGACGCATCCCTCTGCTCCTCAACAAAAGCCAGCAAAACCACCTCCTCCTTCAACTGCTGTAAGTGTGAGTAAAATGTATGCGGGGGAAACAGATTGGAGACTTACATATTCAGAAAATGATTTTTTCTGTCTTATGACAGTGCTCCAAGCTGTGACCATGTTGGTATTTTTGTTGCCATGTCAAATAAAAAAAGAAACAACAACAATAACAGACAGAAGATACTAACTATTACAAGATTATTTTGTTTTATCAATTGAGTTGATAATGTGAATTGGCCACCGTAAAGAGATTCAAAAGCTGATGTTTCGAGCATTAGCCCTTTGTCGAATCAATTCTACTGACAAAGGGCTAACGCTCGAAACATCAGCTTTCGAATCTCTTTATGGTGGCCAACTCACATTATCAACTCAGTTGATAAAACAAAATTTTCTTGTAATACTCCTTACCGACACAGCACCACAGTTTCTTTAGAAACTTACCCCCTCTACTAACTATTAGCTTAACTGCTTACTTTCATGTTGTCCGGAACATACATATTGCTTAAAATTGCTTTGGTTTTGGTAAGTGGTAGCCATGTCACAAAAGTCAGCAACGGCAACCTTTTGGAAAAATCATACAGTCATGTACCTGGGGTGATTGTGACTGGACGGTTGATGATTAGGATGAATCTCATGCTAATCCAATCCTAGATGTTTCTGTTTCCCAAACTGATCACATAGCAGACAGAGTAAAAGACCTGACCTCTGATCACTCTCCTGATGTTGCCAGATGGTTTGGTCAAATTTGAGCAGAGTGAACACCTTAGAACAACAATCATTGAGTTGTTATTCTGGTGTGGCAAAACCTGTCAAAAAATGGACCATAGCTTGACCAAATTCGCTCTGTATATGCCGCCAAAGTATACCAAAGAGTAAAGATATTATGAGTAGGTACAAATAAAAACAAACGGCTTTTACAGTGTAATTAGTAATTTTAATTAGTAAAAAGTACTAAAATGGCACTTACAATTTCTTACATTAGTACCAACACTGAATTTTAGTGATATTTTTGGTTTGTTGTTTATCAGGGAGGTGCTCCTTCTACTCAGATGGCTTCAATGTCTTTGAAAGAGGTACATGTATATTGTCTCTTGTGATTATAGAAAACTGAATCAAACAGCAGTGCATGCTACTGATTTTCTCAAGCTAATGAACTTTGTAACCATCAGAATCAGCAATAACTGCTGATTCTGCTGTTTATGAAGTTCATTATTGCTCTTAAGTGAAAATTTGCCGGTCAGAGCAAAGTTTTGCAGCATTAAACTCATCACCAATAGATGAGCTTGGAGATGGTGCCTGTCAAAGTGGGCGGTGATTCTGAGGTGAGCAACGAGCCTAGAACCACCCACCAGGCACCGTCACACTGACCCAGTCAGTGGAGATACTTACCAACCCTATACTTACCCAAATCCACCAATGAGGGAGGGAAGGGAAGGGGAAAAAGCGAGACAACTGAACGAAATGCAGCCTGAAACAAACAGCACCTCACAGAGCAGAGACGAACAACACGTGCGATTCAAGAAACCCCGTATAACACCTCCATGCGCATGACTCCCAGACCACCGCTGACCAGCATTGGCTTGATTTTAACTTAGCCTAAATTACATTTAGCCACATTTAAACTCATCACCAATAGATGAGCTTGGAGATGGTGCCTGTCAAAGTGGGCGGTGATTCTGAGGTGAGCAACGAGCCTAGAGCCACGAGCCCTGAGCAGGGCACACAGGCATCCACGGCAACTCTGCGAGCGGCAACCACCCAAAGACTACCCCGAAGGGTGCTTGGAGGGCGAAGGGGCCGCGAACAGAGATGACGTGGAACCTGGGCCACCACCCAAAAAACACCCAAGCACCCATCCCCAGCTCAAAACAAGACACTAGACAACACTTACCCAGGTACTGCAATGCCGATCATGAAAGGAGACGAAGGAGGCCGCTGATAAAGCCAGAGGACAAGGAGGCGCCAAAGGCAAGGTCCGCAGCAGCTTTTCCAAATGCAAGTCGACATGAAGCTTCCGCCTGCTGGAGGAACTGAGCCGGAGAAAGGCCATGCACGTCCTGCGTGATGAAATGAGCTAGAGCCTGGCACTACCAGGCCGGCAAGCACAAGGCATGAGCGACCCAGAGAAACTGGGGACGACCTATCCGCGTGAATTCCTGGCGACTCCAGAGCGAAGAGGCACAGCGAGATGAACAGTGACCACCAGTACGACTTGAGAGTGATCTTCGGGCGAACGGCAATTGGAGGGCGACCGTCCCAGACAGGGATCAGGAGCCAACCGAGCCAGCAACGAGATGAGACGAGAGTGAAGCCAAGGACTCGGAAGGAGTGCGAATGTACGACTGGTACGCAGAACTAGACCAACGGCCCAAGGCCTGAATAAGATGATCAGGGATGCCGCTACGAGCTGCAACGGTGGCCGCACCAATGCGAAAACTGTGACTGGAGAAATTTCCTGGAACACCTGCTCCTGCGAGGATTTCTCTGAGACGAGCCGTGAGGACAGTGCGGGTGAGAGGCCGACCATCCTGGAAAAGAAAAAGAGGGCCGCCCGCATTTCCCCTCCGTGCCAGGTAGGCCAGAACGGCTTGGAGGGCGCATAGAGGAAAACGTCCCTTGCCAATGTGGACAAAGCAGCCTTTGCGAAAGGGGTCAGTCTTGGAGGCTTTAATCCGCACTCGCAAGCAAGAAGGACTGATGTCGGAGTCAACCGAAATGTCGCAGACGCCTAAGTGGAGTGTAGGGGAGAAACAGGCCAAATTAGGCACAGTAAATTCTGCAGATCTGAGGAAGCCAAAATAGGCGAGGTTGCAGGCAGCCCAAAACATGCAGTGGTCATACACGGCTAAATCTAAGGACCCAAAGATTATCATCAAAATGTGATCCGTAATTGGAAGACGCTGGGCCTCAGGGGAGCCTTGGGTCCGTTTGATTCCTCGAAGAACCCGTTGCAAGCGTAGACAGTCGACCAGAGGATCTGGGAAGCGTTCTTCAATATGTAGAGCACGGACTGCAGAAAGGTAAGCTTTAACCAAGGAGTGCTGCACCGACCCAGCCAGGAAAGTGGCAAATAAGCACAAAGTCCATTCATCTGTTGGGCACGGGGAGCCACTAGGATGCAACTTGCCCAACTGCGCACAAAAGCTGACGAACTTCCTCTGGCTAGATGCGTAAGATCTCCGAGTGGAGGCAGCCAAACCTTGAGCTAGTAGGAACTGGCACTGTTGCTCTAATGAGAGCCTGTCAATTCTTCCAGGAGTTGAGGCGGAAGGGACACTGGGAGCAACTGAGCCTGGGGGGCTAACCTCCGGAACTCCTGCCAATGAAAGCGGGACAAAGCGTCAGCAATGCAATTACGAACCCCGGCAACATGTTGAGAGGCAAAGGAGAAATTGAAGCGCGCTGCTGAGGCGAGAAGATGGCAAAGTAGGCGCATTAAGACAGGAATCCTGGATGTTCTAGAGTTAAGTATGTAGACCACTGCTTCGTTGTCAGTGCAAAAAAGCACGTGCCGCCTAGCGAATTGAGGACCCCAAACATGAGCAGCAATGACAACCGGGAACAATTCTTTGTAGGCTATAGAGTGAGACATCTGCGAAGAGACCCAGGAGCCGCTGAACCACTCCCCATTAAAATAGGCACCAAAACCAAGGGAACCTGAAGCGTCAGATGTCACCTGGAGGTCAGGGGAGGCAGCCATGCCAGGAAACAACCAAAAGTAGACGCCATGCCAAGAGGACAAGAACTGAAGCCACCACTGAAGATCCAGATGAAATTCTGAGTTTAGGCGGATTGGATGGTCCCGTTTGCGAAAGCACTGGAGCAAATTGATCATTCGACGCAGGAAGGTACGACCAGGCCACACAACCTTTGCAGCGTGATGTAAATGGCCAATGAGGGACTCCAGTTCGCGCCTGGTACACCAGCGTCGATCCCGCCACAACTGAAGCAGCGTCTGTAAAGCAGAGAGCTTATCCGGAGGAAGACGGGCCACCTGAGCCACCGAGTCTAACTCGATGCCCAACACAACTAATCGAGTGGACGGACCAATGCACTTATCCGGGTGGAGTGGAAGTCCTAAGGAGCGGCAGACAGCTATGGAAGTGGCTAAATTCTCAGCACATTGGTTGGTATCGGGAGGGCCTGCTGTAATAAAATCGTCTAGATAATGAAGCAGCGCGGAAAGATTGTGAGGATTTAGGAGAATCCACTCCACCATGTCAGCCACAGAATTGAAGATATATGGCGCGGAGCGGAGGCCGAACGGTAACGCTAAATCAACATAATAGTGCTTACGCCATCTCATGCCCAGTAGATATCAATCCGACGGATGGACAGCAATGTTGCGGTATGCGGCCTCAACATCAAATTTAGCAATCAAGGCGCCTACGCCATAGCTTGAAATCATGCGAATGATCTGATCGACTGTGATGTACTGCAAGGTAAACTCGTCTGGGTCAATTCCATCGTTGACACTGAGACCACCGGGGGACGACAGGTCAACTATGAGCCTCCACTTGCCGGGCTGACCCTGACTCCAAAGCTGCTAACGTGCAAATTAGGGAAAGGAGGGGAGGAAAAAGGCCCAGCAACCCTCCCCAGGGAGACCTCGTTAGCCAAATAGTGGTCAATGACCTCAGAGTGTTGATTAGCAGAGGCCTTGTTTGACTTGGCTGACTTCAGTTTCTTGGAGTGCTGAAACCCCAGGCGAAAGCCATTCCTAAGTCCATCCAAGACAAAGGCAACTAAATGCTGATCTGGATGCTGGGACAACTTGGCAGCGAACACTTCAGGCTTTAGAGGGCTAACCACTGACACAGGGGGCAAAGGGGTAGAGACTAGAAGGAAACAGAAAGAAAGACGGTGAAACCCCTCAAATGACCCCCCGAACAAGGCCCAGTTATGACTAAAATAGGACGAAACACACGGGAGCGGTAGATACATGTTTAATTGAACGAGCTCCGAGCACAACAGGGACATGCAAAAGGGGTAAATAACCCAGACAATCAAAATAAGTAAGTTGAAATAATCAATAGAGCATGCATTATAAAGACATGAACTAGAATGAAACGAAGGGCAAGACTAGTAGCAAAATGGGCACGACTAGTAGCAAAAAACACTGGGCATGGGCAAGAAAAAATAAAGAAACACACACTGGGAGCAAACAACGAGGTTCAACTGAAACACTGAGCAGAAAAAGGAACGATCTGTGAAAGGCACGGCTAACACTACGTTTAAATATAAAATGTAAAAGCATCTCTCTATTTGACTACGTTTACAGTTCTGACGACGGTAAATTGTCGTTGAGCCCCCGATTACTGACGTCGGGATTTTTGGCCAGAGGAGGAACTAGCGGCCGGAGACCGAGATCTGCGCCTGGTGAAACTCTCCTGCTTACGGTCTGGTCTGGCGCTGCACGAAACGGAGCGATGGGAACCGCCACACGTGCTGCAGCGATGAAAGTAGCGGCATATCGTGTAAGGGGCGGTACACCTTCCCTTGTTCCAGGACATACAAGGGATCCTAGAAGAGCTGGAGCCCACTGGTTCGGACGAGTCCGGAGGCGTGCCGAGGTTGGAGCTGCGAGAAGAAGCACCGCCAGCGTGAAACGTGAAAAGCTGAGCGTTCATGGTCGACCAATCGGCCAACTGGGTCGCTGCGGCGTGATCGCGAAACGCCTTGTCGTATGCAAGCCAAACCCGTCCGCTAAACTGGCGAGCAATCCGCAGGATTAATAACTTGTACAGCGTTAAGTCCTTCCATCGATGAGGAAAAAAGGACGTCAGAACGAGCGAGAACACCGTGAACGCTTCCGTCCAACTGATGATATCAATACGCCGACGAGGTTTCTTCGGGGGAGCAGACAAGACTAATCGCCCGTCGAACATCAGTTGAGGCTCGGTGTCAGAGCTAACCAAATTCGCAGCTAAAAGTTCAGACAAATCGACGAATGTGCCGTTACGGATCTGGGAAACCAGCTTGGCAGGAACGGGAGAGTAGCCCGGGCCCACCACGAACGGCTGATCCGCCAGCGAGTTAACCGTACGCGTGGATGGAAACAATTGCGGGGCAACGCCACTCAAGGCTTGTCCCGAAGACGAAACGATCGCCGGGACCGGAGCATTAAATGTTGAAACAAAAGTAGGCACAACAAAAGGAATGGGCCTACCTGGAGTCGACGAGCTTGAACTGGAAGGCTGAAAACCCGTCCCAGCAGCGAGGAACGAAGAGGCTAAGCTGCCCAACGAGGAAGGCGGCGAAGTGACACCGGAACAGGAGGCGGGAGCTGCAATGGCCGGTTCTGGTTGCCTTTGTGAGGCCTGAACAGCCTGATTGATGATGGACACCAGCTCGGGCGAAAGAGAAGCGGATGAGGCCGTCGAAAGCGGGTTTGCCAAGACCACAGGATTAACCAGCGGCGGAGAAACATCAACAGACTCGCCGGGCTGCGACGAAGCGACGGACGACGTCCTGCTTGAGGCCGCACTGGCGACAGGAGCTGCGGAAACTTCGATGGAAGAAAGAGCCGCCGCTAAGCTGTTGTTAGTCTGTCTGGCTGTCATAACGGCTAAGGCGAGAGAGCGACGGAAAAAGCGAGACAACTGAACGAAATGCAGCACAGCACCTCACAGAGCAGAGACGAACAACACGTGCGATTCAAGAAACCCCGTATAACACCTCCATGCGCATGACTCCCAGACCACCGCTGACCAGCGTTGGCTTGATTTTAACTTAGCCTAAATTACATTTAGCCACATTTAAAATGCTTCGCTCATTGTTGCTGCAAGTTTGCTTAAACTTACATGTACAATAGGCTTTTGAAATCTTGATAGAATTACAGGCAGTCATACTTCCATTTTTGAAGCTCTCAAGATATGTGTCTTGTCTCGTAAGAAAGGTGATAACTGACTTATGTCTGGTACTGTAGCCAGTAGGCAGTCCCACATTATTATATTATTTAATACTGATTATGTATTTTTAGGCAGCAGATCACTGGAAAAGTTCTAAAACTCAGTAACAACTGAAACTTATTATTTTTCTACAACTTGCTACCGGTATTGTTAATCATTCTGTGCACTTGATCAGGAAGTGATGGTGTTTAAGCCTCTAATATGAATAATGACAAACTGCTTAATTAAGGTGTTCATATAGTATTGTCTTGGTCTTGTTTGTAGAAATATGGTCATGGTACCATCACTGCAATCTCTCCATTTGATGCAGAGGCTGACTGTGAATTGTTGAGAAAGGCAATGAGAGGAGTAGGTGAGCACTTAACTGTAACTCCATTCATTTTTTGAAATTGTTTATTTAATAACGAGATATTATTATTCAGTCCATTATTTTTTCATTTTCTGTTCCTTACAGGTACAGATGAACAGGCTCTTATTGACATTATCGTCAAACGGAGCAATATACAGAGAGTTGAAATCAGAAAGAGATACAAAACCATGTTTGGAAAGGTAATTTTTTTGATTAATGTTATTGGCTTCCGGTTAAAGTATCATTAACATTTATTTAGTTTTTCACGTCTTAAATTACTGCTTAAATTGTTCTTACTACAACTTGTCTGGTAGATACAAATACAATCAAGTTTGGTGAATTCAATATACACTGTAATTATGTAATTATTTCGCTTTTTGAAAGTTTGTCCTGGTCATGCTACCCAAGATTAGAAACGATTGGCCCAAGTATAAGCTTTTAAATTTGTGCTTCAGAATCAAATAGGTTGATAACATGGGTGTGAATTCAGTATTATTTGGAGGCACACAAATTATCACTTGTGTGCTAATATATTCTACATGTACTTGTATTTTATGTAAAGTAATAATTAATTAGTTAAATATAAAATATTATTAGTAAGTTATAATTGATTAACTAATAAAAGAAAATGATTAAAAATAACTGCCATGTCAATATAAATTTCTTTTGTTAGGATTTGATGAATGACCTCAAGTCCGAGTTAAGTGGTAATCTGGAAGAATGTTTGTTGGCCTTGCTTGAACCGTCTGATCTGTATGATGCAAAGTGTCTGAGGCGTGCCATGAGGGTAAGTGTTGGCCAAACAACTATGATCTTAAGTGGCATCACAGTCACTCAATCAGTTTCTCCAGCTCTTACTAGTTGACAAAAATTAAATAATGTTATGATATGGTGTGATACAGGCCAAGTCTCCTGTGTAAAGATCACTACTATCCATTGGGTGTCCTCTGAAATTTGATGTCCTTCACTAAAAGTCACTGAATTTATGTATTTGAAATTAATAAATAAAGGATATCAGTCTATTTTATTCCTTAGCAAAGGAGAATCTTCATGGATGGTGATGATTTTAAAAATAAGTCTTACTACATGTAACTGCTGTTTCTGTAGCATGAAGCTTCCCTGAGTATTGCCGTTACTACAGTAACTGACATTCTTGTCCATTACAATTGCCAGCATTTAAATTTTAATTTTAATCCTCCTGGTGAGTAGATGCACTGTAAGAAGAAATTGTGAAGTCTTGCTTGGTATTCTACTGGCTTATACAGTCGAACCTCAATTATCCAGATTTTTTGATTATCCGGACTTTTTCTCTAGTCCCAAATTTGTTATTAATATTTACTAGTCATGATCAAGATCCGTAGCCATATTCTCTTTAAAACGACAGCATTGGAAAGTGCAGTCAAAAGCGAGTTTGTTTTGCTTTCAAAGAGCAAAAACAGCGCTCGCATGCATCATTACTAATGAAGAACATTTGAATGAGTTCTGATTGGCTCAGAGTCGCTTTGTTGCTAGGTGAAATTTCACACTCTATTGGCTCGTTTGGTGTGGTGTGCCAACCAAACAAGCTAGTGTCATGATCATCATATCCTTGAAGCATAAGCTATCCATTCTTACGATAAAACATTAACAGTCTATAAGTTGGTGGTTAGAGAAATGGAACTAATTTGTCAGCTGAATATGGCGTCAGTAAGCAGCAGATCTCTGATATCCACAAGAACAAGGAAAAGATCATGAAGTTTGCTGACAACTTAGAGATCAGGGGACAGTTGAGATGTAGACCATATTGTTTTCCAAATGATTTGTAAAAGTGTCATTTCATGATTAAATGTTGCTTTACTAATTTCATTGGTTTTGTTCTTTGATTTTTGATTCTCCGGACCCTCAATTATACAGACTATTTTGTCTAGCCCCAACGAGTCCGGATAATCAAGGTTCGACTGTACTGGCATCTCTAATCCAGTGCCTAACACACGAACTGTTCGGCTACTGCAGTATCAGATGGTTATTGACCTCAGTAAACTTCTGTTGAAATGTACGCTCTTGCATTATCCAATTGACAAAGGGCTTTTCTCTTGTTTTTTAAGGGTGCTGGAACAGATGAAGAGGCTTTGATTGACATTCTGTGTAGTCGCAGTAATCAGGTTTGTCAGCAATATTCAGTACATTTCCAGTACATTTCAGTTTTCAGTTGCTGCCACTAAACTATTGCTTGCCCGATAGGTGCACAATGTTCATGCCATATCAACTACATCATTTACTAGATACTGTCTACAATCAGTGATAGACTGTAACAAGACTACTCAGGCTCATTTCACTTGCCCGCCAGATCCTCCAAACTTCCATTTTCACTTGCCCAAGAGCAAAATTCACTTGCCCGGGGCAGTTGGACCTGGGTGTTTTCCTGCCCTGATATTTAGCCTTTGTAGAAATGACACACAGAACCCACTAGGATCCTACTGGCTCCTAGTGAAATTCAGTTAAGATCTTTTGTAAGATCCTGTGTTAGTATCTGGCACAGGATTTGGCGTAGGATCCAGAACAGGATCTGGCAGAGGATCGGACACGGCATCCGGCATGGAATCCAGCACGGGATCCAGCACGGGATCCGGCACAAGATCCGGATCCAGCACCGGATATATGGCAGGGGATCTGGCACTGGGTCTGGCAAAGAGGTTCCAACAGGGGATCTGGCGCACAATGCAGGAGATGATCAGGCACATGATCCTGTATGATCTTTTGTAGGATCCAATGGGCTTTTAACAGGATCCTGTAAATTCTTTGCATCCTAAGTTGCTTTTTCCTAAGGGATCAAATAATATTCAAGAGGATCAACATGGGCAGCTAGTGCATACATGTACATGTATACTTAGAGAATGAATGATAGGATGTAAAACTGAAGACGGTGTTTCATCAGGAAGTCTGTTTACCTCTTAGATTGTGTAAATTCTCTTTGTTTGTCATTTGAGACTGACGATTTACATTTCGTTTTTCAGGAAATTAATGCAATCAAGAGGGTCTACACAGAACGTGAGTGTAAATTAACTAAACATGAATGGTCAATGTATTG
Organism: Micromussa lordhowensis; assembly: GCA_964020085.1. Taxonomy (NCBI): domain Eukaryota; kingdom Metazoa; phylum Cnidaria; class Anthozoa; order Scleractinia; family Lobophylliidae; genus Micromussa; species Micromussa lordhowensis. Next base: position 49,053,053 of record OZ026595.1, on the reverse strand, counting down.
TCTATGACAGAATACATGAAGTCCCACTAAAAGATTTACATGTATGTGTTACTACTTCTACAAACTGAAGAATATTCCTATCAATCAAAAGTTTGATATGTACAGCTGCAGTAACACCAAAAAGTGGTAATCCCTGGATGTAGTGAATATTGGATATCAGCATTCTGTATCTGGGATTCTGTCCAACTGTGGTAAAGATAAACATTACTAAAATTAAGAAAGATGTGGAACTTAGAAGTTTGACCTGGGTAGACAACTGTTATTATAGCTAATAAATTCTATGGTTTATTCTCTGGCTTTCAGAAAAAAATTGTCTTTATGCTAATATAAATTTTGTGGTGTAACAAAATCACCCAGTCAAATATTTAGAAGGGTTTTAGTTTGTTTAAGTATAATTATTTTCATGGCTGTCCATATTGTAGACTAATTTTTATTTCATCCGGCTCACTTCATCACTCAAAGATACCTTCACTTTGTTCAAGGGAGATGAATACCTGAAGGTTAAGCAAAAGTCGACTTGTGGCAAGTCTACTATATGTTCAAAACTGCTAATAATTCATGCTTAATTCAGTAACTAGGTTCCGTAACTGACAGGAGTTCCTTTGCAAGTGTTCAGGCTACTTGAATTTAATGATATGCTATTAAGTACTACCGCGGAGCACAAACGTATTCTGTTGACTTGTTTCACAGACTATAAGCGTGATCTTGAGAAGGACTGTGTGAGTGAAACCAGTGGCCATTATAAGAGGCTGTTAGTCTCCATGTGTCAGGTAACTTTGATTTATTATCATTTAGAAAGCTTTGTCACAATAAACTGACAAAATTGTCATTTTGTACTGCATTATAGATGTGTCAAAAAACTGCAGTAACTACAATGCTAATCCAAATAGTAATTTTCTTCAACAAACTAAACATAGGTGTTTTACTACTTCTTGCTCTTGGTGAAGGGGGGGGGGGGGAGATGCAGAAGTGTAAAATAAATATTTAAAAGTGTTTTATTTTGTATTGTATTCTAAAGGCCAATCGTGACGAGTCAACCACTGTTGACATGGCTAAGGCTGCAAAGGAGGCTCAAGACTTATATCAGGTAAGGCAGTCTCCTAATACTCTCAGGACATAATACAGATGTTTTGAAAGATTCAAATCCACCAGTGAAGGCTGCAGCTTGAATTGTGCACAGTACTTTTCCTAAAGTCTGAATATTATACACTGCCTGCAGTTTTTTGCAAGGAAACTTATGCAGTGGATCTAATCCCGTCACTATTATTGTTAAAATATTCTATCATTCAGCAATTTAAAAATACAACACTCCAGATAAGAGTCCTGGTTGAGTTGAGATTGTGCTGTATGACATAAGGTGCACAGCATAAGCAAGTGCCAGTTGATTTTGGTCATTTTGGTTTTTAGTCAAATGACACATTTTCTCCCTCCCACAATTGCCGCGGTAGACTAGCTGCGTCATCACTCCGTAGTCCTATTTGAAGATATCTAACCCTAACCCTAACATTTCTGTTACCCTTGAATTGTTTGTTTACTAATTATTTTCCTGTTGCTTGATTTGCAGGCTGGCGAGAAGAAATTGGGTACAGATGAATCGCGGTTCAATGTTGTGCTAGCCTCCAGGAACTTTGCACAGCTGAGAGCAACGTTTGATGAATATGTTAAGGTACAGTTTATCTACTGTATATATATGTTGTAGGTCAAAATGAAATTCAGGGTGAGATGATTTTAACCTAGTTTAACCTAAAAGACAAAGGAATTTCATTTTAACCTGAATTTCGTTTTGACCTACAACATAAACAGTTCAACCTCTTGACAATACCAACCACTTGAGCTTGAACTTGACTGGACGTTGTGTAGATCGAGGTGGCCATTGTATGAATGTTTCAATAAGAATAAACAGTCTTGATTCAGGCATGGTCGCTACGAAAATTCCTAGTCTCTTTGGAGAGGTGACTGTTACAGATGGATGGCCGTGGGTAGCAAGAGATCCTTCTGTTCTGATTGTTTTCGTTGAGCTAAGTGGCACGCTAGCGGTTTAACTAGCCAATCCGGTACCAAAAATAAAAACACTTGCCTTATATCAATCCTGTGCCTATCTTTAAAATGGGGAAATTTTCCTTTCTCTAAGTCTGGCGTCCTTAGGGACTGGCGGTCGACTATACAGAGAGAGAGGAGTGAAGGAGAAGCTTTTGTAAGCCTTTACAGAGGGTTGGGTCGCGCTTTTGTTGATCTACATACCTAGAGAACTTGGTTACTTGATCTGTAAGCTATTAAAGTGCTTTGGATGATGTCACATAGAACTTAAAAGCATTACGAAGACGGAAAAGACAACCTTTAAGCCAAAGTCTATCGAAAGTCGTAGAAGGAAATCTATTGGGCTTTTTTGATTATAGAGGTTGACACAACAACACTTGCACTGACCTAACTTTGAACATCATTATTTATTTGCAGGTCTCTCAACGTGACATAATGAACACCATCGATCGTGAAATGTCGGGGGATTTGAAGGCAGGTTTCAAGTGTATTGGTAAGTCGTCTCAAATTTTTACATTAACAGATTTTAAGCTTTGACAATTTTTTAAAATGAGACCTGTGTATAACCCAGACTCGACCTGTTTGAAGTAACTTTTCAATTATCAGGAGAAGCAAACAATTCAAGTCGTGAAAGCGTGTAGACATATGCTGTTTGTATATGTAGTCTGTAAGTAGGTCCCGAAACCTCAAACGGGTTAATTGGGTGTATAAAATTGGGTCTAGTATGCATTTCTCATAGGCGACAAAACGTGAGCTGTTGATCGAGCAGCTGAAGAGAGAGGGTGAGAGAGCTATTATTCTTGTTCTCGTGCTGACAACAAGCTGTTCTTGTTTTGGATAGAATAGTGGGCCAATAGTTAGTACACTGAACTCCGGATCGAGTGCACCGGATGCCTGAATTCAACCCTTAAATTGAGTGGGGAAGGGAGATTTCAGGGATTGAAATACCTGCAATGGACTGGCGTCCCATCTAGGGTAGGAGTGGAAAGACTCTTAGTCGTTTAAACTGTGGCTAACAGTAAGCGCCAGCCTACTGGGCCACTAGTCTAAACACAGACTTTTCCTTACTTTTCGCCCTTTGTTGAACCGCAGAATGGCAATGTTGACGACATATCTGTAGATTATGAGGTAGATTTGAAATTATTTCGTTCCAGTACAATGCGCACGAAATCCAGCGGAGTACTTTGCTGACCGACTGTGGAAATCCATGAAGGGGGCTGGTACTGATGATTCAACCTTGATCCGATGTGTTGTATCTCGTTCCGAGGTAAAACCCTTTTTGTCTCGTTCTGTTCCCTAAAAGAATACTCTTCGCAGAAAAGAAATGTCCAAGAAACCCATAAGTTGAGGGTCAGAAATAAAGTGACTGAAATGTTGTACGTTGTTCAGTTACTTTCTTTACATGTTATATGCACCTTACCTATCTGTGATCTATTTACTGGCTAAATATTGTTGTCGTTGATTTCATAATAACAGTTTCAACGAACTCCATCTTACTGAACTCTGGCGAGCAACTTAACCCCTTCACGAATGAATGCTGAACTCTCCCCAATCACCAGGCTCGAAGTGTGTTTTTTTTTCCTCGTTTCCTATGAAATTCTAATTTGAAATTCGGACTTTGGCAATCATGGAATGGGGAATCAAATAAGCTGTTACGGTAGTTTATTGCGATTGTGAATTGTTTATTGTCTCTTTCAGCGCGACCTTGTTGAAATCAAGCAAACGTTTCTACAGAAGTATCATAAAACCCTGTACAAGATGATTCAAGGAGACTGCAGCGGAGATTACAAGAAGCTTTTGTTGACTGTAGTTGGAATGAATTGAAGGCCGTTACTCGTGGAAAATATCAGGACTTGTCTTAATTGTATCGTAATTCTAGCCGCCTATGCTTAGTTTTTTGTGGTTGTCAATTTTGTAGCTAGCTATAAACAGTAGCTCGGTTTTGTCGCCGTTTGTGTACTCAGACTTACCAGTAGCAAATGTACTGGAACATCATGGTAGTGTCCCTCGCAGCCCTTCTTTGGGTTGTCCTGGTGATGACCCAAATAACGGTCTGCAGCTGATGAAGGGGGGCTTCTCGCCTCAACAATCAGCCACAGCAACTGTTTATTTTTTCTTTAATTTGAGCATTGCCATACGAAATTGATGCAAGCTCTCAATATTTTTAAATAGTCAATTTCATCAAGTGGTATACTCGTAGAAAATAGTGTAAAAATTCCTGTTGTCCAATTAAATTGACGTCGTGATAAATTTGAAAAGCTGACATATTTAGTGTCGCAGGTCTAATTTTCGAAACGTTAGCCCGTTTAAATTTCCCATGACTGTGAATTGAACTACTTATGAAGCATGGCTATAAACGAAAGGTTAAACGGGACATCAGCAAATCTAAATTTGTTAAACGTTTCCAACCTTTTACACCATGTGATTTGCATATATATTATATTTCAGTCTGAGATTAACTCCACTTTAACACTGACTATGGTCAAAATAAAACATTGGGCATGTGCTGGTAGTCGAATTACTGAGACTCCTTTTGTGAGCGAGTTTGAACAGGGCAATTGCAATTCCCATTCTGTCAATTGTGTATCAAACTGGACAAGTTGAGAATGGTGTTAAGAGAACAACAGACGGGGAAGTACGAACGTTGTTTATGTGTCCTAAATAGATAACCGTGCCTCTCCCAAAAATTGAAACCTATGATTCACACCCCCCCCCCCCCTCCCGCCAAAAAAGTACCTCTTTCAACATGCGCAACCCTCCCAAGTATGATGACGTACCTCACCACCACCCCTCCCCTCCCAAGAATAGCTTTCTGCTATTTTTGTTTTATTGAAATTCGATAAATAAATGATAATGTTTAGACCGAAAGCCACATCAGCACTGGCTGGTTTTCATGGGGGTCCTCTATCCTGATCGAACTACTTACTTCATCGTCTTCGTTCCTAAGTGGAACACAGGTCCTCAACTAGCGCTTGCCACCTAACCCTATTTTGTGCAGTGCCTCGTTCCACGTAAGATGTTTCGCCGCCAACTCTGCCATTCTCGTGTGTCTCCAGGTGTGCTGGGGCCTCCCTCTCTTTCGCTTCACCTGTGGGCTCCAGCTGGTCTCCTCAGCGTGTGCGTACCCAACCTCTTCCTCTAGCGGTCGTTACCCTGTTTGTCTCCAAAGCTCCTTGTTGCTGATTTTTCTAGGCCACCAAATCCGTAACCTCAGGCTCTTATTGATGAACCCTTGCAACTTCTGCTCCAATCCCTTGGTCAGCCTCCAAGTTTCAGAACCATACAAGAGCTCGCCTTCACATTTGACCGAAAGACTCTCAGCTTGGTCTTGGTTGTTAGTGACTATCTTGTCGGGCATCCCGTAATGCCGCAGCAATCTCCACAAAACAGATCTGCTGACACTATCGAAGGCGTTTTCGAATCTATAAAGTTGATGTACAAGGAGGACTACCACTCGATACTCTGTTCTACAATAATCCGCAGAGTTGCTATTTGATCCATACAGCTTCGACCCGCTCGAAAGCCCGTCTGTTCCTCTCTCAGCTTTTCATCCAGCGCAATCGTGACGCGCTCCAGGATCACTCTGCAAAAATGTTTAGCGACAAGAAACACGCCTGTTTCTACAGTAGTTCAGATCGCCTTTCGTGGGCAGCTTGATTAGCAGACCTATCCTTCACTCCTCTGGTATCTTCTCCTCACTCTATATCCTGTTGTAGAGACCCAGAAGAACCTCCTCTGACATATCCCCTCCTGCCTTAATTGCCTCTGGTGGAATATTGTCACCTTCTGAAGCCTACCCGATTTTTTAACTTCTTTATAGCATTCTTGATTTCGATGCGTGTGATGCGACCATCTGTAGCTGGTCGTAGAAACCATCCTTCGCCTCCTCCGTTGCCTCATTTGTTTAGGCAAAGCATTGCAAGATCGTAACCTGCTGCCAGCTTGAGTTGAACCTGGCTCTGATTATCCTCTCAGACACTGGCTCCCACTCCAGCAGACATTGTACAGCTTCTTTAGACAGAATGAACGGCAGGGGTAAAACGCCGAACGCAGAACGCAACGCCGAATACACTGTTTGCTTGCGGTTAGTTTCACTCATGTTTGCTTGCGGTTAGCTTTTATTTGTTAAGGACAGTACATATGGTCCTGGCCAACAAATAAAAGCTAACTGCAAGCAGACATGAGTGAAACTAACCGCAAGCAAACCGGCAGTGCATTCAGCGGTAACGTTCGGCGTTCGGCGTTTTACCCCTGCCGCAGAATGAGGCCAACTCCTCTCTCATGATTTTCACCTTCATCCATTCTGAGTTTTGCACAGTTTCGCCTGTACTCTGTAGCTACCCTCAACCTCCCACAAGAGTTCCATCTCATTTCACTTACTCCCAGAATACTAATACCATACCTCTGTATCTTCTTGATCACATGGGCACAATTACCAGCCTCAAACATTGTCCCTACATTCCATTGCCCGATATCTTCACACACGCTTTTGGCGACAGCAATCGTGGGCGGTTTATGCGTCATTCGCTGCTTTGCACGTTGTTCCAACCGTCCCCGCCGGCACAGCTCTCTGGGTCATTGAGAGACACAAGCTTCACCACCAAGGATCGAATTGGAATTTTCCGGTGGGAGGAAAACTGGAGTACTCGGAGAAAAACCTTGGTGGCGAGCGCCTCACCACTGCGCTAATCCTGCTCCAGGAAATCGAAAACCATTAATTATTTTTTTTTTTTTAATGCCGTCCAAACGCTCTCTGTCGAGGACTTTGACGGAGCGGAAAAATATATTGCCCGGAACCGCCTGCCAATCAATCACCTGAGCGGAGATTTTGCGCTCAGGTAACCGCCCTGATTTCTCGATCGATGCCAGGACGTAGATACGCTGCTGTGTAAGCGTGGTTGGGGTCATTTGAATTTTCAGTCAAAAATGTATGGACAGTCGGCGATTTCACAACGGGAAAACGAATATATGAACCTGAGAAAACAGGTCGATCAACTTAGAAGGGAGAGTAAGCTGTCAAGAAAGAAAATTTCGGTTTGCTCTGAAGAGTAAGTAGAAAATGGTTGTGGTTGCATGTATTTTCATAAGTATTGACTTTAGCTGTTAAAAGCCCTGTTTATTAATTAATTGCGCTTTATGTTGGCATTGTTCATATTCAAAAGGCGTTTTTATAATTCAAGAGGATAAAAGTCGTGTCGTTGCTTTGTTCTTCGCAGAGAGCAGCGATTCAGTGTTTAAACAGCCGTGAGGGCTCGCACTAAATGTCAAGCTTATAAGCTTAAACGTTCCCCAAGTCATTGACATTAATTTCCAAACTGTTAATTTAATATTGATAAGTTAGTTATGTCAAAGTGAAATTACTGCTTAGTTTCCTCGGCAAATACGTACAGTGCCATAGCAGTAAGTTTAAAATTATCAATTCAATATTGGAATCGAATCTTATGATTAGCGTGATGTTCGGTTCGAAAGCCATCTTTCAGTTTCACAGCGCCACAAAATCGTCCCCTTAACAACTGTTCTGTTACTTTCGTGGTTGAAATGTCTAGTCTGGCAACCGAAAATTTCCCTCGGTCACTAAAAATTAGCTCTTTATTGTATATTGACAGTGCGAGATACAGGCATTTAAATGGCTGCATATAATTAAACCTCTCTTAATTTGCATTCCTCTTCTCTTCAGCTTGACAAAGATCGCTTTCTATTTGACTGCAAATTAATTTGGGGACGGGAATGAATATTTTGGAAGTTTTCCGTAAAACGTTCAAGGTGAATCAACCATAAAATAATGCTGCTCCATTTGGCAATGTACAAGATGAGGGGCATTAATATAACCTGGATCAATCAGTTCCAAAGCGGTTAAAACTTGTCAAACAACAGTATTTTTTATTTTAATATTCATCCATAGTTGTGGACAACTGTGATAAAAACGTTGTGCAGTCGTAAGCAGAGGTTTTCTCTCATCTCTCGCAATTCAGAAAGAGAAGGGAATCTCTGTCTCACAGGGCAATTCAGTACAGATTCAAGTACCAGTCAGCTAGCTATTCAAACATTGTTTCTGAAGGCTGGTTTTCACTAGTGACAGAGTTGGAGTCAGATTCGTAAGAGCACTTATGACCTAGTGAAAATTGAAAATTGGAGTCGTAAGCGGAGTCATAAGTTTGACGGAAATGGAGTCAGAAGAATCAGAACGTTTCCATTTCTTCCAGTTCATTTACGACTCCATTGCTTGTGATCCATTGAAAACAAGATTGTCGGAGTCAGGAGCAGAAGCGGAAGAACCAACCAATTACAAGGCCCAGAATTGAGTGTTGTGATTGGTTTATTCTTGCACTTCTGCTTCCGACTCCGACAATCTAGTTTTCTCTAGATCGTAAGTGACAGAGTCATAAGCAGAATAAGTGTTCTGCTACCGACTCGGTTGGTTTGATTTCCACTACATTGTATGGTTCTGCGCTTCGAATTATGACTCATCTCTAGTGAAAACCAGCCTTAACCAACTTAGTAAAATATTATTTATTTCTAGTCTTGAAAAGTAGTAACATGAATGCTTGTATTTGAATTGCATTAAATTCGAAATAAAGTTTCTTTCTTGGTAGAAAAAAAAAACACCTTCAGGAAGCTAACAACAAATGACTCACTGTTGCATGATCATTGCCACCATTTCTTGTTACAAGTCTACATGAAGTCACTTTATAGACTGAAAAAACTGTGTACTTGCCTAGTTTGTTTCTATCAAGTGGCGGACAATTTCTGTCATGAAATTTTTTATTAAGGAAATGGAATTCGGGGGAGGTGGGGTCATTGACCTGTTGGCGTAATTGTGTAGTTCTAGATAAGATATAATTATCTCTTTTAAACTTTTTTCAGCAAAAATAACCAGGTCAGTTAGTGATGGGGAAATACATATTTTCAAGGAATAAACTTTTAATAAAAGCTTTTCTTTAATTTCATTTGATGCTAATTTTGTGCTCATTCGTTTGTAGCCTAAGTCGATTCTGCCAAGAAAAGCGAGCTGATGATCCCCTACTGGGAAAGATCCCGAATGCAAATAATCCTTACAGAGATAAAGGAATGGGCTGCTCTTTGTTATAACTGAGCTTACCTCTACTGACAGTATTAGAGACTTGATCAGGCTTTGCTGCAGACATAAGAATTAAGAGCAATGCTGAGGATTGCTACTCCATGTTCCTGGCTTGAGGGTGTTTTCTACACAAGAAGTAAAAGGGTTATGCGGCAAATAAAACTACAGCACAACCCAATCTGGACATGCGTCTTGTCAGCTATAAGCTGATGATAAAAAGAACTTTGTAATCATGTTGAATCTAAGACATTTTTTATCAATGGCCAACAGCCTTATTTTTTAATTCTGGCCAGTAGTTTCAATTTTGCTTGTGTGGTGGTGTAATACAGCATTCAAAGAAAGTTATGTGCAATAGCCTTTACAGGCAGCCTATTGGATGGGCAAGTGAAGTTTTTTGGTTGTAAAGTTTAAAAAAATGAAAATTACAGGATTAATGTAAGACATCAATTTTTATTGTTATATTTTAAGGTTAGTACATCCTTTAAAGATGATTTCCAGTCCGTACTGCACGTTTGTTTCATGCATGATGTCACTACTTCGCAACTACTTACATGAAGTAAATTTAAAGTTTCAAAACAACTGCAATTATGGACACAAAGCGGTCAAAGCTTAGTGTTTCGTTCTCTCTCGTATCACTTCATGGAACTTCACAGCTGTAAAAATCAATGAAGCCGTTGGAAAAAGAATTTGAAAGGCCTCAAAGATGATAACGTATGTGGTTCTTAACAAATAAAATTGATTTGCATTCCATCAAGTCAGAACCAACAATGTTTATAAACATTACAGTGCTGAGGCTGTGCAGTATGGAATGGAAATCATCAGTCACTATTTTTAATAAGTGCTTTGCCTTCACAAAATCACAAAATGTCTCTGCTGTTGCACATTATTATAGTAATTTGTAGTGTCGTATTAGAATAAATACATGTAGCTATTTTCTCTTCTCAGAAGACAAAAACGAACAGTGCTTTACTAGGCATCATTTCATTTAAGTCTTTGACCACCTTGCACAATGATTTAAATTTATACTTTCAGCTCAGCATGTCGTTGTGGTTGAGTCTTCTTCTAAATATTTTTAAAATAATTATGATATTATATCGATTGCCAATATTGGCAATTATTTACAGTTTCCGTAGTTAGGACCATTTTACATAATTTTCAGTTTTACTTGGCTATGACCTTGCAGTATCAGTCAGGCTATTACCATCATGGTAATAAAGATAATTTGCATAGTTTATTTGACAAGTTGCTTTTACAAAAAACATGCCATCATGAATAGCTGGAGCTAAAAACATAATCCTAAAACTGAATATATATTGTTGTCATTACCTACTTTTTGAATAAATTTCTTATTAAACAGTATGAACAGATCATGTTGCTGTATGTTAATAAGGTGGACAAAGTTTCCTATACGGACTACCTGACGTAAGTGCAAATGTTACAGATGTATGCTCTGCATAAGCTCATTTATGACTATTTCACTCTTCTGATTAGAAAGAGGCATTGTAGGAGGAAAGTGTCTTGCCCAGCTGAGTCTAACCAGACCTGGATCAGTATAGACAAGCTTGTCAATTAAGACCTGCCCTTGGCCCTCCAACGACAGTATCAGTGGCATATCCTCTCCAACTTTTAGAATCCTTTTGTACTACTTTAGGTTGAAATGAAATTTGGTACTAATATTGCTTTTCCATGCACTGACACGCACATCAGGGAAGGGTTATACAGAAGGTACCAGGCCTGCATAGCTGGTGGGATTTCACAACCTTATTAATGCTTTGATTTGTCCACAAAACCACTGATGGGGGTGAGGCCATAAGAGAGTTTTCGTGAGTGGTGAAGCCAACAAAGAAATTTAAAGTTGACTACTCACCAATCTTCCTTTTGCTTCACCACTTTTGTAAAGGCTCTGCCACTAAAATAAAGCAGTAACACATGAAAAGGGTACCTCCTATAAATTATTATTTATGTCATTTTCACCAATTTTTAATAGCTGTAGTTAACTTAAGAAAAATATTTTTTGAAAATACTATTCAATCATTTTACGTCTTACACTGTTAAAAGTAAATATTTGCAAAAAATGGCATCAACCAAAACGTTGCTGTCTTCTTCAAATGGGTCACCATCAGTGATAATTGTAAGAATTAAAAAATTGATCTTAATTCTTATCCTTCATTCACCTGTAGGCACCCCATTTCAAAATTGAAGATCAGGTTTACATCTCAGTGGGAAAATACTTTCCGTACATGTACATGTACATGTAAGAAAAACATCAGGATAACTTGTTGTCAAACTCCCTAAAGTCGAATCATGACACACAAATTATCAGGTTGTGCAGTAGCCCGTGTCGCAGACACTACCTACTGCGGATTACTAGTTATTTGTGGGTAATTTCCGTCCACGACGCAGGCAAGTTGTACAGTCATCAAATTAATTTATTCACATAAAACATTAACTAAAGGGTATGTACATGTATAGTATATCATGGGTGACAAATTACTCCTTAATTATGATGTGAAATTTAATTTGAGTGTTAATTCATTATTTCACACATGAAATTACAAAATTGTCATGGCAACGCTTGGTGCGAAATATGCCAATACAATAATCAAGACAAAAACCCATGACTGTATGCAAAATTTGTCACCCATGTTAAATGGCCGTCCCTGTGGTACTTGGTTCGATATGCTATATTGTCAATAACCTGTCTTGAATTCTTCGAGATTCCATGGAGGGTACTGTCTTATCCTGTCCAAGATATGCTGATAGGATGCATGTGTATCATTATAGACACATCTCAACGCCCTTTCATTGATTTTTCGATTTTGTTGGTGTTTCTTTTTCCGCAATGGTGCCAAACTTGGTTGCAGTAATAGAAATTATGAACGAACGATATAACAATTCCTTGGTTTTAAGTGGTAAAATGTTTTTCAGTTTATTAAGGGCATGTATTTGAGCAAGTCAGGCAGTTCCAAGAGGTTAGTCTTTTCTGTGGTTCTAATATCAATATTACACAATTTAAGGAGTAGCTGATCTTCTGTTCTGCCAAGGACCATAGCCTGGTACTTTTCCGGATTTGGTTTCATGCCATTTTGAATGAACCATGTAGTTGTGTTCTCAAGATCATTATTTAGGTTGTCTTCAACAGCAGGTACGTTCTTGTATCATCCACATAATTGATAATCCTGTATTGTGTTATTGCATACGCCAAATCATTTATAAAAATATTAAACAACGTAGGTCCCAAGACAGCGCCTTGAGGGACTCCTCTCAACACCCCTTCTTAGTGGAGAAGGCAGTACCAAGCTTCACTCTTTGATGGCAAGGAGAGATAGCTTTGCATTAAAGATAAGCCATAGAAGCCTAAGCCAAAAGTAATAGGATGATGTGATGTATATACATGAATATATTCCTCACAGGAAGATATGAACTCGCTCCCAATGTGTGGCTTCATAGCTCAGTTGGTAGAGCAATTTGCACCAGTATTGCGGAGGTCGCAGGTTCGAATCCTGTTGAAGCCCTGATTTTTTTCATGCTTCTTCTTTCCAATTGCTTAAATTGAAAAATATACTGCGATGATCATTATTCACTTTCATCCACAACCGCAGTTCACATATGAATTATTTCGTATATACATCACATCAGTGTTAATTAGATGACTAAGAGGCCATGTAATTGATGGAAGCCTTGAGTGCACAGGGGTGTATGGTCTTGACCAACTCATGATTAATTAAATTGAACTTAAATTGTTCATCTTGATTCCACTTCCTTGGAATATTTGACAAGTGTGGTTGATTTTCAAAAGAAGTGTACTGTTGGATGATAATAATTTAATCATTCAAATATAAGCTCTTAAAGGGCTCATATACATTGAGCTATATAGTATAATAAAAAAAATGATTGTAAGTAATTTAATAACTACTTATTGACCAAGAGTGAGGGCTTTATGGAAAATTCTTAAACGGAGACAGAGGTTTGAGACTTTCCTGTAAAGGCAGGAAAGGTTTATTATAAGGCTATGGCTTTTTGCTTAGTTTTTGTAGGCCTGTAATCAGCCTGTGGGCATTAAGGGAGATCATTATATGGCTAGCTCCGCGAGCGGGCAAGATGAATCAAATCCTGCGCTGCGATTGGTTACCCCAGCGGGCAAGATGGAGCCATCTTGCCCGCTCGGGACTACCCGCCTTGTCCCGCAAGAAAAATTTCCCCAAAAGCCATATAATAAATCCTTTATTGACCAAGCCTCAAGATGGCTTGATATTGGCGTGTTTATGGACTTCGCCTTCGTCTCGGTCCATAAACATGCAAAAAAATAACTCGGCCAATACCCAGCCATCTTGACCTCACACTTGGTCAATAACCCATACACAATGCCCCAGAATCAGAGTCTGCATTATATTGGCTACAATCACAGTCAAGCCATATTAATAGTAACTATTTTTAATGTACATGACTTGAAATGAGCTAATTAGTTTCCTAAATATTTTTTAGGATCCAAACCCAATAAAAATTGGCTGGCAAAAACTGATAAAAAGACATTTGCCAAAGTGCAAGTCAGAAGGATTACACAATACATCACTGTCAAGCCTTTTTCATTCTTTTCCTGGGACTAATCTGTTTCAACTGTATGTCAATCATCTGCTGTACACTTCTGTATGCACTGTACTCATCTCGCATATTGAGTATCAAATAGAACATAAAGCCAGACAGGATGACAGTTGTAAAAAGGCGAACCAGATACAAGATCTTGCCAGTAACATGGTGCAGTGATAGAGAAGAGCGGTCTCCCACTGGACAAATGACAGGTAATATGACAAAGAACAACATGGCACAAGCAACAAAGATCTGCAAGTAGTTTTTACTTGATAAATTGTCAATTGCTTTAGTGATGACGTTCTGTGTGTCAGACAGGGCTTCTTGACTCATCTTCATATCAGGGCTTGATCCTTGAAAAGAATCTGTAAAATTAAAAACTTTATATGACTAAAATGGTCCAATATGCATGCCACTTGGAACATACAAAGGTTGCATTAGATATTGCTGGTTGTCTCTTCATACCTGTCTTGTCTAATGCTGACTCTTTCACTACAAATGAAGCTGCAACGGCCTCATGGTCTGAAAAGGAGAAGTTCTTTCCTGGAACAAGTCCCATGGTAACTTCACAATCAACACATTCTAAGCTTCCTTGGCTACAGCGATAGAAAATGTAGTCAATTCTGTGGCCATCGTCTGGTCCACCCATACGAGTGTTGCTTGCACTTCTGTCTCCTGAAAAGGTGTTGTGGCTGACATCTGATGTGTTCCCATAGCAACCAGGCTAAAATAAGAAGACATTTATTTTGTTGTAAGGAGATCAAAGATCACCCAGTGCAGATAAAATCCACAGAAGTACATTGATAATGAATTTCTTATAATCCAGTACAGGTATCTATAGGCTTACAATGAATGCAAACAATGTGTCCACTGAGGACATATACAGTGCTAGAAATAATGATTCCGTAATCAGTTGTAAGTTGGAAAATTAGTTCTCAGCTGATGTGAACTGTACTGCACAGAGTAAATGAACAAAAAGATGATTACACATTCATTCTTATGCATTTAAGAACTTACAAAAAGGCATTACAAGTAAGTCTATCATTACACCAAAGTTTGAAAAGGTACTGGTAACATTAAATATTGCCGGTTTTCACATGACGTCACTAAAATTCAAACTACAAAAACTATTGATCCTCCTGATATTTTACTTTCACGGTGTATAAGAGCAGCTGAAAACTAATATCCATAAACATTTTTGCTCAGAATGGGTCCTTGGTTTTGTGATAGACTACGCTTGAATTTCTTAAGCTTTTGCACGACGCGACATTTACATGGCGGCCGTGTTGGTTAAAAAGTGACTTATTTCAGGACTTATTTCGGGGAATTTGGCTATCTGAACAGTTCTTGTATTAGAAAAAGTATTATTTTAATGTTTTTTAGTTCCTCGAGAGATAAATTCACGCTTTTGTAGCAAAACTCAGTGACAGATGTTTCTGTTGGTTTCTGGCCGCCATGTTGGTGCCCATCTGGATGGGCACCAACATGGCATCTCCTTATAAATCTCTACAAATTTGGGTACAAGTTTCTCCACATATCTTGCATAAGAAAAATTATTGTGACCTGAATCTTGGCGAGAGTCTTTGCATACTTCCCTTATTTCTTTTCTCAGATTCTGGACTTAGTCTATTGAACGGTTTTGATTTTTATTTTTAATGGCGTGACACAGAAAACCAGCAATTGATAAAATTTTGCCCCTTGTTCATGTACAGAGAAAATGCCAAAAACAGAGTTGATGGTACAGGACTGTGAACACCCTTTGCTACACGAGGAGCCTACAGGAGTACGTCAGCAAGTTACACATTTCTTGGTTATGGTATTTATTTACCTTCACTTTTCCATGTTTGTCCCAACAATCAACCAAACCAGTAACATCCTTGATGACTCTGTAACACAGCTGGGATGGCTCACAATTCATGTCCCCGCAAACTATAACAGCATCAGTAGGCTGCGTCAAATGTTGAATGAACTGAGAGAGCTGGTAAGATTGAACTGTCCGATGGGGCAGGTACTTTGTGCTTTCATTGTATTCTGCATGCATCTTGACAAGAGAAGGCAACCAATATAAAGGCTAAATCAATAGAATTGTTTGTTACAAGGCAAATACATGATCTTCTTCTTGATTTAATGATCTTGAAAGAATGATCCATATCATACCATTATGCACAGCATGTGTACATGTATCACACACCGTTATATATATTTACTTATTGTAAATATATTACTTATGGAATAAAATCAAACTGTACTTTATCAGATGTTGTGCATTCTAGTTTCTAGAAAAAAGGAACAGGTAGTCCTAACTAGTCAAGACTGCAGTTCCAGAAAATATCATACTCTCCCCCCCCCCCCCTACAGAAGGGAATGGAATTTCCTTGGGGTAGGGGGGTCTGTAAAAAAAAAAATTTTGGTGGGGAGATACACGTACGTGTATGGATTTTTCTGGAACTACACATTAGGATAGGCAAATGTGAAATCATCTGCCAATGAATTTGAGATCCACGTAAAATGCATTCATAAATATGCATTACGAAACATTACATGTATGTAATGTGACTTACATGAGTAGAGAAGAAATGAATTGGCTGTTTAGGATGATCTATCAGGCAGTATCCAGCAGCTTTTCCACCAAACCAGTCACCGTGAGTGATGTTATACATATAGCCATTCAAAGAATAACGATAAGTGAAGGCATCAATAATGGGATAACGAGAGAAGACGCATACTCCACTACCAATCACGCCACTGAAAGAAAATTTAAATAAAGAATTCAAAATATGTCTCAACCATATCTTGGAGAAAAGCATCATGTAAAAAATGTAATGTAGTAATGTACACAGCAAGAAAAATATTTGAATATTTTTTCTGTACCTGTAAAAGTAATGTGAGTATGGAAGGACATCTTCAATCTTTTCACTGATAAATTCAAAATCCCCTCTGCTCCAAATCTGTAGATTAATTATTAATACTGAATTAATTTTAACACATAACACCATGATTGTAATTACAGTAAACTGAAAGTGCAAAAATTGTTTTTTATTTGAAAGAAAGTCTTTCCCTGTTAAAAAAGAACACATGATGAGCCAATGAAATAACTGCAATATTAACCTATTTTATCAAAATACTGCATTGTGATTGGCTGAGAGCAGGCAAATTTATTGTTAATCCACTACTCTACTAAAAACAAAAACCTTCAGAGTCAACACAATTTCCCGGGCTAACGGCTTCTTAAACACGGAGCGAGCCTATAAATGGAGGCTGAGCGGCTCAGCCGTCCATCACAAATTGGAATACTCTGCTTTGATTCGCTTATTCACCCAGGCGTGTCATACTTCCGCGAAATTCACACGAAGTAATATTTCAGGCGACCGCACAAGGGAAGGTTTTTCGTTCGCTTTCTTTGTAAAAAGGTCAGCGAAAACAAAAAGAATGGCATCTACAGAAGAAGAATTTAGACAGGTATCGTACTTCATATACATGCATTTTAACTTCTTATTTTTGTTGTTTCAATTGTGAAAGCATATCGATTGTTTTCAAGTTGTTTACTCAACGTAAATGCCCTGTTTTAGCCAACAAAGTGCAAACTGCTGACCTTTTATAGGCTCGCTCCGTGTTTAAGCAGTAGCTGGCCTATGAAATTCTAGTTTCTCGCCACTCCGTGGGTTAATTGTTCACAAGAGGAATCAAGCATTTGCATTTTTAAAACTTTGGTGGACTGATGCCTTTCAATTTCAGTTTCTAGATCTGACTTTTCAGCCTTCATAAATTTCTGTTTAGTAAGGATGCAATTTCTTAATCAAAGTATCAACCCAGTAGCAAATAAACATTGCTTTGGCTCAATTCTAGGTTAAAAATGGTATCCGGTCACTTCGTTCCATAGTCAATTCGTTCCAAGTCACTTCGTTCCACAAACAAATAGTTGGAAATTACAAAGTAGTTATTTTATGTTGAACATTATGCAATTCAAATAGCGAATACAACTTGCCTTGATATGCTATTCAAACTGGCGTTTCTATCTTTAAAACTAAACTCACTTTTTTCAACTGTCTACATGCGATGTGCGAGAATTTCTTATCACCAGCACCAAAATAAACTGTGAGCTCCACTTTGTGTGTGGTAAAATGAGACCATTTTATCATTTAATGAAGTTAAACCCCTAAACCCCCACGCCTTTAAAACCTTTAAAAGCACGCTTGATGTGTGAACATATGCTTAATTGGAGTTGAGACGTTTTCTTTAATTAACAAGCAAACAAACAATACCACGTTAAGTTTTAAGCCTTCATTTCAAAAAGACACCTGTTTATTCTGACTTTAAAAAACTTTACAATCTTGAGAGAGCTGGATCGAGGATAAGATGACGTCCAAGGAACAAAGATTTATTAGTTTCAAAATGCAATGCGTGTGCACGTGCCTAAATTAATGTAATTGTTAACTGGTAATTTTTAAACTGTTTTAGCAAAGTTTTTCCAATATGAAGGCCGGATTACATAGCCCAAGCAGCCAACGGACACCGCCAGAAACTTTGACCAAAAGATCCCCTGGACTTGAACTTCGAACTTGCTGAAGGGTTCATCCCGCCCACGTTCCTACCTGCGAGCAGATGTCAGAGTCCGCAGTCAGAGGCACCTGATGTTCGCCACCAAACAACAGTTAGAGTTTCTCGCCAGTGCAAAGTCTTGGTACATCGACGCCACGTTCAAGCTGTGCCACCATCCATTCACACAGCTGATGACAATCAATGCCTTTGTCAGGAAGGATGGCCATGCCAAGCAGGTGCCACTCGGACTGTTCATACTCATGTCAAGGTGAAAGAAAGCCAACTACTACTGAAACAGCTCCTGGAGATCCTTCCGTCGGACATATTGCACTAATTAAACGACAGACTTACAATACCTTAGTCCTTAGTCCTGAAGAGAAACTAAAAGGTAGAACTTAGGGAAAATACTGTGGAACGAAGTGACTATTTCGTGGAACGAAGTGACTATTTGTGGAACGAAGTGACTATTTGTGGAACGAAGTAACTATTTTTTGGAACGAAGTGACCGTAAGAAGGAACGAAGTGACTATGGAACAAAGTTCCACGATACTGACATTCAAATTATAATACAAACAAGTCTGCCGTCAATCTTACCAAACTAATGTGCTTGAATCATACCTCCTGAAATGATACAATATCATAACGACCCTTAGCAAGTTCCTCCGCAATCAGGACTTTGCGCTCTGTCCACATCTTGGACACATAAGGAATACCCCTGGTGAGTTTTATATACAAATTAAAACAAAATGAACAAGAATCCACAAGTCTCTTAAAATGTCTGTGGCATGCTTCTAAACGAGATTTTACAAAAGTGACTTCCTAGTACGAATTTTAACAGTGATTGAAAGATGAATATCATTATGAAGATTAAATTCAAACCAGAGTACCAGCAATTCAGTGTCAAGACGCGAAAATTCGCCTCTTCCGTCGCCTCGTCCGCCATGTTTAGAAATGAGTCCGCAATACAACAGCGGCATTACTATAAATCGCTATGTATGTCATGTACATGGCATACATACATGAACAAAGAACTTCAAGGCCAACGGACAAGTCAAAAGTACCGGAACCTGGTAGGTTCTGATCAGCAAATGCAAAGGCTTGAAAAAACTGAACTCAGAAAGGCTGACCGTACGGTTGGGGTTAACTGTATATAATTTTCAATATTTCGTCAGGCACGGCCTGACTTCTTCAGGGAAAACATGAAAATCAAAGGAAGTACATGTACATAGAGAGTCCCCTATACTTTTTTCGTGACGCATGAATGGGCATTTTTGCTTTGCGTGAAGCGTGAATGAGGATTTATTTTTTCCGTGATTCGTGAATCGATATTTTTCCGTCCTCGGGAAACTGGTTTTCGATTTTTTCGTGATCCGTGAAATATGCATTTACTTACGCGTGATTTGTGAACCAACGAATTTTGCGGGAACGATTCTTCACTTTTTTGGAGATGTTAGCGTCCTTAAAGCTTGTAAACTGCATCAAACTAGATAAAAAAGCTGCCCATTTGACGCTCTTGCGGATGGAGACTTAGAATTAACCACAGTGACAGTGAACCAGGAGGGCCTAAAATCTACAATCATGAACTAAAGTCTTGGGGCAAAATTGCACTTTTGGCGTTTTTGCGCACGCATCAGACGTGAACACTACTTCACCTGCCTAACCTCGCCCCCCACCCTCGAATAGAATGTTGAAAACTATTACCTGCAATTTCTTCTGATTTTCAACATTGTATTGGGAAGGAAGGGGAAAAGTAATGCGTTTTCAAAAGGAAAGCAGTGCTTTTTTTTTCAAACTTCAGTAGTGAAACAGAGATGATTTGTTAAATTACATAAGTTCGCCAATGACTTTTGTCCACGATTATCTGATTTTTACGTTTCATGGAAAAATGCACAATTCAGATGTTTATTTTAGCCCTAAAGTGCATTTATGACCCGAGAATGTGAACCTCTGAGATTAGAAAGGCATTTCTAATAGTTTTTACACGGCTTTTCCGTATTTGTTAATGGTTTTGGACCGAGAGGGAAAGGTGTTGATGATTTTGTATGTGATAGCAGTGATAATGGCATCGCTTGGTTTGAATACGTAACAAATTGTTTACATTGTAATGAACAGTCGTGCAGTTACTTCGCACAGCACTCAGTGGTGGACAAACACAGTGTTAATTTAATTTCCTCAAGTATCAACTACGAAAGCCAGCGAAAGTCATGTTATCGCACACTGGCAGTGAATGCAACAGTTCTCACTCGATTCAGCATTGAAGAGTTGACTTTAAAACAATTATTGACCATGAAAAGTGAGTACTGCATTTGCAGAGCTCAAAATTAAAATTTTCCCACCAATAGAGGTGTAGAAAGATTGATTGCCAAGTACAGTTCACTTCAACTTGTGTGAGCTTTTAGAAGTAAGTGGGCAGATTTTAAGGTTTCAAAGTGAACACTGTTACCGAATACCGTTACGTTTTTCAAATAAAAAGTGACCAGCAGCTTACAGGGCGCAACATTAAAAAATGTCACACGATTGATATCATTTGGTAAACATATAAAGGGAAATGACTTCCAATGGCTGGAAACAACTTTCTAATATTTTGTTCGGTACCCTTTGGACGAAATCATAGTTTTTGGGATGCCCGCGCATGCCACTGCATGTATTACCTATTCATGCTACCGATGACTTTGATATTTGACATTACCGTGTGATTTTCCGGGGTGAAAACCTTCTATTTTTCTTAAAAAGAAGACCTTTGATCGTTCCTGTCGCACCATGATCTACAGTGCCCATTGCTTAATTATACCTTCACCACTAACAATGCTTGTCCTTTTAAACACTGCACGCGCGAGTCTGAGATAGAACAAGTTCCGATTTACACTTCGCGTGTTCCTCGCGTGGGGAAAATTTGAAATAGAAAAAAAAGAGTTAATAAACCTCAAAATAACTCAAAAATAGTCATTGTATTACGTACAGAGTCGAGAAAAAACACATTCAAAATGTGAAAAACCACTGACATGTTTAAAGACAGTTTTGTAATGATTGTATTTTTATATGTGTTTTGCGAAACGTAAATAGAATTTGTATTTTTAGGTGAAACATGATTAATATAAGCCTTTGCCATTTTTACGTGAGACGTGATTGCTTGCTTTTTTCTGTGAACGTGAAGCTGTTTTTTGAATTTTTCGTGATGCGTGAAAAGGCCAATTACTTATGCGTGAAACTGTTTTCGGAAGAGGTATAGGGGACCCTCTACATAGCCTGACTTCTTCTTCTTCTTCCCTGAAGAAGTCAGGCCGTGCATGACGAAATATTGAAAATTATATACATACATGCCACGAATTTTCAAAGGCTGCTGTGCGCAGGCTGTAGCTGTAGCAGGCTGTTCGCATATCGTTAAGGAGGCTGGCAACAGTTTACAGCACTTTTCTAACAGCTATACTTAAAGGATGAATACTACCACTGTTTAACAAGTAATGCTACAATAACGGTGTGATGCAAATTCCCAATCATTGGTAAACAAGTTGCGGTCATCTTTATTATATAACAGGTTACCATAGCAACAATATACCCTTAATTTTAGCTGTAAGGGGATTTTTACTACCAAAGCATGTAGACTACGGTTTTTTCGGAGACGCGCGAAACAGTTGCCGTTAGCGACAAAGGAGGATGTTTTGGGTCAGGTGGCTTGCAGCTGTCAAATAAAAAACAAACGGGCGTGAGCACATTCCTTCGTGCGTTGTGTAGCTCAGTTGCTTTCCATAAGTTTAAAACGAATCGGTATCGATCTTCATTGAACTGCCCTTCAAAATGCCCCGATGCTGAATTGTAGGAGGCTTCAAGGGTGGGGCTACCGAGCTCGACACTTTACAAACTGAACTACTAATTACAAATTATTATTAGAAGAACGAGGAAATATACATACATTGTAAAGTTGGACGTTCCTGTGAAAGTTCTGAAAGGAAGCTATAGATGGCGGAGTAAAAAAAAAATCAGTTAACTGACTGTTTTCTTTTTCACTTTTCCTCTCATGTGTTTTATGTTTCCTCTCCTGGTTTCTCTGACAGATTAATTTGCTGGAAACAAGCCCCATGTATTGACTATTTATCGCATTACTAATAATGGACACGGGGCGGGTAATAAAGTAAGCTATTTATTTGCCTTTCCGTTTTCCTTTTTCGTGAAACTTGAATAGATATGCTTCGGTAATAATCTTTCTTTCCTGTTTCGAACCGAAACGCTATTGGTATACCACGAGATCAAATGATCCAATTGGGTAGCAGCTGACCTCTGTGTAAGCAACAAACATAACAGACTCGTCACTATGGGATTATTTCAAAGTCAGTCACCAAACAAAGATGAACAACAGCAGCGAAGGTGTTAACACGACCCAGGCTAGTTCACAAGTGTGTTCCAGTACAAACGAGCCTGTGGCAATCACTTGGATCAAGATCGTACTTTATTTGCTGTTAATGGTCTTAGCCTTGTTTGGCAATGCCCTGGTCATTTGGATTGTGTACAAGTACAAACGTATGCACACAGCACCAAACTTCCTTATCGTCAGTCTGGCTGTGAGTTGCACGTTTTATTCTTGGTAATTTTGAATTAAAGTAATAGTAAGAGTATTGGAAACTTCGAAGTCTATGTAGATTGGCGACCGTCCTCGATTAGTGTAGAAATAGAGAGAAGGGAGTGGAGCGACATCGTCCCATCCCAGGACGCTTTTCCCTTCAAATGTAGGTAGGGCACCCATCCTTCCTACGTTTGAACTGGAAAACGCCAGTGGATTAGGCTGCGAGTGTAGGGCATAACTTGAGCTACAGAAATTATAGTTTAATTACATGGTAGAGGACTTTTTCCGTGTTTATATACATAGCCTCATCTAAACACGTCAAGCACGAGAGGGGTTGGAAAAATTAGAGACAGCTAGGTCAACCCTCGACTGCGTCTCACGTTTGCATAACTGTCAATCAATGAGACTGCGCGTACTATCTGAAATATTTTATAAGGTTAAGCATCCCACCAATTTTCAATTTTAGGTTGGTGATCTTTTGATGGCTACTCTAAACATGATTCCCACAGTAGTCGGCATGCTTCGGGGCACCAACGCATGGTTCCACGGCTCGTTTGGTCAAGTATCATGCAAGTTGCTCGCCTCCTCGCAAGGATTATCTGTTTCGTTGATCAAATAGGCGTTGCCTCTTATTGACAGATTTATTTGATGACAAGAATCGTGATTGACATACATTATACATTGATTAAAAGCGTTAGGTTATTATGTTTAAAACCAGTTGTTCAGTGGAATCGAAGCGAGAAAGAAATTATTTAGTCTGTCTGTAAAACCCGCTTACCTGGAGAATCTGTCTGTTGAACCCGCTCACCTGGACTCTGCTAACCCGTAAAGTGCGACTGTTGTAACTACCCGCCACAGAAGTAAGTTTGAACTGAAGTTCTGAATTTAGCCACGAGATAAGCCGAATTTATTTGCGTCTGTTCTGATTGTGAATTATGAATGTATTTCTTTTAGATCGAATAATTATTAAACCTTGGCTTGATATTATGCGGTTTGTGGTGGTCTTTTGAGCTAACCAGTCCAAATCCATGTGCAACATTTCATTCGATTTCTGGGTTGTAACGAAAAATTACGCAAGAGCACATGGCGGAGGAAGCCCAGAAAGCTGCAAAAACGGATCGGAGAACTGCCAAAGGAGCGCTCACACGATGTGGAAAATCCTTAGCAAAGTTATTAGAAGCAAAAAGACCGGAGCAAGAGGTAAGAGATGGTCTAAGTAAACTACAGTTAGCCTTTGACACTCTCGTGGAGAAGCACGAATATTATTCCCGATTACTCGAAGACGACAGTGAGTTCGAAGTACAAGAGGGATGGATGGCGGAATGCCAAGAAGACTTTATGTCAATGGAAATGGGTGCAATAATGTATTTGGATTCTTTCTTGAGCAAGGGAAAGACCCCGTTAAAAACTTATGATGCATCTGCAGTGAAAAATAATGGTGTTACTGGACCGGGAAGTAGTGGAATTCCAAGTATGGAATTAGATGACGACGCCCCTAGTGTAAGTTCTGGCGGTAATAATCATCCAATTAACACAGAACAAAGCACAAGTTCCGGTAATGATAATAACGTGCCAAGCCATGAAAGTGGACCCTTTGTTGCTAACCACGAGGAAAATGACAACATCCAAACTAACTCCAGTGCTTCAAGCGGCGCTTGTGGTTTTAAGATGGAAAAGCCTAAGATGCCCAAATTTGCAGGAGACGTAAGAGATTACGCTATTTTTCGCGCTGATTTTAAGCATACGGTAGAATCCAAATACAGCAAAAGGGATGCAATAACTTATCTTCGTACTTGTCTGCAAGATAAACCGCTAGAGTTAATTAAAGGGATAGGTCAAGATTACGACGCAGCGTGGGATTATTTAGATTCTATTTACGGAGATCCAAGGTTCGTGTCCGACACGATCACACAAGACATAGTAAAGTTTAGACCTCTGCAACCGGGCGAAGACGCACGTTTTTGTGACTTAGTTCATTTAGTTAAACGAAGTTTTAACACTCTCAAGGAAGTCGGAAGTCAAAATGATATGGACAATAGTCACATGTTGTCTATCATCGAGCAAAAAATGTGCCCAGATGATCGAAAGGTTTGGTCACGAGACTTGGAGCGTCAGGGGGGAAAAGCAACTTTCGAGGGACTGATGAAGTGGATGAATGTAGAGATGAAATCACGTATGCGTGCTACTGCCCCGTTGAGATCTAGCAAGTCAGTCTGTGCGTTTCAAGTCGACCCACCCAACCAGAAGTGGCACAAATGCTGGTACTGTAAAAACTCGTCTCATTGGCCAGATACCTGCCCTAAATTCGCTGCACTCGGTATCGACCAGCGTATCCAGATCGCCAAAGAAAACCATGTCTGCTTTAGTTGCGTGAAACCAGCAGGAAGAGAGCATCGAGTTAGTAACTGCAGGAGACGTCAAAAGTGTACGAAATCTGACAATGGAAGGGAATGCATGCAATTTCATCATCCATTGTTTCACAAGAGCACTGCATTAAACGTTGGCGTTGCGTCCCTCTCCGAGCCGCATGAAACTCTTTTGCCGGTGATAACATGCAAGATCAACGGACAGAATGGATTCCAAAAGCAAAGCAACACTCTTCTTGACTCGGGAGCGCAGGTCAGCCTAATCCGCGAAGAAACAGCAGCTGCACTGGGGCTCAAAGGAAACGACACCGCCGTAACAATTACGAAAGTGGGAGGAGAAGAGGAGACGATCAAGACTAAAGTTTACAGGGTTCCTGTGTCATCACCAGACAACACCGAAATGTTCTCAATCAAGGCGATTGGAATCCCGTGCATTAGTGAAGAAGTGTCGGCAGTCCAGCTTAAACCAATCGCCAAGCTTCTCGGCCTGGAGAACGAAAGGATACGCAGAGGCAAAGGTCCTGTTGATTTACTGATAGGGATCGACCACGCCCAGATGCATACTGGACAGACCAGGCAGACTGGACAGTTAGTTGCAAGAAAAACGCCGCTAGGATGGGTGGTTTTCGGTGGACCGTCAGGAGAAACTCAAGTAAATGGCCGCGTCTGCCATGTAAGACTTGCTGCACCAGTAGAAATGTCAGATTTTTGGAAGACTGAGGCAATGGGAGTGGAAGTTAAACCGTGTGTTTGTGAGGCTGACAAGCTAACGCAAGTGGAAAGAGAGGAAGCGGAAATCATTTCTAAGTCGTGTGAAAAGGTAGGCAAGCAGTGGATGGTACCGTATCCCTGGAAGAAAGACCCTATGCTGTTACCAAATAATAGGCCATTAGCAATGAAACGGTTAGAAAGTACGGAAAGGCGCCTTAAGAAAGACCCTGAAACAGGAGTGGCCTATGACAAACAAATGGAAGAAATGAAGGAGTTGCAGTTCTCTAGGAAGCTGTCTAAAGAAGAAATGGATACCTACAAAGGACCAGTGCATTACATTCCACACCATGCCGTGATTAGACCCGAGAAGAAGAGCACACCGGTACGAATCGTCTTCAATTCGTCCTCAGTCTATCAAGGTCACGTGTTGAATGATTATTGGCTTAAGGGGCCCGACTTGTTGAACAGTCTGTTTGGAGTCGTCCTAAGGTTTAGAGAAAGAGAAGTAGCAGTGATGGGCGACATTTCTAAGATGTATCATCGCGTACTCATCCCAGAAGAAGATCAACATGTTCATCGGTTCCTCTGGAGAAATTTGGAAACAGAGAGAGAACCCGATGTGTACGTCAAAACAGTCCTGACGTTTGGTGACAAGCCAGCGCCTGCCATGGCTCAGATTGCATTAAGAAAAACAGCTGAAGAAAACAAGAAGGATTACCCGGAAGCAGCCGATGTTCTCACAAAGAATTCATACATGGATGATATTTGTGGCTCCGTAGACACTGTAGCGCAGGCTCAGACGTTGACAGAAGATTTAGACAAAGTGCTCGAGAGTGGAGGGTTTGGCGTGAAGGGCTGGACATCAAACAAAATCTTAACCAAGACAGAAGATCAGGAAAAGGGGTTCAAGTTGTTCCAGGAAGACGCTGAAGAAAAGGTGCTTGGCGTGATTTGGAATTACATCACAGATGAGTTCAGCTTCAAAGTTAAAGTGGATTTACTGCGCCTGACGGATGATTCAATAGATCATGGAGTAAAGATGACCAAGAGAACACTTCTCAGCCAAGTTGCCCGCTTCTACGACCCCATCGGATTCGCTGCTGCATTCGTCATCAGAGCCAAAATAGGTTTGCAAGAGCTGTGGCAGACTGGTCTTCACTGGGACGATAAACTTCCATGCGATGTCCAAGAAAAGTGGATCCAGTTCTTCAAGGAAATGAAGGAGCTCAAAAAGATTGGTTTCAAGAGATGCCTGGTTCCACCCGAAACTCCAGAAGCACCGGTACTGTGTGTCTTTTCAGACGCCTCTCAAGACGCATTTGGCGCCTGCGCATACATCCGTCAAAGAACGAAACAAAGCATCTACGAAGTAAACTTTGTTGCAGCTAAATCTAGAGTGGCACCCCTAAAGCAACTCACAATTCCACGCCTGGAATTACAAGCAGCGGTCCTCGCCTCCCGCCTCGCGAAAACAATAGTGAAAGAGTGTACGATTCAATTTGCCGATGTTAAATTCTTCACTGACAGCAGTATCACACTGGCCTGGATCCAAAGTCCTTCCCGCAGTTTCAAGCCGTTTGTCTCAGCAAGGGTTGGGGAGATCCAGAACAACTCGGACCCAAGTCAATGGAAGCACATTCCCGGTGACGAAAACGTAGCTGACGATGTATCGCGAGGATTGCATGTACAGCAGTTGACGGGGAGGTGGATGAATGGCCCAGAATTTCTCAAACTCCCAGAAGAACAATGGCCAGTTCAAACAGCTAGACTGCACCGAGAAGAAGACATGGAGCGTCGCCAAGTTAATGCTGTCAGTTCAGTCTTGTATGCAGATGTAGGAAAGGTAATCGATGTGAAGAAATTCTCTAGTTGGCGAAGACTGATACGAGTTACCGCGTGGATAAAGCGATTAGCAGACAAGATACGCCTCAGGAGAAACACACTCAGCGGACGAGAAGGACCTCTCATGCCTGAAGAGTTAAAGAAGGCTGAGATGTCATGGATCAGAAGTGCCCAAAGGGATTTAAAGAGTCGAATGAAGAATGGAGAATTCAAGACACTGAGCCCGTTTGTAGACGACAAGGGAATAATCAGGGTTGGAGGAAGGATTGACAAAGCAATCTTGTCCTACGAAGAAAAACACCCAGTGCTACTTCCCAATGAGCACAGAATATCATTACTAATTACAAGTCACATGCATAATCATGGACACCCTGGAGTAGCAACCACGACTGCAAAAATAAGGCGAAAATACTGGATCCTAAAGGCAAGCAAACTCAGTAAGGCTGTGAAGTTCAAGTGTGTTACTTGTCGAGAAATGGCTCACAAGGCGGAAACGCAGTTAATGGCCGATCTTCCCGTTCTTCGCCTGGCACCACAGACCCCACCTTTCTACTACACTGCCTGCGACTATTTTGGACCATTCAGTGTCAAAATAGGGCGAAATAAGAAAGCGCAGCATTACGGTGTCATCTTCACCTGCCTCAACACCAGAGCAGTTCACCTAGAAATGGCAGTGGACTTTACCACAATGGAATTCATCCAGGTGCTTAGGAGATTCTTCTCTATCCGTGGATACCCAGCAGTGCTGTTGAGCGACAACGGTTCGCAGATGGTTGGCGCAGCTAGAGAACTGCGGGAAATGGTCCAAAGTCTAGATTCTCACCAGCTCTGTGATTACTGTGCTGAAAGAGGCATTCGTTGGATATTCACCACTCCAGCTGCCCCCCACCAGAATGGATGTGCTGAGGCACTGGTTAAGAGTTGCAAGAGAGCTTTAAAGAAAGCAATTGGCGAACAGGTGCTGACTCCATTCGAACTGTACACTTGCCTGCTAGAAGTCGGAAATCTGGTAAACCAACGCCCTATCGGCCGTGTTCCAAACGATCCTGACGACGGCAAATATTTATGCCCTAACGACATGCTCCTGGGACGCGCCACATCGGAAGTTCCTCAAGGCCCGTTTAATGACACGAAAAACCCTCGTCGCCGAGTAGAATTTGTGCAGAAAATTGTGGATTCTTTCTGGCACCGTTGGAGCCGAGACGTACTCCCAGCACTAGTAACCAGGAAGGCATGGCATACAGAAAGGCGAAACGTAGAAGTCGATGACCTCGTAGTCATGGCTGACAACAATGCCATCCGCGGTAAATGGACTATCGGCAGAGTGATCGAGGTGCATCCCGGGACAGATGGCCGGGTCCGCAATGTGAAAGTGAAAACACCAGCCGGAGAGTACAGCCGCCCCGTCACGAAGATTGCTGTTATATACCCTGCTGAGGGACACGACTGAAGAAAAATAGGCTGATTGCAAGTGGGATAAGGACTACGCCCTTATCGGGGCGGAGAATGTTTCGTTGATCAAATAGGCGTTGCCTCTTATTGACAGATTTATTTGATGACAAGAATCGTGATTGACATACATTATACATTGATTAAAAGCGTTAGGTTATTATGTTTAAAACCAGTTGTTCAGTGGAATCGAAGCGAGAAAGAAATTATTTAGTCTGTCTGTAAAACCCGCTTACCTGGAGAATCTGTCTGTTAAACCGCTCACCTGGACTCTGCTAACCCGTAAAGTGCGACTGTTGTAACTACCCGCCACAGAAGTAAGTTTGAACTGAAGTTCTGAATTTAGCCACGAGATAAGCCGAATTTATTTGCGTCTGTTCTGATTGTGAATTATGAATGTATTTCTTTTAGATCGAATAATTATTAAACCTTGGCTTGATATTATGCGGTTTGTGGTGGTCTTTTGAGCTAACCAGTCCAAATCCATGTGCAACATTATCAATAGCCTGTTCGGTGTTCTCTCTCACGGTGCTGGCATTTGAGCGCTTCTTTGTGGTTGTGTTCCCATTGTGGAACATTATCACAATTAAAGGAACATCAAGGTCATTCATTGTCATCTGGGTGGCCGCCTTTGCATTATCATCACCCTTACTCTATGCTGCAAAGGTACGCCTTCATGATGGCGTTGCATTCTGCATCGAAGATTGGGCCCCGTCTTTTAATCCCAAAAGAGCACGGGCAATCTACACGATCCTGGCTTTTGTCTTTCTGTACGCCTTACCTTTGTTAATCATTGCTGTGTTATATTCAGTAATCGGCGCCAAAGTCTGGAGTTGGCGCACACCAGGAAACACGACCCCGGCAAACCGTCGAGTGTCACAGGAGTCCAAGAAAAACGTGCTGAAGATGTCTGTTGCCGTGGTCCTTGCCTTTGCATTTTGC
Organism: Micromussa lordhowensis; assembly: GCA_964020085.1. Taxonomy (NCBI): domain Eukaryota; kingdom Metazoa; phylum Cnidaria; class Anthozoa; order Scleractinia; family Lobophylliidae; genus Micromussa; species Micromussa lordhowensis. Next base: position 49,022,944 of record OZ026595.1, on the reverse strand, counting down.
TGGTTCCTGATGCACCTGAATATGTTTTTGAGAGATTTTAGCGATGTATTCGAGGCCTGTGACATCCCTATATGGCTTCAAATCACGGGTTTCTTGCTTGGCCATTCCAACAGCGCCATCAATTGCTGCATATACCCGATATTTAGTCAAGAATATCGTCGGGGCCTTAAACAGAGTCTTAAGTCTCAGCTGTGTTTTAAACATGCCAGATCCATCCCACAAAATGACCACGAGCCGAGAGCCGCAGATGTCCCATTGAGAGATGGCAAACTGAGTTAAATCCAGACCCTCAAGGAGCTGAATGGAGAGTCGCTTTTAATGTAACCGAAAGCTTCTGACTTTATCTCTATTTAGACTTTCCTTTCTACCAGACATTCCTTTCCTTTTTCCTAGCTTCGATGATATTCAGTGTATAGAAGCTAATGTTCAGTGAATCCTTTAATCTTTTCTCCTTTGAGTTAAAAGTTTAGTTGCTACATGTATATCAAACATTCCCGGCTCTTGTACTTTATTTTCTTTGTTTGAGTTCACTGGCGTAAGTAGCCCGTATTGTAAGTAACGGAAGTAGCTGTATGCTCTTGTAAAATTGCAATTGTAATTAAGTAGACTATGGTATTGTTACTAGCGTAACTAACCCACAATATAAGTATTGAATTGTAAATAGTTACGGTACTGTTAGCAGGGTAACTAACTCACATTCAGCCAGGATAACTAATGTAAGTATTGTACTGTATGTAAGAATACAGTTAGAATAGTGTTGTCTATGGTGTCGGGGAATAGCCCGTATTGAAAGTGATGTAAGTAATTACAATTTGCCCTAATGCTAAAGCAGTACGTACACTCGCGGGAATGAATTTCATTACACTGAAAGCACTGCTCGCTTTAATTAAGGACGTTCACATCATATGAGAACGAATGAAAGATTTGCGCTTTAAAGTGGCGACCATTTTTTTATTGTAAGCTCGATTAATTGATTATTTGGTGCGGAAACCGCTCCTTTAGACTTTCCACAAGTCGACCTCGTAAATTTCAGGGTAGAATATGTTCGAAAAGACCGCTTTTAAGGTCGCGAAGCGGCAGAGCGAGCGAGCGACTTTTCAGAAAGTCTACCGCTCCCTGTGAGCGATCAGCCAGTGTCGTGAGGATTCTGAATTCGCCCACACTGACTAAAACATACGTTGTAATTTAAATAAGTTAATAGATCGCAGAGTTTTAAGATAATTATAAAAGCTGTAATTGCCATTAAATGTTGATGAAGTTGATTCTATACATGCAGCCCAACAGCTCCGTGGTAACTTGACTTATTTTGTAATACTGTTCATGCCGAAGCTTCTTGCTGTTGCTGTTTTGAACTGAATATTTCCAGGTCTTTTTGTCATAAGAAGTGTTGACGTTACGTTCACGATATTAAATTCACAAAAAGGCAAAACCAAAAGTCAAGTGTGAAGCAAATTGGCAAATGTGGTTTGGTAACATCCACCTGGCAGAGTCTGGGACAATATATTTTTTTACATATTTCATGAGCTTTTATTGTGATCACTTCACAACATTATTAAATTACGCTGTAACTAGAAACTCTAAAACATACAAAAGACCTGAAAGACTGCAGCTATCTTTATTCTTATACAAAACCTGTCTTCGCTTAAAACACTTACATTAAACATTCAGGGAACTTTAAAAGGCTAACATGATGGCTGCTCTATGAGGTTTAAACTGGTATCTCGAATTAATACAGCAACGTTATTAAAGAGTTTTCAGGAAGCTACAAACGGCTCTAGTACTTACGGTAGACAAGCTGTTCTCAGCTTGATCAAAGTCTTATATTGCAAAGGAATATTGACAATCTCGTGGCCGATGAAAAAAGCATTTTCCGATTTTCCAAATATTTTATGTGACTATTTCTATATATTTCATATGCCTCGGTTATCGCAGGCTATCTATTCCAATGACCTAATCCCAACAGCATAATTTAGCAGTTCTGTTAACGTATTCTGCTTATTCATAAGTGTAGTGAACGAGGGTAGAATTTCAGCTTAGTGTCGTGTCGTCTGAATTCTCGAAGTTCCTTTAGTTCAAAGTTTCAAAAAGGTTGAACAACGCCCTTCGAAAAGGCCGATTGACCCAACCATAAATAAACAATTTGCTGGTCAACGCGACTGCCGTAGAAAACTGTAAAATGCGCGCTCCAATGAAGGTCAGGTGGATTGATAACAGCTGGTCGATTACGAGCATGATTGACGGGGGAAGCCAACTAATCACAAACACGATTGAAATGACGAGGAACGTTTTAGTGAGACGATACTTTTTCGCGCTGTTTGAAAACTCGACGTTTGCTTCGGTGACGCAAGAATTACCCCTGACGCGAGAAATGCTCCGGACACGAGAACTGCGGATTGCACCGTAAATGACGCGATAGCAATTAAACGTTAAAAACGTGGGAATAATCTTGATCAGCAAGATACATGTATTCCAAACGGATTGTTGAAGGTCTTGATTGTAGGTAACTCGGCATCCCAAATACTCGTAACTGAAAGTATAGTCTGCCCAACCCGCCATTACTGGTAACCCAGCAAATAGGGACGACCCGATCCAGATACAAATTGAAATGATCAAGGTATATCCTGGGGTAAATGTTTCGCTATATTCGCGTGGCTTAAGAAACTTGTAATAACGTTGGATGGAGATGAAAAAAAGGGTAAAGATGGATGCATATTTAGCGAAATCGTTGAAAAACGCGTAGACAGAACAGGTCGCTTTGCCAAACATACAACCCGGACCGCCTATAAACACGCGGATGGTTAAAGGTAGCGGAATAATCGCTGTCAGAATATCTAACAAAGCTAAACTTAGTACAAAGTCATTTGTTGGATTCAAAATCCAACGGTGCTTATAAACTACGACACAAACTATAATATTACCTAGCACGGCTACTGTTGTAAATATTCCCAAAACGAATGCTTGTGCAATGTCTTCTTCCTCAGCGGCCATCTTGTGAAAGATTGCGTTGATGGCTGCTCTAAACAGTTGGTTCCTGCTTGTTACCCACTAGACTGAGTGGCAAAATGTTTAAGTACAGAACACCATAAACTAAAGTGTTCCTCGGTTTTATACGGTACTAGTGTGAAAAGATTCAGTCTAGCAATCGTGCCCTTGCTTCACCCTCTTCGGTTAGTGAAATATTGGCCATTTCATCTGGACAACTGCTTCTTTTTTTGCGCCCTCTAGTCTACACGAGGCAGTGAGAAGCTTGCATTGGGAAGACTCAGCAAAACTGCATATTCGTCCCACAAATTCTACCACTTCGGCCTTTTGTTGGTCTGAAAATAGACAAGTATCAAAAAGCGTAAAATAAGTTACAGAAAAATAGTCTTGCTTATGATGAAGATAATTATTGCACAAGGACAACCCGGTGGGACTAAAACTGAAGCTTCTGGTTTATCAAAAAATATAAATACTCCTTTTTTATTAGCGTTAATGAAAGATTAACGGCTTTTTGTGTTTTAACCGGTTTTGTTTGAATACACCTCTGCATTAAATTTCGTTTGTTAGAATAAAATTTCAAATTTAGCTCAAATTATCATGTTCGGGCTACTTTACAATTTCATCTGACAACACCAAAACATCTTGATCGTATTGTAAAACACGACAAAACCCTCGCAACAAAACAGGAATATACCTTTTTACTGCAGGATGTATATGCCTTTTCGGAAGTACCAGCTTATTAATTTTCTTGTAACAAGCTAATTTGTATTTCTAGGCTGGTGAGCAGCCTACCCGCCTTTCTTTAAACGGCTTGACGTTTTAAGGATCCAATTCCCACTTATATGATTTTTGCTTTGTTTCGTGAAACTTCCCTATTTACCCCACGTGATAGGAACAGGTGTGGGTAGTCGCTTTACTACTGATGTTTGATGTATTGCAGTAAATATACTAAATACACGAGCCAATGAACGTCGTTTGTAGAATTCTCGAAATAGTTGACATCTCCCTTGTTGGTGAATATTCCCCATTGGGTTGACAAGATCTTCGCCAAAACAATGCAAGTGTAAATCGATCAGGACGCGGAAAGATAAAGCTAGAAACAGCAAGTGCATACCATGAAATTAAACCGCACACGTTCAGTTTAACGCCGCACTTCACTGCTTCTTCTTTGAACCTCTAATTTAAAGGATTCGTCCTCTGGTTAACTAAGAAACCAAAACGTACTTCTGAATTATATTGCTGCAAGCGTTAGTATGCAAATTAATGCTTCTATTTTAAGGTTTGTTTTTGCTAAGCGTGCATTTCTGTTCCTCCGGCCACCAGCTGGTGTACGTAAGAAATTCAAATTGCTTAATTACTTGCCTCAGCAGCATGCTAAATTTTATGTTTACTACCAGACTTCGTCATCTCTTTTACGCGATCTTTCCCACATCTGTGTCTCTTACTTAATGGTAAACTTACTTAGCATGCGAAAATTGCAAAAAACCTAATTTCACATGCAAAAATTCCCTGAGCCGGAATAGAAAGACAATTCGTTAGTTTATTGTGCTTTTTTTTTAGTTCTGGATAGCAGAGAGACCATACAGAACCTTACTCTCTCGCGAAAATGTTTTGGTTTTTGTTCTTTTAAGTTGGAACAACGGTGTCAGGTTGTGTCGCCCCATCGCCTTGTCGCCCCAAGTTACGTCGCCCCAACATCGAAGTTGTGTCGGCCCAACTTAACTTATTCGATTAACTCGAACGACGTCGAAGTTTATAAGATTTATCGATCGATTAATGTAGAAGATCGATTCTTCGATTGATTAACTCAAACGACTTACAACATATAAGTTTAACTCGGCTTAGTAAAAGTTTGTAAGATTTATCGATCGATTAACTCCAGCGACTTATAACATGTAACAACAACAGACATTCGGGCTTTTCTTTAAGTATGCAGGCAACGAACACCTTGTTGCCTGCCAGTCTCGGGGTTTATCGACGTGGCTGAAGACTGGGTAACTCATGACAGCAAAACTCCTAGGCCGTGGCGTCCAGTATCTTTTACTAGAGGCTTATTTCGAGGTGATAAGCGACAAACTCTTGCTTTTACTTAACAAGAAGTTTGATTTTTGGGTCCAAATCTTCTTTAACACTTTTTAGCATTGAGACGCTCCGATAACCTTGTGTAAACAGTCTTGTTTTCGATCAAAAAAATCACATTGGAATACGATCGAGTTCTAGCTAGGGACGAAACAAATTTTTCACTCAAAGATGGTTTACTGAATATAGTTGACAAATAGTTTGTCAAATGACAGGGGAGCCTCTTAGCAAATCCGTCCCTAGCCAGCGGAGGAAGATTTTCCGAAAATGGGTAGCTGTTTTTCATCGGTTCATTTCCGTTAGCGTCGCCTTCGGCTTGGTCCATAAACCTGTAAAAAAGAAAAATATTTCCTAAAACGGACCCAGCAAACTAGTTCAATAACTGTGTTGATAAATTATTACGCTCTCGCGATACATTTTCAGCCTGAAAATGCCAAAGTTAAGAATTTATTATCATCGTATTCAGGCCGCTTTCGTGACAGTTAAACTGAAATCGCACCTCGCATGAATTTAGTATGAAGAACAATCTCCTTTATGCCTTGTTCACACTTAGCCGGAGAAATTTAAAACCGATGTTTTCACTCAAAAGACGCATCAAATGCTCGATCAGTTTCCACACTACGTCGGAGAAATTTCAAAACGCAACAATCAACGGTCATTTTGGAATTGCGTTTGAAGAAGACTATCGCAGACAAACCACATGATAATCGTTTTCGAAAGTTTTTGTTTTCAAAATGTTTTCCGTCAACACCAAAAAGTAAAACTGGCGTTTTCAAATTCCTCTGGCATGGTTTGAAGAGCGTTTTTGGAAAGCTCCGTTTTCGTGACGGATTAGTGTGGACGGTAGGCCTAACCGTAGAAATAAAGCTGCGTTTTCAAATTTCCCCGGCGTAGTGCGGCGGGCCGGGACGTAAATTGTTTATAACAATTTTCGACTCCTTCAATTATATTATGTGCAATTTTTGTCAACCTACTACAGTATAAACCAAAATAGTACATTAAAGGGAAACTAGAACTGAGCAGAAATAAAAAGGTAGAAAGTTAGACAATTTACTACTTACAAAAATGATCGTCTAGATATAATCAGAAAACAGCTGCAAGACTAAAGTGGATTTACATATTTATTACAAGAATCCCACGCAATGATTCTTACGTAAGAGACTTTTGGTTTTTGTTTACGGCCCACTTTGTTTTGAAGTTTAAACAATTTTTCCTTGTACACGGGCTGCTACTTGTTCCGTGTAATGAAAACTAGTTCACCAACACAAAAAAACTAAAGGTTTCTTCAGTTCTTGAAAATTGACGAGAACCTTTCTTGAAATGACTTGAAAACGTAATTAGTCTTGGCGCAAAGGTGCATTGTTTCGTCTTTCAAGAAGAACGTTATTAATCAATTTAAGAAGTTAAACCCATTCATTATCAATGACACGGCTAAAAAGGAAGTCATTAAAAAAGTCCAATTTTTGACAGTACCTCTTTTCCTCACGCGACAAGTAAAAGTCAAATAAATTGTGACAAGAAAGCTAAAACAATTGTCACTTTTCAATTTTCCGCTCTTCTTTGATTCTTTTCATCGCATTAAAATTGATAAAGTATAATTGTTAGCCCACAGAAAGGATCAAGGATTCCGGCAAGACCCAAACAGTCCCATACAGTGCACACTTGCTGTCGCCGAGCAGTATGCTTCGGGGATCGCGTGCATTGAATCCTAAAGGAAACAATGCCTTGATTATTTGCCCCGTGTGGTTTTTATTTCCTAATCAAGGTTTATTCCCGGCAGGCATACTGATTGATCGATATCACTAGTATATGGCAAAGCACTCTCCTTTGTTAATACCTCACGTCCTATGTTTTATCCTGCTTTAGCTTATTTTGGTTATAAAATTGTAAAAGCATTTTTAGACAAAACATGTATATCTTCAAGTCTGCAATCGACTATAAGACATCCGCCTCCGTGTATGAAAGTGTTGTTAATCGAATGAAGAGCGGGATATTAGCTAATTTTATTACAAAATGTATTTTATTTATCTCCTCCCAGTAAAAGCCCCTAGGGAAACAAACAGGGGGAACTGAGGGGAGGGGTCGTCACTCGACTGCTTTTCCAGGGGGCCCTTAATCGTAACGCATGTCTGTTAGCAGTTATGGGAATAGGGAAGTTAATGAGACAGTAAACGATGAATTTTCTTACATTCATTCTGTTGTTGAAGAGAAATGCGAATCGTCTGCGAACTTGCATTTTGTGCTTAACTTGTCCATTGAGGGTCTCAGATAGCTAGGAGGCTACCATTTCCTCCGATTCAAGCTAAAAAGTCACTTTTCTGTGTTAAGCGATAGAAATAGTTGACGTCTGAAGGCAGCCGGGCTGACTGAGTGCATTGACTCGGACAATGCACCCGGTGACGCAAATTTCAATGTCCTTGGGCTTAATGTCCGTCAAAACGGAATGTAAAAAGTCTGTTTGGCGCAGAAACATACAATAAGTCTGCGGGAAATAAAAAAAAAACAATTTCGTCAGGAGGCAAAGACAGCAGGCCATTAACGGAAGAAGCTGTCACTTGCGACTTTTGTTTAAGTGCTGCAGAAAAAAAAAAATGAGTGTGGCTGTTAAAAGGTTAATAGGTTGTAAAGTATTCAGACAAAAGCCGGCGCCGACAGACCAACATCACTAACTAAAGGAAGAAGGAAGCCTGTACTACACTGCTTTCAATGTACCGTAAACTTCGTTTGCTTTCGAGTATAAGCAACAAACAGTAGGGCTAGAAATTTCAGTCACTGAGGCGGGCCCTTCGTAGACGTTTCCTGAAAAGCGACTAGAATATTCGTAGCTGGAGGTAAGAGATTGCTGGCTAGCTGAGACAGCTGCCCTGAACTATAACACCTTCAAAGAAAAATCGAAGAAAAATGTCCAGCAACAACACGACTTTTTGCGATGAAAACCAAACCGATTCTGCATTTTTGGGGACAAATCAACTTTGTTCGCTGTTGAAACAAGTGCAAACAGGAGACGACATCACGTTTGCGGAATTCCGAGCGGTGTGCGCATTCATCTCGTCTGCAAACGCCTTTTTCGCTGCTCTAGCTATATTTAGTAACTGCGTCATCATTGCAGCTTTTTATCGATTTCTCTCATTGAGAACACCATCCAACCTGCTGTTGCTTGGTTTGTCGTTTTGTGACTTGTTCGTCGGCTTAGTTACTCAGCCTTTGTTTGTTGCCGAAACAGCTTTAGTAGCTGCTAATTCAGGCGTAGCTTGTACACTCAAAGATTTGTATGTAATATTCTTGTTCTCGTTTTCGTCCGCTTCTGTTCTTCACGTCTGTGTATCTAGTATTGAGCGTTCCATTGCCATATTTTACCCTTTTAAACATCAGTTCTTTGTAACGATGAGGAACACTGCGCTAGGTTTGACTGGTTTTTGGATTTCATGGGCGTTGTTAACTATTTTTACTCGACGCGAGCATGGAGGCGGCCTCATAGGCTACTCGCGCATGGCATTTGTTATTTTCAGCGCTTTAGTGGTGCTTGTGATGAACGTCAGGCTATTTGTGGAAGCTCGGGCCCATTCCAGACAGATTCAAGACTCTTCTATACAATCGCGCTCAATATCGCAAGAAGAAAACAACGAGAGATCAAGACATGCCAGGGAAAAAGCCGCCCGGGACACCAAAGCAGCCAAGACAACTTTCCTTATAATTGGTATTACGATTTTGTGTAATTTGCCGCTCATAGCAACATTCACTGCACGCAAGTTTTACAATGTGCGTGGACGAGTGGCGACTTTGCTTTGGTTTTCTGCAAACACGATTGTTCTCTTACCTGCCGTACTGAATCCTGTAGCTTACTTTTGGCGCAAAAGAGACTTCAGGATTTGCGTGAAAAGAATGTTTGGCTGTCAAAATGCTGTTGGAATCCAGCAGTAGCTAACATCGGTTTAATTCAGAACCGAAAAAAATAAACTTGGTCGTGTTTAGGCACCAGTAAACGCTGAACTCGAACCGAACAAGACGTTTTGTAACTTTCCTCACGCAGTGATGAGCCAAAATCCTCAGCTTAGAAAGAGTAATAGTTAGACCACAGCTAATAATCATAGCGCACGCCCTGCAGAAGATATATAGTAATAATAGTAATAATAATAATAATAATAATAATAATAATAATAATAATAATAATAAACAATGCAGGAGGTGGCCAGCATGGATAGAAAAACTAGAAAGATTTTGTCAATGAATGGCTGTCTGCACACAAGGAGTAACGTTGGGAGGCTGTACTTGCCGAGAAAGGAAGGGGGAAGAGGACTGGTTGGTATTGAGGAGTGTGTAAAGAGGGAGAGCAAATCCCTTCATGGCTCTCTGAGAGAGAGAAGAGTACAGAATGGATGCTTCAAGCTGCATTAAAGGAGAAGGTTATTGTTGAAGAAGAGACCCTGCAGGACTATGAGAGGAGGAGGAAAGAAGAGAAAGTTAAAAATTGGAAGGAGAAAGCCCTGCACGGGGAGTTTATCCAACAAATATCAAACGTAGCTGGAGAGGAGTCCTGGAGATGGCTAAGGAATGGATTTTTAAAAAAGGAGACAGAAGGCCTGATTCTGGCGGCTCAGGAACAAGTTCTAAGAACAAACTCTATCAAGTACAGCATAGACAAGACCTCGGAGACACCACTGTGTAGATTGTGTGGAGAAACCACCGAAACAGTAAGACGCATTGTCAGTGGATGCAAGAAGCTTGCTCAGAGAGAGTATAGGAAGCGCCACGATAAGGTGGCCCTGCAAGTACACTGGGAGATGTGCAGGAAGTATGGGATAGAGTGTACTAACAAGTGGTAAGACCACCAACCCTTGCCAACCGCAGAAAATGGAGAGGTGAGGATTACCTGGGACATGACGATCTACACAGACAAAGTGTTGAAGCATAATCGGTCAGACATTACTCTAATGCATAAAGACACACAGAAATGGACACTTATTGATATAGCTGTGCCAGCGGATCAGAACATCATTCAGACTGAGGAGGAGAAGGTTGAGAAGTACCAGGAACTAGCATTCGAAATCAGAGGGATTCATGGAGCCTCGAAAGTCACAGTAATACCTATCGTGATTGGTGCTCTCGGAGGCATATCGAAAAGATCAAAGGCCTGGCTTGGCAAGTTAGGTGTACCTGACAACCTTGGAAGTGTACAATTATCGGCCATTCTTGGAACTGCTCATCTGTTGCGAAAAGTGTTGTGTCTCTAAGCTACGGGAAGTTGCTGAGACACAATCAGTGTTACCCAGTGGAACATCTGACAACTGGAGAAAATCAATTTTTATAATAATAATAATCTTTTCTGAGGAAGCTCCCATCACAATGCGTGGTTTTCAGGGAGGTCGTCATTAAAATTAAATTAACTAATTACAGTAGGTCCTACAAAGATTAACTATTAAAACTTGCTAACTAAAGGTACTATAAAGCTAAAGTTATAATAATAAGAAATAAGTTAAGGAAATTTGCCATCTAAATATTAACAAAATGGAAGTGAAATAGAAGATTACTTTTTTGGCTGTCTACTATCTCATATCCAACGCGAGCTCGTGGAAAAAATTTTAAGTAAAGAAGAATTAAAGAAACCCTAAAATTATTTTAAAGAGCCGCTGCTCAGTTTTTCCTTTAAAATATATTTTAGCCCGGCGATTGAACTCATGCATATTAGTATCACCCAACTAGTGGACTAATGCAAATCCTGCATTTTAATTGCTACGCTACTCAAAGAAAAAGAAAGAAATCCATTTGAGAAACTGAACGGAATACACACGAGTAAAACTATTAGCTAGAATTAAAACACTGAGAACTTACTTCTTTGACGATGTCTTGTAGGATTGTTACACGGTGTACAGCTCAGCAACAGATCAGGGTATAACAGAAAACGGGTCACCGAGACAGGTCAGCAAAGCATGCACGTATCTCCCAATCTAAAATATCTGAACTGAAAGCCGGCTTAATCACGTGGCTTAATTACATAATTTAGTGTTAATCAAAGTCAATGAGGAAGCCAAGTTAATAATTCATTTAGTTGACGAAACAGAGACCTCACAACTACGAAGATGGACAATATCCATACCGGCATCGGACGACAACCTACGAAATAAGCCGAATGTCACTGACCTGTTTACACCACGATGGCATAACTAGGTTTCGTCTCTAAAGAGACTGTTTTCGTAGAAAGTTGCAAAACATGCACGATAAAGAGATTACTATTACTATAGCAACATTCTAATTAATCGGTCACCAAAAACACCTTAGTCCTGAGAAAGGTGGGAAGGGGAATTTTCATTAGCCTTGATTTTACCGCATTGTTTGGAATGAAATCTGCAGTGACTGTGACTTTCCGCATGGTACCGCATTTCTAACAGTCATGATTTACTATATATCTTTACCAGACTGCATATTAGTGATAGGAACTCTTGGCTGACTTCATTGTTTACGGCAGTTTTCATTTGCATCACTACGCAACACCACTGACTTTGTTTAAGTAAATTCTTCAATCGACTGGGTGATTTTGATATTGAAAGAGATATTGACTTTCAAAAATTGTAAAATTTCTGGATGGCAAAAGCTCTAATCAGTCCATGTCTAGCAGTTGTAGAATTTCGAGTTTTGAACCCATCCCACACAAAAGCTATTCAAAACATTGGTCCAAAATTTCTTGGGACACTTCATCGTGTCATAGTTTCATCTTTTGGAGGTAATATTTTTGTAGTTTGATCAGAAAGCGAAGCGCTTATGTTAATGAGGTAAAAACTGTAAACAAGTATTTCCCCATTTGACTCTAGCTATAAAGCTATAAACTGCTGTTACCAGCTTAGGCTCTTGTCTGTACTCCACCTAGCCACATATGGTTTCAATTACAACTTTTACTGTTCTTAGTTCCGATTATTTGCTAAGATACACGTTTAAGAATATAATTGAATAGTTAAATTTCAGTTGTGCGCAAGATTCACGCTGATCATCCCCTCTTAATACAGAACAAATCTCCCTCAAGTTCTATTAGTCTCTGCTCTTTCAAGTTGAACTGAACGCAAGACGTGCGGATTTGAACGCCAAGCTTACGTATTGGGAAACGGCGTGTGCATTCATAAGCCACTCCGCTGGACCGCTGGGAAATTGTGCCAGGATGATATGTTTCTGTAGACCGACGGTATCCTCGCTTGATCCAGGAGTCGTCTTGAGGCGACGCTCTTCCTATTAGCCTGGGCGGGGTGATGATGTCGATGGACTTCTCGCTGAGACTGGGAACATTCCTGGTGTCAACGGCTCTTGAAAAGATGTTGATGCTGGCAATGTTTCAATTAGGCCTGGAAGGGGTGATGATATCTGCGGTTGCTGAGAGAGGACGCTATGACCAAGGATGGCGGAAAGGATGATGTGTTAGTCTTCTCATCGGGTCGTGACAGGGTGGAAATGATGATTTCCATGGCTACGCCGGAAGGGGTTCCCATTTCGGCGGGTCTGGAAGAGAGACTGACGTCAACGATTTTTCCATTAAGGGCGCTGGAGACCGGTGATGTTGTTGGGTCTGAAAGTGATGGTGAAGCCGTTGGTCCCCCCCCCACTGGCCCTGGTTAGGGATCCTTGATAGTTTGCAACAATCACTCTACCATTTGAAAAGTTGCTTCCACATCTGAATTCGATCCGCCTCATCATCGTTTTAACACTTTTTCGAAAGGCCTGTTTGCGGATTGAATAGATGATCGGGTTTGCCATGGAGCTGACTAGATAAATGGCATTAGTGATCTTGACAGCCAGCAGTGGAACATCCTTCACGAACTTACGGCAAATATTTACGATCCAGAGGGGGATATAAAACGCCAGAAAAGCACCGATCACAATACTCACATCAACAGCTGCTTTTCTATCAAATATTTTTCTGGCTGTTCCCTCATTCTGACCTTTATTTTGGCTCAGCGTGTGCTGAATTACAAGATCGGCTTGTTGTACTCTTCTTGCTGTTTTGAAAACAGACCAGTTCAGGTACAAGATAACCAGTAAAGGCAAGGCGAGGGCGACAATGACATAAAAGATCAATGTTTTCAAGTGCGCATCACTCTGGACCGACCATCCTTGTTCACAAACGAACAACAATCGGTTGTAGACGTAGGTTCCCCAACCAAAAAATGGGCCCATGCAGAATGGTATTGGAATGATCCATAGCAGGGCAAGAAACGCCCCTTTCCGCAGAGTCATGGCGGCATTGTATGTAAAGGGCTCTTTTACGATCGCTCTGTATCGCTCATACGACACAGCAACCAGGTGAAGAACTGTGTTAAGGTAGAAATACCTGGAGAAGAAAGCCAGAAGATAGCACACTGTTTCACTGTACAGCCACTTCCGCTGAATCATGCAGCCAAGATTGTATGTGTTAGTAAGAATCAGACCGAGTAGGTCCGAGACTGCCAGGCTTGCCAACAGGATATAACACATAATATGCAATCTACTCTGCACAGAAACCGTCATCACCACTAGAAGATTTCCCGAAACACCAATCACGTTCACAATGGCGCGGAAAGCGACAATAAGCTGAGTGGTGACCATGTCTCTTCCTAGGGCTTCGTCCAGCAAGTAATAAATACGATCACGTATTCTGAACATGAGTCTGTTATATTGCGGGAGTGACGGCTTCACTAAATTTATTACTGCCAAAGGTACATCTTTAAAAAGCAGTTTTGAAAGCGCTTTGTTTGGAGATGAGAAATGGGAGTAATAAATGAAACAAAGAAGCACTTGATCCATTTTGCATTGTAATTTACATTTACGTGCAAGCGTTGGTAATTTCTGATATCTAATATTTAGAAAAAAATGAACTAAAAAAACATTTTAAATTTAGTAAAACAAAATACATTGAAAAGAAATGTCGGGATTTCGCGATAAATATCACGGGATATCATGAGCGATCGATGGCGTAAAGAGTAAGTAGTCATGTGTGGTCATTTATTGAAGAAAGTTTTGAGCGCCCGAGGATGACAAAAAGCGACAACATGCCAAAGAAAAAACATTTATCTTTATGAACTAGAGTTAAAAAAATGTTCTAGCGAGTGATTATCTTCGTTTAATCACGCTTTGGTTCATAGATCGTGTACTCCGCATGCATCAGTTATATGTAACTGTAGATCTCTGGAAATAGACGATATTGCTCAAGGAATTGCAAGAACTAGGCAACTTATAAAGGAAAAGAAAAAGTTTTTTTGTTTTCCTTTGGGAAGCAGCCAGGTACGAACATGTGCTAACGACGATAATTATGTCATAGATTATCGAGTGTAGAAACTGCTATTTTGTTACTTCGCTCTCAGTGTGTTCGATATCGGGCTACAGACTACCGGTCTTTGACTGTAATTATGCACCCTATTGAAATTGAAGTGTCATTCATTCACTCATCAATAGAGTATAAATTACGAAACTGAATGAGTCTAAATTAGTGCGAGATTCGTAGGTTGAAAATCAAGTTATTTTGAATCCACTTTGCACGTTCTCATAGTGCGTTATTCATGGGGTCATTTAGCACTTAAATTTACACTTCAGAGTTAATTCTCTGTTCCACCATTTGTGTTCATAGTGGCTACGCGGCACAACATTCATATGCACCCTTACTTTCTCTATCTTCGCCGCGATTCACCATCTGAATCGTCCCCGACTTTCTCTGTCCGACCTCGTAGCTCAGTCGGCAGAGTAACGGTAGATCTAATCCGGAGGTCGTGGGTTCGATTCCCACCGAGGTCAAAAGATTTTTTCTTTACCTCGTGTGGTTCCCTGATTCCCTTTACTAGGGCTAACGCCCAGTGGGTTATTCATGGGGTCATTTAGCACTTAAATTTACACTTCAGAGTTAATTCTCTGTTCCGCCATTTGTGTTCATAGTGGCTACGCGGCACAACATTCATATGTACCCTTACTTTTGCAAATCTGACAGCTCAGTATTGTGTAACTGGAACTAATGTGAGTACATAATTAACAATTATTTCATGAGCGCGCGTTGGATACGTAGGGCCGAGTTGACTATAACCAATCTCATACCCAAAAGCGTGTTTTATTAAATTCTCAACCTTCGGTTTTGCTAAATTTTAGTCTTAATTAAGTCTAAGAAACGACCGGAAAGTGATGTGACTTCCGGGCGCCAAACCGAAATGCTAGAAAATTTTATGCTGAGCGACATTTGCCGCATTCATTTCCATATAAGGTCGCAGGTATAATGGCTGGTAACCGAGATCTAGTGAACCAATTAGAAAGCTAGAATTGCATTATCCGAGGTTGAGAATTTAGTAAAACGTCTTATTATTCAACAAATAGCCCTTTTCACGGTTAATTTTGCTTATTTGCATTACAATAAAATCTAGCATGTATGCGAGGCAATTTCGGGCTATTTTGTAGTTTTAGCCCGAAATTGCCTCGCATCTACGTTGGAATACATTGTAATGCAAATGGAAAAAATTAACCGTGAAAAGGGCTATTGTAACACTATCCAAATATGGTCATGATGCTCTCGATATCTGTCATCCGTAGGTAACAGATATCCGGCGGTATACGTAGCTTCGTACGTGGGAAGAAAAAGTGAAGTGAGAAAATGTCGACAGAGAGATTTAAAAATGTTAGGCTGTTTTGTGCCTCGTCGGCTAAGTATCAGACGATATTCCGCGCGATTTCGCAGGATAATTTTTAATTATTATTCAACAATTGTAACACTATCCAAATATGGTCATGATGCTCTCCATATCTGTCCTCCGTAGGTAACAGATATCCGGCGGTATACGTAGCTTCGTACGTGGGAAGAAAAAGTGAAGTGAGAAAATGTCGACAGACAGATTTAAAAATGTTAGGCTGTTTTGTTATCAATTTGTTGAATAATAAAACAATTATCCTGCTCAATCTCTCGGAATATCGTCTGATTTTAGCCGACTCGGCCTACGGCCTCGTCGGCTAAGTATCAGACGATATTCCGCGCAATTTCGCAGGATAATTGTTAAATATATGTAGTTGTAACATTATAATTGTATTCAACACAAACCTCCAAAACAGATCTTTCAGTTAGCTATGTTCACATAAAAAATTAAAATTCTATCAAAGAGAAACCAAGGAAAATGAGACAGTTCAAAGCTAACATTATCATGATTGTAACTATATCAAATCTCGTCAGTCAATAGTTTCTGAATGAATTGATGAATAGTTTCTGAATGAAACTGGAACAGTTCAATATTGTGTGACTGAAACTAAGAAGCACTGATCCCCCAACGGGGCTCAATTCTCCCCAAAAGAGGCCCAAAGCCTTAAAGGTATAATTCTTTTAACATATTCATGCCGAAGCATGGTCGACATTAGGGACCTTAGGCAATGACGACGGCGACGCCAAGGACAACGCCTAGAAAAAAATGAATTTATATCTTATCGTCGAATTTCGCCTAGATGCCTAGATCTGCTCAGTGCGTCTATCGGTCTCAGAACTTGCTCAAGCTTAATATGTAATGCCAGCGTTCAATTGCAAATGAAAATACGAAAAATAAGCCGCCGTCGCTCACGTTCTCCAAAATACCCAGAACTTGGTCATTTCACGTTGTTGTTTTGCAGAGGACGGCGAAGAAATGTACCAAGAATTATAACGCACGTGCACAGCTATTGTTCTGCTCATTAAACCTTTTGTTTTGTGGCGTTCTCGTTGCCGTTGCCGTCGTGGTTTGCTTAAGGTCCCTAACGTTTTGTTGGCGCCGACGGCACTTGAAAGCATCTTGGGAAGCTTTTTACTCTGCCAGACTGACCCGTACTTCGAAAACTGTGGTATATTGAGAAACTCACTTTAAGGGAATTCATCATAAAGGCTACAAAAGAACAGCTTCACTCGCTAAATTGTCTAATTTCACCATCCACGAACGCTTGGGTTTAACAAAGCGCATGGTCGAAACCACACCTGTTGTTCTTGAATGGGGTTAATCTTTTCGGTCTCGACTGCTCACAACTATAAATCCGAATTTTGTTACACATTCCTTTGTTAACGCTTTCTTTTTAAGTCGTGAATGAAATGAACGACTTATAGAAATCAGGGTGGGGAAACATTTAGGTAACCTGGCAATTTTATAAAAAGTTAATATTAAATTTTGTAATGCAGCCGCGGACAACACGGGTTCGCTCAAGACTCTCGCATGGTTTTCTTTGCTGTTTGGCGAAAGACAAATTGTTCTTACTGTTATACTCTGCAGTGCTGTTTATGCAAGTGTTTTTCCCTCTGTCGCATACATTACACGTACACATCTTTAGGCACATGGGTATAATCAAGTGTGTAGATGAAGCTTGACGATATGTTGTATTGTTCATTGCGTGATGCGCGTTCACAGTTCAGAAACTGGTTATCTAGCACGAGATCAACATTGATCCACGGGTTTAGTATAAAAAACCAAGATAATCAGCGCGTAATTCATGAAATATCAGGCAAAGTATTCAACACTAGGTTGCGTTGGTTTGGGGTGATCAGGATCAGTGATCCAGGTCTGTCTGGATCATGGTGCATCAAAGGAACCGATAAGTCCATCCTGGTCATGGATTCATCGGTCCCATGCACCATGATCCAGACAGATCTTGAATCACTGATCCTGATCCAGATCACCCCAAAGGAACGCACCCTTGCAAACAAGTCAGACGGGTTTATTGCATTCCAACACGCCAGTGAAAGACTTCCTTTTGGGGGGTTTGGGAGTTTGAAAACCTGGGCAAGCAGGGAAGTGTCCAGGACAAGCAAAACTTGAGAGTCACTTGCCCTGGGGGCACAAGAAAACCTGATAAATTGAATCAACTTGACCGAGGTTTGAGGTAAGCGGCTGCTTAATAGAGGTGGCCACTAAAGAAAGGTTTCATTTGCAGTATTTTGCTGACTATACTTTCAACACTTTAACAACTGCTTAATGGGTGGTCACTTAATAGGGGTTCGACTGTAATAGTTTTTACCAACAGATAAACCTTTTTTATTAGTTTTGAGAGAATTTTCTTTATTCTTTTTATTCTTTATTTATTTCTTTAAGTTAGTTACATGTTATTACTAAGGCTGGCTTGCATATAGCGAAGAGCTTATCGCGGCAAGCCAGACAGTTAACAAATAATTTTACATAATTTTTTCCTACTTACAATTACAACATGTAAACCTAAATCTTCGTGCTTTCAAACAATTAGGTAAAAGAATAATATGAAAAGAGGAAAACTAAAACAGCTAGTAATTTAATCGTCATGGTTGATTCATCTTATTTATTAGAGTATCTATGTTGACATAGGAGTTTCAGTCTCTAGAATTTCAATTAGTTTTGTTCTAATAGATTTTTAACAGAATTCTTGGATGCGTTTTTGAGACTAGTTGGTATCCCATTCCAGATTTTAACACCAACGCGTGAGAAGGCTTTACTTTGAACGTTAAGTGAAGATTTTTTAGTGTAAAAATGCTCAGACGTTGATGAACGTGTGCTGTAAGAATGAACGCTGGTAACTTTGGAAAACAAATTTAAAATGTTAATTGGTGCAGAACTGGTATTGATGTCGTACATTAAATTAGCAATTTTTTCGTAATATTGAAATTCAAGCGGTAGTAGCTTTGGTTTCAAGAAAAGGGGTATTGCATGCTCCCTTACTGGAGCAAAGTGAATAAGACGAAGTACGCGTTTTTGAAGGACAAGAATTTTATTTAGCAAGGTCTTAGATGCAGTTCCCCAAGAAGTTCCCCAGTATTAAAAACTGGATCATTGGATAATGTATTCGAGAGTTTTGGCTTATGAGCCATTATACCATGCTCTACAAATATGGTAAGCGTACGCGTGATTTTTGGGGGCGTTTTTATTTTAGTTTACGTTTAGTTTTCTGCATTTGGGGGGCAAAATGAAACAGTTCTTCCACTCGCGTATGTTGGATATAAGATGGTTATAGCCAACTGCGCCTCGTTGGATATCTACCATCTCTTGTCCAACGTGCACTCGTGGAATAATTGATAAATATTTCCAACAAATACAATTATGTAACAACAATTTAAATATTATAAAACCCCTCTTCCTTTACTTTGTTTACAACTTTTAATGCACTTTCGGCAGTCACTTGGAAGACTTCATTTTCATATATTTTACTCTCACGTAGACAGTTTTTGAGTTAAAAAACAAAATTAAATTTTCGCCTATAACACCACGTATTTCAACTATAATATAATACCACATTCACGACTTGGCTCACAGAGCTCTTTGATCTATTCATGTCATGAGTTTCACTGTGTGACGCTACATTTTGCGGTGTATGAAGTAGTTTTCTAATTTTTTCGCTCTTCCTTAGGTGTCTACGTGCTAAAGCACTAGACACCAATAATAACGATTTTTAAAAAGTCGACTTTGGAGACAAGGCGATCATGGTACACTCTCTCTTCATTCTCTAAGGCGACTTCTAATGTAATATAACACGCAAACCGATGCTAACTGATCCTAACTCAAATGTGTCAAGTACATTTGAGGTAGGAAAACATTATTTCAAAATAGATAGCTATATTTACACCTTTTTTTTTTACGACCGGTGACTTTCCCATACAATTCTTTATTTTCACATCGCAAGCATATACAGAGCCGAATTTTGAGCATGGGAAGCCTGTGGTTCTTCGTACGTAAATTATTTTACCCCAACAGGATGGTTATACCGTCAAAATGTCGATGGAAGTAATTTTATCAAATTCAAAACGACCTTTGTAGCGAACATACGACGTATTTAACTCTAAACTAATGAGCAAATACCTTCGTTGTGATTTTGCCGAATGAAAAATTAAATTCAACCGGGGCGCGGTCGGTATCTGTTGTTGTGGTCGTCATTTCCAAGTTCTTTGCCAGATTTTGACACCGCCACAAATTCCAAATACCGTCCAAATATTGACGGGAAAAATTCAGCTAAATGCAGAGTTAACCTTTTAGCCGAACATTGAACGCATTGAACGCCTATATCGAATGTATCAATGCCTTCGCTGTAAGTTTTGCCGAGGTTACAAATTCCACTCCCTACTGGGTTTAGCAGGTGAGCTTAGTGGAGACAAACGTTAGCTTTCCAGCCCCTCCCTTCAATCACACCTCTGGACTCTGCTAAAATCTAGCAGACTCGTGACCAGCTGTAACCAGGGTACTTTCTGGAGGTAGAGAGAGGACCCTGTGCAAGGTTGATGTAGATCATAAAAAAAATATTACCTATATGAAAATTCTAACTTGCTGGTAACGAAGAAGTTTTGCAGAATTCGCCGACTTAGAGACTCAATTGGCTCGGGGATGAGAACAGAGACGAACATGAAAAATTTGGCAACATTTTTCCGGAGATCTGTAATGTACGTTTCGTTATCAGTCTAATTTTCGTTCGTTCGCTGCTTTTGCGCATCAGCAATCGCGATTGATAAATTCAACGCGTCAATCTTCCCGAGCTGTGAATAAAAAGCTAATGACACCGAAGAAGATCAAGAGAATATCTTTGACTGAACTTTGAACGCTCTGCAAAGTGTGTGGTTGAGTTAGATTTTGCATACTATGGATTCCGGACGTTAGTTGAAATGGCTTTTTTTCAGACCGTTTCATGCACCGTTGGTTTTATTCACGTGATTGAAAAAAGTAATCACGTGATGACAAACATCTCTTGACGCGGCTGGCCATAGTTTGCAGCGTCCCCAAAAGGACCAAGTTCAAGGCAATTCTTATCCATGCGATGGATTTTGCATCCGTCGAACTCTTCTCTGCCATATATCTTGCATTGTATCTTGCTAGAAAGTGCGAAACTCAACAAACTTGCAAACAACTGTGAAGTGACTTCCCCAATCACACGATCACGAGATTCGTCATCGCGTGATCACTTTTTTGGAATCACGTGAATGAAACAACGGTGCGTGCAATGGCCAGAAAAAAAACGCCATTTCAACAGACTTCTGAGATTAATAGTACACGAGATGTTTCAGTTGCCTCCAGGATCATATGAGTGTTTTCTCTTACCTCTCTGAACTAGAATGTTACTTATTACAGGAAATTTTCCTCTTAATTCAAGTCTATGTCTCTATAAATAAACAAATGTCTCTATATTTGAAGTAAAGTTGCACAAGAAAACAGAATTCATATTCTCGCACCAACGACAGCGTTTTATATACCAACTAAAATCAGATGAAATCATTTTGAAACCATTTTATTCCCAAAACCAAGCAACCTTGAGTGTTGATCAATAAAGCAAAACTTAGAACACAGTTTGTTTCTTTTTTTTATTTCCAACTCACTTTTCTCGCTTGAAATGTTTTGATCTGCCCAATAAAATCATAAATTTTAAAACAAGTAAACGCGACGGTGACGCAAAATTGCGAAATAAAGTTCCTTTGTTCTCACATACACTGGCAAGTCGAAAACTATCATTCAAAAAGCGTTGTATGATTTGGTAGTGCAGACTACAGGCGTTCCAGAATTCTTTGTTACTGATAAAGTTAGCCAGTGCATCTAACTCGAATCTAACAGATCGTCGTCTTCTTAGGGTGACCTACAATGAGCTGTTTGTTACTGCTGAACTCCAACAGCATTTTGCAAACCAAACATTCTTCTCACAGAAATTCGGAACTCTCTTCTACGCCAGAAATAAATTACAGGATTCAGTACGGAAGTTAACAGAACAATCGTGTTTGCAGAAAACCAAGGCAAAGTCACCACTCGTCCACGCACATTGTAAAACTTTCGTGCAGTGAATGTTGCTATAAGCGGCAAATTACACAAAATCATAATACCAATTATAAGCACAACTGTCTTTGCTGCCTTGGTATCACGTGCAGTTCTGGTCATAGCGCGTACCCCTCTGTTTTCCGAACTTTCCGAAATCGAGTGACTTTGTAAAGAGCTTTGAACCAGGCCAATGAGCGCTGAATGTCTCCGAGCTTCTATCCACAGCCGGATGTTTATTACAAGCACCACCAAAGCGCTGAAAATAACAAACGCCATGCGTGAGTAGCCTATAAGGCCTCCTCCATGCTCGCGTCGAGTGAAAATTGTCAGCAGCGCCCATGAAATCCAAAACACCACGAAAACTACCAAAACTTTCTTCTTGGTTATAAAGCGATGATGTTTAAAAGGATGAACTATGGCAATGGAACGTTCGACGCTGATTAGACAAACGTGCAGCATAGAAGCGGACGAAAACGAGAACAAGAATATTACATACAAATCTTTGAGTGTGCAAGCTACGCCTGAATTGGCAGCGACTAAAGCAGTTTCAGCCACAAACAAAGGCTGAGTAACTAAGCCGACGAACAAGTCACAAAACGACAAACCAAGCAACAGCAGGTTGGATGGTGTTCTCAGTGATTCAGATCGATAAAAAGCTGCAATGATCACACAGTTACTGAGAATGGCTAGAACAGCAAATAAGGCGTTTACAGACGAGATGAATGCGCACACCGCTCGGAATTCCGCAAATGTGATATCGTTGCCCGTTTGCACTTGTTTCAACAGCGAACAAAACTGGTTTCCTGTGGAACTTTTTGTGTCTGTTAAGTTCTCCTCCGATAAGCCGTTGTTCATCATTTTCTTCTTGCAAGATTTCAGCATACAGTCTTTCGCTCTACCGACTTGCAGTCTTTGGAATTCTCGTTCAGTTTATTCTAGTCGCTTCGGTAATAAGGCTTAAATGAGTTTATGAGCGACTGATACCCTGTCTGACTGAAACGAAATTTCAACTTATTTCACTGTTCCCTTGTTCTCCATCTACACTTGCTGATCGTCAGTCAAGCACGTTACCAAGAACCCGGCTTAAAACGGAAAACGTGTTTAACTTTAAGCCGTTGATGTGCTTGAATAAGCTTCGAAAACATTTACATCTGCTGATATCCTTTATAGCCTTGAGATTAATGACCTTCGTTATCTTTACATGCATCTCATCGATTGTTTAAAAATAGATTTGATCTTTCGCCGCAGGATAACCTGTATTGTTTATACAAAAATATCGGGAGGAGGCCACCAAAAAACGCCGAATCTAGCAGGGAAGGCGACTCTCGAATATGCCCATGAAGCGATGAACGGTTTTCGTACTAAGGGTCCCTTTTTTATTTCAAAACTACGTTGGTAGACTAAGTCGAACTAAGTTCCAGCGCTATTTTTCTTTCTCCTGTAATCGAAAAAACCTTTGGGAACATGAAACGTCAGTCCTTTTCAAATAAAGAAAATAACATACTCTTTTTTTATATAGGAATATTGTTTTTCCGGCCGAAGCTGAATATTCTTACTTTTCTGCCGATTTTAGGCTGAAAGTGTTCTGGTGAATATTCATAGATCAAAGGAAGACATTTCTGTTTTGGAATGTTTGGGGTATAAATTACAAGCGTTTGGTGTCTAGATGGTATCGAAGTAGTTTTGGAGCAAGACTACAAGCAATTAACATTTATTGACATCGAACAAACGGCTATTGCTCTGTTTGTTGTTCTTGCTCAATTTTTTTTTTTGCTCAGGTTTAGTTTAAGAAATATAATTGTATTGTATTTACAAATTTTCAACTCAAAAAATTATTTTCTTTTCAAAATCTCAGCCTCGGGTTAATTCTTAAAAATCCTTAAAATTTCGCAAATTTCAGCCTCGATATTCTAATAAAATATAAAGTACTTCTAAAACAAAAAAGAGGGCATATCTTAACTCGTTTCGAGAACATACAAGCCATTATAGAATATTAAAGAAAGTATAGTTTGGAATGTAAAGGCACAAAACAAGATAAAGTTCCCGTCAAACCACAATCAAATAAAAATATTGGATGTTTCGGTACATTTCAGTGCTTAGTGATTGATTCATCTTACAACTCCCACAGACATTAAAACTGACCACAAACATGACAATTAGGTAAATTAGCTATGCTACGTTTATTTTGAGACATCGAACAAATATGAGTTCAAACACAGGTTCATTGGCCAACATTTACCGCAGGTTCAGAGTACAATGTTGCGAAGGTGAAATAACTTTATTCAAGTCACGAACTGTCCATATCCTCCCGTCCCAGCCCCCCTTTATCAGTAGAGTAAAGCGACCCAAAATTGAAACGTTTTCTCTTAGCGACACGGCATGTCAACTGAATCCAGCTAATGTCTTTTTGTCTAAATTCCTAGGTTCTGAGAATGACCAAATTAGTTTTATATACTGTGGAAAAACAAGCAGGCACGAAAGGAACGCTGCTGAGTAAATTAGTTTTTACTCAGTGGGATGCCAAATATTTTGCAACAACTTCTGTGTTTTTTTCCTTTTTACCTTGTGCGCACAGTTAACTTTTAATTCTAACTGAATAATCGTGAACAACTTCCAGACACTTCTAACTCGCTAAAAACTATTTTAAGAAGTTGATTGTTAGTTTAATGACATATTTATAATCATATGTAAGTTGAGTGGATGAGTGAACAATTATAGGACAAGCGAATTGGACAATGTCCTGTGCTCTGCTATGCTCTTCTAAGTATTCGATAACAACAACAGAGTTGTGCAAACATTTCCATTGCCCTTATATTGTTCGTTAAATTACAGCTCTGAAATACACTGCACCAGCTGAGCTTTTAGCGACGAACATTCCAATTTTCAAGAAAGACTCTTCGGTTTAATGGCTCTGAATGGATTTCAGCTCTGTCTGTCATGATACGGGTTTTTACACAGCAGGAAGCGCATCGTTAATGAACATAAAACAACGAAAGGCTTCGTCTTCGTGAATTTCATTGCGCTCCTACTAAGAATGTGTCCGGTAAAAAGAAACAAAAGACAACGACAACAAATCACTCTTTCTCTCGCCATGTCGTACTAGAATTTGCGCCACATTAATTTTGCCATTGTTGACCGTCAACAGTCCTTACAAAATGCCGTTTTGCTTCGTAATGTAATCTCCTCGGGGTTGGCATTTTAGCTTTTCCTCAAGTCATAGGTTCCATAAAGCTAAACCTAATGCTCTCGAAAGGCTGATTCGTGGCTGAGGGACTTTTAACAGTGAGAAGCAGGTTTATAGGATTGCCCTGTCATTAATTGTCTAAAACTCTCATTAACCCGGCCATTATCTTGCTAGACAAGCTTCGAAGGACACGATAGTTTAATTTAATAATGATAATAATAATAATAATAATAATAATAATAATAATGATAATGATAATGATAATGATAATGATAATGATAATGATAATGATAATGATAATACTAATAATAATAATAATACTAATAATAATAATAATAATAATAATAGAGTATGTTCCTCTTTTTCACTCTCCCTTCATCGAATTCTAAATTCAATGATCACTCCAAAAGAACAATTTACAGTGATAACTCCGGCAGCTGGGAACTGAAAGCAATCTCTCTTCATATCTTATGCTTTACAGCCATTCAGAACGCCAGTAAGCAGTTTCATATCAGCCAGTATCACATGGGCCGTAATCCACTCTGCTTACCGGCATTTTCACCTGTCTCGGGGTCTGTGGTCGTTTGAGTTTAAAGCAAAATGTATTCAGGAAGGGTCGAAAAAACCTCGGATCTTTGTCTAAAGTCCACGGACATCTTCAGGGAGGTTTCGAAGTGATCGGAAATGATCACAAATGTTGGAAGTCTTTGCAAATTGTTTAAAAATCTCGGCCATCTTGAAACTAGTTATAGTTCAGGAACCTGGCACAACTGAACCACACGTGTAAAGACGATTGGGTCGCGGAATACTTGAGAAATGAAGTAACACGAATCAAACAAGTGCTAGCAACTACTTACATGAGTCGACTTTCGATTAATCATTATCAATCTCCAAGCGACGAAGTCGCGAAACCAACACACCAGTAATAAGGACTTTCACAGAAAGTCTTGAAACTGGCCGTAAGGTACATATAACTAGAGCTAAATGAACGCAGGCCGATGAAATGAACTGGGTGACTTTATAGTTCAGCATAACCTATGAGCAAATGTTCAGGAATAAGAAGCAGTTCTGCCAAAACATCCATTGTCATCTTCCAGTTGTCGAGGTAAAAACCTAGAAAATAGACAACGCAAAAATTACACAAAGTCAGCCAGATAACACACTAAGTTCCATATTCAGAGAGAATTTAGTTTTGGATACACAGTTTGCTGTTATCGTGAAGCTCTCTACAACCTCTAATTTCATTGGATCTTCTTAGAACGAAGTTCCGTTGTTTTAGGGCTAGGGTTCATTGTCATTATTGTTTAAATATCATTTTCTCAACTAATCCTGTGAGACATTCCGAAGAGCTTCGTCAGGCGCACAGTTTGAAACAGGCAGTAAAAATGTTTTACTGAATTATTTTTTTTACCTTTCTCAGCAGATCTTTGCTGAGTGATTTTCCTGTTTCTTTTTGTGCGGCTTGCTCAGGGATAATCTGTTTTGTTTCGGTGCCTTCTATGGCTTGATGCTGCTTGAAAGTTCTCAATCTCTTTTCAACAGGTTTCTACATAACGAAGTGAGAATTACACATACTGCAGTTCTCAAACCAATAAATAAGGTTATCGTAGGACATAACAAGGTTTCTACAATTTTTCTATAAATATAACCTTCCCTATGGACCACCTTGGCGCCAGGGGACAGGAACTAGGAACTATGGACCATAGGTGGCTCAAGCTCGCAAATGAGCTTACCTTGTACATGTACACTGTACATACAGTAGTACACAGTCTTTACATACAGTCGAAATATAGCACAAAGAGGTACATGTATGAATAAAATAAAGCTACCGCGCTCCAGGTGTACGTATCCTTGGTTCCTGAGAGGTTTCTAGGCCGATTTATGGCCATTGGCTTAAGCAATTTACTAGGTGACAAAGCTGAATTTTCTCAGATTCTCCACAACAAATGATTTTGACTTCGTTATCTTTGAAGTTTGAATCCTTTAAGATTTCCTAGTGAAATTGTGCACTCACTGTCTGTTTGACTAACGTAAGGAGGGGAGCTGAGAATAAAAAAAATGTTCAAATATATGTGAGATATGCAATGCAGTTGTTTTTACCTGACTGTGTATCTTTTGCTGTTGTCTGAGTGAATTGGGGTGTACAGTACACAAATTACCTGATCAGCCCTCTTTCTTTTTCTTGTTTCAATGGCATCTATAGCTTTCCCTTTCTCCACATTTTGTAAATAAAAATTGGCTTCCTTTTTAGCTTGGGATATTTCAGTTCTCATCCTTTGTTCCTTTGTAGCTTTCTCATAAGCTACAAGATAAAACAACATACTAAACAACATACTAAGATCAGATTAAGTGTATATAGCTGTCAAACTACATGTACACGTACATTGTACACAAACCACCAAAAACTCTGTTGATAAGCACATCCCATGAGCAGACACTTACATGTAGCCATCATCCAAGCTGCATACAAATACTACATTTATTTATTAACCACCCATAAAATAATGAAAATACAGTCAAAGCTCTTGTTAGCAACCAGCTCAGAAATTCGAAAAAGTGGTTGTAACTAGAGCTGGTCGCTTACAAGAATGAGCTTTCGTAAGTGACCACATGGTAAAACAATAGAGGGTGGTCGCTTACAAGAGCTTCAGAAACTCATTGATAATTCACAAAGAAAAAACAAAAGAAATGAACGTTTAATGAGTGTCTTTATATCTGATAATATTAGACACGGCTTAACTTCACATTCAATTTTTTAGACCAAAATAACCATTAGCGCAGTGTGCAGTTTCATTTACGTGTTGATTTTCATGTAAAAGACTCTGAGTGGTCGCTTACAAGAGCTTTAAAACAAAGGAAAAGCCCAGTTGGGTAATCCCAAAAGTGGTCGTGGTTGCTTACAGGAATGGTCACTTACAAGAACTTTTTATTACATTTAAGTCACAGTTCAAATGGGGTTTCACAAAGGTGGTTGTAACTAGAGCTGGTCACTTACGAGAGTAGTTGTTAGGAGAGCTACTCAGTAAAAAACAATAACAGACTGTTTAGATGTTAGCATACCAATCTTTTCACTGAGATGCCCCCAAAGGAATTTTGGAAGATACTTTATGTTCCAGATGTCATCATGGTAATATCCTCCTTTCTTTCCCCCTGTGAAAAAGAATTCAACCTTGTTTAGTGAGCGTAAAGTTTAAACAAATCAAGACAAAGAGAGGTGAATCAATCAAATGTTTTATTGTGAGTGACCTCTTTCCCCTCACTTTCCTATCACCCAAGGGAGATGGATCTTCACTTCAAATGAGACACATTCTAACTCAAACTTTGACAGGACCCAGGGATAAAGATGAAAAAGGATTGGGACAAGACAAGGGTGGATCTGTTCCACAGGCCAGGGCTCAAACAAAACTTGAATTCCAGCTTGCCTTTGGGCAAGCAGCTATCAAAATTTGCTTGCCTTGCTAAGGAGCCTCTTTTTCTTTATAACCACACCCTGTCTTTTTACACTCTGACTGATTGCTAATTGATCATGTCTTTACCCTGGCTTGTGTACTTAAGGGACTATCATTTTCTTCTTGTCTTGCAATTGGCATGGTCGCTTTCTAGGAGTGAAACCTTGCTAGCATTTCATACATGTATGTTATTAGAAATGGTGAGTGACTTGTAGAAAACCCATGAAGTTTCAATTTTGAGCACAAATCAAAACTTTCAGGCATTTAGTGAAGTATTTTTCACTGATATTCAAAAATGAAAGACCCTGAAAAGGAGTTTACAAAGTTGTTTCTTGGTAGACCCTAGTTCACCTCCTTAGTCACGTTTGTAAATAGCCAACTGGTCTGCCTCCTGCCAGTTGGGATTTTTAACCATGTTATGTTCATTTGGATTATTTGTTTCATCATTTCATCACTGGCCCTGAAAAGCCCCATTGGGGGAGTGGTCAATCAAGATATTTATTTATTTTATTTATTTATTCCTAATAGAATTTCCTTCAAATCTCCTCTTGGATCTGGCAATGACTTCCCCAAAGCTGATCAGTTGATAACTACTTCAAGATCATTACCAATTGGTGTATTATTCAAGCTCAGCGTTACAGCCTTTGCAATGCGTTTGTCTTTAAATTCAATCCATCCTTCAGTGAATAACTTTCTTCCACTTCCACCATGTTTCTTTCTCTTTTTTCTTACAGAAGCATCTAGAAACCAAGAAAATAAATTTACATGTAAACAAGAAGTCTTCATATAACAGATGGGAAGAGACAAAAAAGTGTCAAGAAAAACTGCTTAAAAGCAATGAATGAATGTACCATCATTTTGATTGCTCACAATAATAATAATAATAATAATAATAAATATAAACAATTTTTTTGTTGTTTTTAGGCCCCAATGCCAGAGAAATTTGAAAACAGCATTTTCACTCCAAAAATGCATCAAATGTTTTCTGTCCACACTACGTCAGAGGAATTTGAAAACAAAATAATCACCAAGGGTAGAAAAGCTTGAGTGCGCCCTAGAAAGTTAGGGTTAATCACATGGTTACCAAGAGGTCATCATTTTCAAAAACCTCCATTTTAAAACTGTTTTCTGTCCACACTAAAATGCAACGCTAGCATTTTTAAATTCCTCAGATTTGAAGAGTGTTTTCGAAAAAGTTCCTTTTCTGATACAGATTAGTGTGAAGTCGGTAGGCACAACTGTAGAAATAAAGCTGTATTTCAAATTTCTCTGGCATACATGTAGTGTGGTCACCACCACCACCACCATCATCATCATCATCATCATCATCATCATCATCGTTGTTATTATAACTATCATTGTCTTATATATATTTTTTGCTTTGATTTGATTTTTTTATAACAAGATATATATAAAAGATTTATATAACAAGATAACGATAAAATCTTTATTATACCCATGGTATCCATTTTACAGCAAGTTTATAGTGCTCTTCCACGGAACTGTGTAAATATAACTACTTTTCCAATTGTCTTT
This sequence comes from Micromussa lordhowensis, assembly GCA_964020085.1. Classification (NCBI taxonomy): domain Eukaryota; kingdom Metazoa; phylum Cnidaria; class Anthozoa; order Scleractinia; family Lobophylliidae; genus Micromussa; species Micromussa lordhowensis. Next base: position 48,993,023 of record OZ026595.1, on the reverse strand, counting down.
TAGTTTTGGGGCTTTCTTCATTATACAATCAAAGAATAAAACTTCACCCATTTTAGGGCATAAACAAAATAATAAGACTCTAAGACTGTATATAATAACTTAGGGTCAGAGACGAAAGTGGTTTAACAAAATTGTTACCTTCTGGTTGTAAGAATAGTCGCCCAACTTCTCCATATTGTGAAAATATGTTTCTTATTTTCGCTGGTTTCATGAATGGGGGTAATCGACTCATGTAAACCACACCAGGAGTTGTTTCTTTTGACTTTCTTGTCGACAGCGTTTCTTCTGTTTCGTCGGCCATGTTGAACGAGCTGGACGAGAGAGGTCTGAGGACGATTCAGCGGTTTTGTCTCGCAGTACACACATCATGTATGCCTTATTTCAACTTCTGCAATATTTTTACTCGTCTTCACCACACGTGTTAGTGGGCATCACCATTTTCATTTGTTTGGGCCGTGTATTGTGTGAAATGGCGGACGAAGGATGTATTGAAGGTTTGTTTATAAACTAGAAGTATTCCCATGTCGATCAAGTAAGCCACTGATTAACAACAAAAGCATGATTTGATTGTACTAGAAACTACAATAGTTCAAGAACTACATGTAGTGCTGTACCGTGTGTACTCAGAGGTCTAAAATCCACAATAACTTAATGAGCGAACTGCTGACTGAAAACTTAATAATAAAATTAAGACTTATGGAGATTACCAAAACAAGACTGTGCGAGAAACACAGCCTGTGTGAGCAGACTGTGTGAGCAACAACATAATAATTGTAGCCTATGAGCTCAAATCATGGCATGAGCGTCACAAAATGTCAATACAGTGTATTCGCTAGTGCGAATCAGCCTTAAAAACATGTATTACAACCCAGAAGAGCACCAGCAAGACGATTAGCAGTACTTTGGTTTTATTGTTGAATGTGGGTTTCGACAAAACACTGACCCCTGGTCAGCTGACCCCCTACTGAGCCCCTACTTACCCCCCTATAAAATTAATGGGAAAATAAAATTTAAACAAGCCCAGAACTATCAATGGGACTGCTTCAACATCAGTACATGTAAATAAATATAAAATATAGCTCACCTGACAGTTGCAAGATGGCGGACGAGTTGCAGATTTCCGACTCTCTTCTCCTGTGATGGTAAGTGCAGGTTTTGTGTACAAAAATTTTGTGTATCATCATCGTTGTGATGTTGTCAGTTGTGAGTCTGCAAATCCATCCAACAAGTTTCAGGTATGCTAAATTCATTACTGAACTTGAAGTAGTCCCATTGATAGTTCTGGGCTTATTTTCCCATTGATTTTACAGGGGGTCAGTAGGGGGTCAGCTGAATGTGGGTCAGTGTTTTGTCAAAACCTGTTGAATGTGCTGTCCATCCCTGGCAGAGAAACAAGGTGGCACTTAGACCATTACCAATAACAATCCAGTCAGTTTAAAGATTTCTTGAAACCACAGAGCTGGGATCCCAGAAAAAGAGTGTTTTCTTATTCTCAGGTTCTGGTGATGAAGAAATGGAAATATATGATAATGATGAAGAGGCTGATGGTGACAGTGATGACGGTATTGAAGTTGAAGATGATGACAATGACAAAAAAGAAGAATCCGTATCACCAGCTAATGGTGCTGGCTCTAGTACAGGTACATGTACAGTCCTATTCTGGGCTCTTCACAGCTGTCAGTGTACAATGTTACATGTATGTTCTAAGGCTTACACTGTAGTCCAAATAGTGTGCTACTGCTTTCCTTGAACTTAATTAAATTTGGCCCAGCAGTGACATGACAAAACAATGGCAGTGGTGTCAAACGTCAAATTTAATTCAGTCCCACTGAAGATCAGAAGTAGTTTGCTCTGCTGAAGGCCATTTTAATGCTAGAAAGTAACGGCTGCTGGTGTAGCAGGGCATGAATTCAGTTTGACACAGCAAGAGCACACCATTTGAAGCCAAGTCACACTACTGCCATGCAGCACGGCAAGGCTTGCCTTACTAAGTATATAATGCCACACTTAATCAGCCTGTTGAACTGAGTGGTTTCAAACATGTACTGCCATGCTTAAGTCAAATTGAATTCTTGAATTTAGTTCGGCAAAGCAGTACATTCGTAGCACGACATTTGGAATAGGCCTGAATATTCTAATCTAGATACAATGTAAGTACTTTTAACTTGTTATATTACACTGTTTGTATGATGCTGAAATGTTTTCATTTAAAACCGTGCCAATGTAAACATGCATATTACAAAAATTATTGTGGTTTGATCAAGATCAGTTTCAGTTATCTACAGCCATTTTATTATGGATACAGTTGAATTCCTATTCTCGGTTTTCATCAGACACGTGATCAAAACTAAAAATCGTAACCGTTCAATAACTAAATTCAAGAATCTGGGATATGATAGATGATTGCAATATAAACAACCTCGCCAAGAATCAGGTCTCCGCTGTTTTTAATTCGCGCGCTATTCGCAGAAGTGTGTCATCCAAATTTATAGTATGGGACGCCATGTTGGTGCCCATCTAGATGGGCACCAACATGGCGGCCGGAAACCAACAGAAACATCTGTCACTGAGTTTTATTACAAAAGCGTAAATTTATCTCTCGAGGAACTCAAAAACATTAAAACAATACTTTTCCTAATACAAGAACCCGTTCAGATAGCCACATTTCCCGTCATGTAAATGCAGCGTCACGCAAAAGCTTAGAAATTCAAGCATAACCTATCGCAAAACCAAGAACCCATTCGGGACAAAAAATTGTCTAAATATTAGTTTTCAGCTGCTCTTATACCTCATTAAAGTAAAATATCAATAGGATCAATAGTTTTGTAGTTTAAATTTTAGTGACGTCATGTGAAAACCGGCAATTACATGTAAGTGGCCACCCTCAGGGAAATGGGATGGGACTGCTTAATAGAGGTTGGTGTACCTTGAAAATCTTTTACCATTGGGTTAGTCACTTCAAGACAATCATTATGAATGTGTGCTTGAATGTTTTAATTACTGGTCATCTTCTTTTTCGGACTCTTATCTGCCATCCCCTTTTCCAAAACAAAGTTAATTTAAACTTTGGGTGGCTGTTTAAAAGGGGTAAAGACAATAGAAAAACCTTCATTGGGACAATCAAAAGGTGGCTGTGGCTGGTCAATACATGTACATGTAGGGGTTTTACTGACAATAATGTCAGAACTTTGATAACTGGCTGCTTAAAAGGAGGCCGTATAGGTTCGACTATAAATTATTTAGACTGTGCATGTATGTAACATGCATTTCCAGTTACACTAATGATTACTTGTACACTGATCACAACATGACAAAATTGGAATTTCAGGGGAAAAGAAGTCCAAGCTAAAGACCAATAAAGAGGAAAAGACAAAGGTACATGTAAACTGTTGTTGTGCAAGCCTAATTCTGTATTATCTGGGTGTCCATATTGAGTAGGCTCTCTGATTAAATGTCTTGGACAAACATTAAAATAATTGATGCTAGAAACAGGTAGACTCCCTTGGTCATGTTTAAATGCTATTACCCCTAAATGTAATTTAACAAAGTTAACAACAAAGAGAAGCTAGTATTTCCAGTCAGCAGTATTTGTATGGTATTGCAGGTTCAGTGCACTTCGCCATTGTAGTAGAATGTTCCAGAATGGCAGTCCCTGGAACGTTTTGGTCATAGAATTGAGCAATTTCCTGCACATCTTTGGTCTATTCAAATTTGTCAACATTTTTCTACCTCCCCCACCCCTCCCTGTCTCCACTGTTAACTCAGTGTGATGGCTCATGGCTGGGTTGCGTCAGGATTACCATGGGAGCATTCTACTGTCTAGGGCCCGGCTGGTCACAGTGGAGGCCCCTGGATATCAGCACAATGCAGTTGTTAACTTGAGATTTATATACATGTATAACTCAATTGATTTAAACTTTATTCTCATGGCAGCTGGTGGTTACAGTAAATTTCACAAACATGCAGAAAGAGGATTTTTTCCGAGTTGATGCTATTTCTACATTTTATATTCCTTAACAATTAGTTACTTGTTACTTCATTAGGTGTTTCTTCCTGGAGATGAGTTAGAAGATGGCGATGAACTGACATATGACAGATCAGCATATGAAATGTACCATGCTGTAAGGCAATCTGCTGTTTGTGTTAACAAGTACAATTATTTCTTTCTAGCTTACTTATTCCTTCTAGATTTACAGTATACACTGTATATTAAGAAACATTTTGTTTTCCCGAATCTGAAAATAAACAGGTACTTTTTTCAGGTACTTTTTTAATAATCTTTTCTTGCGTTAGAAAGAGCATTTGAAGGAAGCAAAATCCTGAAAAGCTAGGCAGACCATTTCAAGACGACAAAATTTAAGTTCAACACAGGACCCAAGGCCACGTTTCTCAGCCTCTACCTTTAATCCGGAAAATTCCACGAACTTTTTCGTAGACACTGCCAAAGATGAATGTTCATCTGTAATTGGAAAGCGAACTCGCTCTTTTCCAAGAAAATTAAGCGAGCCCACAGACTTTGGGTCCACGTAAAATACGATACACTCAACCCTTATCGTACTAGCTCGTCACAGCCATATCTCGGATGTTTTGGATCACTGTCCATTGACGACCTTTGACCTCCTGTGACAAAGGAGACCATACATGTAGGTGTAGACATCTGATCCATGACAAGCATGCAAAGCACGTGAATTTGCACAATGAATTACTTTAAGACATTATAACAAAGATTAAGTGAAGTCTGTTACTTGTCACTCACATCTCAAAATCACGCAGAATAGAATGGTAAAATCACAAATATTGGTTAATAACTCATTGACAAGTTCTTCACGGGTCACACAAAACCTTCTGGTCACGGATCACGAAGAAGAATTCATTAAATTCACATTTCACAGAAAATAAAATCAGCTAATCACACATCACGAGAATACTCCTGTATGACCCTCTAATAATACATGTACATGTAGGAACAGAATAGAATAAATCAAAAATAGAATTTCTGAAAAAAGAATTTTTTGAGGGCAGATTAAAGATGAAAGAGATGTTGTATTTTTAATAGAATCCAGTGAACTGTTCCATAATATAGGTGTGGAGAAAGAAAAGGAACGATGATGTACTGCATCTTGAAAATTGATAACACTGGATGAAATTTGTCTTTCAGAGCAAACATTATGGAAATAATTAAAAAGCCAAGGCCAGGGTAATTGTGTAGCAAAAATGGTAAATGCCACATTTGTCACACATTTACACCCCTGAGTTAATGTAAAGTACCTGTAGTATAAATATGTTTTTCATATTCATTGTTCTTATGTGCATGAAATCTGTCCCAACCATATTTTATTAGTTACTCCTCCGTCCACTGTACTTCTTTTTCCATACATGTAGCAACAGTATCATGATCAATGTTTAATCACCATTCCAGTAGGCCTTAAAATACCTAAAAACTCTTATATATAATGCATATACATGAGTAACATCATGCATTTTTTGTTTGAATTGAGTAATCAGACCCACAGAAGAGGAGTTTTATTATTAATTTGATTCATGTTTTTTCATTTACTATAGGCTCAAACAAATGCTCCTTGCCTAAGTTTTGATGTCATATCAGACAGTCTTGGAGATTCAAGAACAGAGGTCAGGGTTAAATTACAACACAGCAAAATAAATACAAATCATCTACTAGGTATTATATTGCTGAACATGGTGTCTAGGTGAAATATTGAATGTATACTGTGGGCTGGACCCACAGTGTGATAATTCAAAATGTTCAAAATATGTTCAAATTATTTACTAGCCTGCGACCTGTTGTTTAAAGGCTAATTTATGCTTATTAGTCCAGGATAATAGCTAATTAAAACATTTTTAAATCCTACCTGTTAATTCCAAGTTTTTCACTGCTAACTACAGTGTATGCACACTGGAGAAAAAGAACGAAAAAGAAACAGAAATCAGTGCTTATTTAGGACTTCACATGCTTGTACATGTACATGTACCTGAATTTGGATCCTGGAGTAAATTCATTAATTCATCAGATATTCCATTTCCTAACTGGAAATACAATGTAGGTCCTTCACCTTGGGCCATATCCTTGTTGTGGTGGTCAGCATGTGTGCTTTAATGACCTCCATGACCATGTACTGTTTAATGACCTATGTCAATACATACTGCTGGGCCTCTAGACAGCTCCCTGGCTGGTTCAACCTTGTTGGATTAGTCCCATCTTAGAGTTAAGAGAATGACCCACAGTTCCTGTAGGTGATAGGTCAACCGTGAGACCCTGGGAATGAGATTGGTAGTAGGTTGGGCTTGGGGCTACAGTGTATGCAACCCATCCTGTAAACACAGCTGATTACGAACACCTGCATTGGCTCAATCCACCCATAAACAGCTAGGCATTGGTTGATGTCCAGAAGAGGTTAGCCGTTTGTGTTGTGAAGGCTTAATCCAGCTGCAATTCTGTTTTCCAGTATCCAATGACAGCATACATTGTGGCTGGAACCCAGGCACCACCAGGAAAACAAAATCACATCATAGTCATGAAGATGTCGCAGTTAGACAAGACTCTCCAAAATGATGAAGAAAGTGAGTGAAATCGAACATCCATTGGCCATGCTTAATCTCAGTTTTGACATCTGTTTGACATCTGTTTTGTGTTATCGAAGTAATCGATGCTTTGCGCACCAAAAGCCAATGTCACAATGGCAGCTAAAAAGAACACATTATCCAGATCCTTGCCAGTCAAAATGGCAATTCAATTACAAAGACACGAGGAAGGTTTTTGAAAGAAGAAGAAAAACAGAACCCCCCCAAAAGAGATTTCACTGACCTCGAATTGAGCCCTCGAGTGTCACGACAAAACAAATTTGAATCAGCTCCATTCGGCACGTTATCCACTTGAGCTAACAAAGCAGAGGTGAGAAGTACATTTGTAATTGCGTTATAGTGACTTCATCCTTTAGCGAAACAAAAGGTTTCTTTGTTTTTCATTTAACAATAGATCTCCAAAAGATGCCGCTTGGAAAACTGAGGGTTGTTTGCATACGTAATATCTCGCAATGAAGAGCAACCCAGCGAAAAAAAATTCAGAGCAATGTTTCTCGGGTTAAATGAAACCCACATGCCAAAATTCAGGCCCTTTCGCGAACATTTTTTTTTTCAGACAAGTAGTCACTTACATGTAGCATGGTTTTGCACTCACCCCTTCAATTAAAATATGTTGATATGTACTGTCTAGGTGATTCTGATGATGAATTACTGGATGAAGAACCAGATTTAGATACAGCCATGTTGAACCACACTGGTGGTGTCAATAGAATTAGGGTAAGGTTGGAGCTTAATTATAATTCAGTTAATATGACAAATACTGTATTGTAAGATTTGAAAGAATTCAAGCTGACCATGCTAAGCTAAGTCTATCTTGGGGTACTGAATAGTTAGAAGGCTGCCAAAAGCTCTCTTTTTGCGGGGGAAGGGGTGCTATTGTCCTTCACAACCTGTCTTAACCTGTACAGTACAGTACAGCGTGCAAAATTACAGGCTATGAAACATTCTCACTGCGCTAGCCCTTTCAAGCCTGCATGAGATGGGAAATTCACCTGCTGAAGCCAGTGTGTGTATAAAATTGGTTTTGGCACATGTCTTTTTATGTGTGTGATTACATTCTAGAGGTCAAAACTTGTGATGGAACTATTTCACGTCTGAATGTGTTACTGTACGTTGCATGTTTCTGTAGCTTCAACTGGCTATTAAGATCATGCTTATTTTCTTGTCAGTTTTCATCAATCCCTGACCGGCACATTGTGGCAACATGGTCTGAGAGAGGCAAGGTTCATATCTGGGACACCTCACAGCAAATTATCTCTGTTGATAACCCAGCAACTGCTGCTGGAGTAAGCCATTCAAGAGATGTCAAGCCACTGTTTACATTTGATGGTCATCAGGTCAGCTAGCGCACAAAATAAAATTTAATATTACTTGCAGTAAAATTCAGAATTGTATGCATAAGCACCCTCTTGATTTCAAAAACACGCTCTTACAGGGTAGCTAACATGCTGTAGTCTTGTCAGATCTGTCATCTACCAGCTTGCTCAGGCTACTTAATTCCTGCCAGGCCTTCTCAGCTACATGTAAATGTACTTTTGCCAAAGAATTTTGATTACTTAACAATTGTTCCATGAGCGCGCGTTGGATATGAGTTGGCTATAATCATATCCAACAAGTGCGAATGGAATAATTGTTTTATTAAATTCTCAACCTTCGGTTTTGCTAAATTTTATTAAAGTCTAAGAAACGACCGAAACTTGGCTTCACAGGAAAAATTTTATGCTGCTCAGTGACATTTGCCGCATCATTTCCATGCAAGGTCAAACGCAGGTATAATGGTTGGTAACCAAGATCTAGTGAACCAATCAGAAAGCTAGAATTGCATTATCCGAGGTTGAGAATTTAATAATTCTCAACCAAAATCCGTCTTTGGGTTTTGTGCAGGGTTTTGTGTGTTAACTTAAAATTATCAGTGTGTGGTTTTGGGCGATGCTAAGCTTATAAGCCTTTTTTTCTGTCATGTGTTATATACTCACTGATCATGTACACAATGTTTTGTCAAGGTTGAAGGATTTGCTATGGACTGGTCCAGAACTGTTCATGGAAGGTATGACTATGTCACAATGTTGTCAATTCAAATTGATTGATCTTTGATTACAGTTTATATATTCACTGTTTCTTTCTATTTTGAAGTAGAATATTCTGTGAGGACTTCTGATTAGTAGGTTGATATGGAAAAGTTGAATAGGGAAGGGCTTACATAAATGCACAGGGTATTTTTTTGTTGCCAGACAGATAATAAAAGGGAAGTTGTGACTGCATTTTACAGTTTTTGTTGCTCATTGTCCCAACTTGGTAAAGCAGCTCTTTGTGGTGTTTTTCTCGGCAGATTAGCAACTGGTGACTGTAAGAAGAATATCCATCTGTGGAGTCCAGTGGAAGGCGGTACATGGCATGTTGATCAGAGACCTTACAGTTCACACACAGGCTCTGTGGAGGACATACAGTGGAGTCCAAATGAACAAAATGTAAGAAGTAACAGTTGTGCTTGGGATCTGAGTTGAATGACCTCCTTTAAAAACAATCTTGGTCATTTTTCAGCCCAAACAGCTGACAGAACAGGGTCAGGCTGTAAAAGACCAGTGTGATTTTCTGCATGTAGACCTGTTCTCTGAGTAATAACATTTGTTTTAATTTGCACTAGTAAACCACATATCTACTGTAACCTACTTCTCTGTACGTTGACCATCTAGCCAGCTTGTTAGTGCCCAACTGTCACCAGTGCTAAAAACACATCAGAAACTAGAAGAAATCCGGCGCGAGTCTTGCATTGCAGTGACTTGTGGGGTCATTACTGGGGACAAAATAATGAATGAGAAGCAGTCCAAAACAGTGATCCAATAAGGCCCCAGAGTCCTCTCATTTCCAAAGTTGTGAATTGAAACCAAACGGAACCAAAAGGTCGAGACAGCAGAAAGTAAATCATGATTTTTAAGAACGTTACGACATGTTTTAATTTGAAAGACATCTTTCGATGTTGCTAACATCATCTTCAGTTACATAATGTTTGAAAAACTGTTGGACTTTATAACAACTAGGTGAAACATACATAATTAATTAAGATTAAGTGACAAAAATATTTGAGTGAGTTACACAGTGTGAAAGAACATAAAGCCTAAAGCGTAAGTGTCAGGTTGATGTGATGAACTTGTTGGTTTAAATTAGGCTTTTCCCAATTTATATGCATAGCCTCCTTAAGTTTGAGTTGAAATATAGTAGGGGCGGAATCAAGAATTTCAAAACAATCCGTAGAGCACGAAAGGCGGCAACATTCTGAGCTTAGTAGGTGTTTGAAAATGTGTGAGGACTTGTCTGAAGAGAGATGTTCACGGACACGTTTGGAAAATGTCGACCAGTTTCGCCGATATACATGTAGCAAGCATTACAGCCAGCACAAGTATTGTTTTGCAATTCTTGATTCCGCCCCTACTAAATTTTAACTCAAACTTAAGGAGGCTACACCTGTATGCATATAAATTGGGAAAAGCCTAATAGGCTTTATGTTCTTTCACGCTCTGTAACTCACTCAAATATTTTTGTCACTTAATCTTAATTAATTATGTATGTTTCGCCTAGTTGTTATAAAGTCCAACGGTTTTTCAAACATTATGTAACTGAAGATGATGTTAGCAACATCGAAAGATGTCTTTCAAATTAAACCAGTGCCAGGCATAAATCTTTTTTTGTGAACAGTCGTAGAAACCATGGTGTAGTCCAACTTAACAAGTTAACAAAGAGTAGCTGGTACTTCCGGTCAGCGGTATTCGTATGGTATGGCTTAGTGCACTTGTACTAGTGCGTTTTGGTTATAGAATTGAGTAATTTCCTGGACATCTTTGGTCTATTCGTTGACGTCTTTTTGCCCCGTCGCCTGCCTGTCTCCACTGTTAACTCAGTGTGAGGGTGCCTGGAAGACTGTGTGGGGGCTCATGGCTGGGGATATCCAGCCATGGGAGCGTTATACTGTCTGGGGGCCTGCCTGGTCACAGTGGAGGCCCCCTGGATATCCCAGGCACCCATTTTCCATACAGCACGATGCACTTGTTACATAGAACCAAGGCCTTCATCGGAGTAATTCATTAACTCAGCATAGCTATGATCAGTTGCATTTTGATCTCATAACTCTTGGTAATTTTTCTTTATTTCAACTTTTTTGTTTCTCAGGTGTTCGCATCATGCTCAGTGGATAAAACAATAAGAATATGGGATGCAAGAGCAAAGCCATCTAAGGCTTGCATGCTGACCACACAGGCGCATGATGCTGACGTAAATGTCATCTCTTGGAATAGGTCAGAGTTAGTAACCATAGCCTGCATGGCTGGCGTGATTGCGCGTGTGAGTTGTTTGTTTCAGTAGAGGAGGCTGTGAAGCTGCGAGGAGCCTTGTGGTTTTGACGCTCTTAAATTTCCCTCGTGGCCTCGCTCTTGAAATTCCATCAGCTACGCAGGTTATAGTACTTAGTCAAGACGGGTTTGAGTCGAGACATTTTTCTGATCGGGGAAATTCCTTAGCAACACAAAGTACATGTATCATGGCGAAAAGCTGACGTGACAACTTTCGCTGTTCTTGTGTAGCTTTTGATTGGTTAATGATTATTGGAACCTGTTTTGGTTCTTCAACGAGAATCTGCTGAAAAGGCCGCCTGTTGCCAGTGCAGCCCTCCCTAGGAAAATCTGGGAAACTGTTTAAATTGCGCCGTATGACCTGTGTCGAATTTATATTTTGGCCTGTTTTCTTGCAGAAATGAGCCGTTTATTGTTTCTGGAGGTGATGATGGTGTTATAAAAGTTTGGGATCTGCGGCAGTTTCAAAGGTAATTTATAATTACTTGGAGTTCTGTACAGTCAAAACATATAATGATTTCTGTCAAATTGTCTTTATCTGTTAACATCTGTGTGGACTTGAGTTACTGACTGGACGAGACTCTGTTAATTTTTCATGCATCTGTCCTGTTATTATGTATTTATATACGAAATAATTCATATTTGAACTGCGGTTGTAGATGAAAGTGAAGAATGATCATCGCAGTATGTTTTCCAATTTAAGGATGGGAAACAAGAAGCCTGAAAAAATCAGGGCTTCAAAGGGATACGAACCCGTGACCTCTGCGATACCGGTGAGCTATGAAGCCACCCATTGGGTGGCTTCATAGCTCAGTTGGTAGAGCATCTCAAAACCCTGCTTTTCAGGCTTCTTCTTTCCAATTGCTTAAATTGGAAAATGATCATTCTTCACCTTCCTTCCTTCCTTTGTCCTGTTATTGATCATCAATTTCGTCATAACATTGTCAAAGTAGCCGACTACTTTGACAATGTTATGACGAAATTCAATGTCAATAACAGGACAGACGCATGAAAAACTGACGTCAATTTGCTTTTTACAATAACAAATTGTCAAATTGTCCGCTCTCGCTCGTTGACGCATCGCATAAATTATAAATTCACGTGTCTGTTCGCTTATTGAGAATGAACATTAGCCAATGAGCTCGCGTGAATATTTACAGTTTTTACAAAGAACGCCTTTTGTCTGTGTGTCTCAACAGTGGTGTGGCAGTGGCGGTTTTCAAGCATCACACAGGTCCCGTTACGTCAGTCGAGTGGCATCCAACAGACAGTTCAGTGTTTGTAGCGTCTGGTTCAGATAATCAAGTCACTCTGTGGGACTTGGCAGTGGAGAGAGACAACGAAACAGAAGGGAAAGGAAGACATATGGATGTTCCTCCACAGCTTCTGTTTATTCACATGGTATGCCAACTGAATTTGCTTGTAAAAAGAGAATTCTCGCATCTGGAATGGTTTAAAGTTTGCACATAAAGAGTTTAAGGGTGTACTGCGCACTTCTGCGCTCGTGTACTAATTTTCGTAGTTGGCTTCGCTGACTGAGGAACTGAGAGAACTGAAAGATATTGTAACGATATTGAAAAAGTGATTTGCCATTTTGGGAGATTTTTCACAACATACTTTGTATTTTGGGGTTGAATTCCTACAGAAATTTCCTACAGAAGTGTCCCCGAGGGGAACGCGTCGTTCACTGCAAAGATCAACGTTTCCAAAAACAAAGTTTGTTACAAAGTCGCACGAGAAAACTGAAAATCATTCCAGTTGTACGATTTCTATTGGTTAAAAATCCCTCCAGTGCACCTTCTAGTGTCAATCAAAGTCACGCGTGCGCATTAACGCGGCCTTTACTTCATGGATGGGGTTTCTTGAAAAATGTTTCCTAGAATATTTTTTTAGTTCTTTTCGTCATCCATCGAAATCTTATCCGTCTATTCGCCACATCAGGAAAAGAAATGAGAAAATAAGTAAAAAGTTTACAAGCATGCCACTGAAACAGAGGAAACAGATATTCCAGATAAACGTAACATAATTAAAAATCCCAACTGGCAGAAGGCAGACCAATTGGCTATTTACAAAGCATGACCGAAGATTTGAACTCGGGACTACCGAGAAACAAATCCCGCTAGTGGCAGGGTGGAGGCCTTTAACCCGGGACCTCCGTATTACAACACCAGCGCCCTAAGCCACTCGGCTACGCTGTCTCTCCTAAAATTTAGAACACTAGGATACCACTATCAGATAACGAAAATGTCATACACACTTCTTCAAAACTTGACTTTATATAGCGTGACATCTAGGCAATCAAAAGTAGGGAAATTTTCCTAATAGTTCATGCACGTATCTTTGAGTTTTACGACTTCTTTGCACATGCACTGATGTTGTTACTATGATCTCCTTTCAGGGCCAGAAGGATATCAAGGAGGTACATTGGCACCACCAACTTCCAGGTGTATTAATAAGCACGGCTGAAAGTGGCTTCAATATCTTCAAGACGATCAGTGTCTAGTGGCCGAGTGCATTTTGCAGAGGAAATGTTATCTTGGCGTCGTACCTGATAATATCACTCTGTGCTAAGCCAGCTGTGTTACTGCCTTGGAATTGGGAGAAACTCGATAACAAGAAGAACGTGTTCAGTTGAATACTTAACAGAAGGATGCCTAAAATTCAAAATTGTAGCGTCAAGAAATGATTTTAGTGTGAGGTCTTCGATGGATTAAGAACTCGGTGGATTCCTACCGGGAAACTTTCCATGGTCATCAACTCAACGTGACCATGTATAACAACGCTGGCAGCTTTTAAATTATATTATGTTTTAAGATTATCTAACATCTTATGTAGCAAGCGCGAGGATGGTACTCGGTACCTTGCGATGGCGAGATTCTCTTTCTGCTCGGTAAGGAATTCTCTGTCTCGAAAGGTACGTACACTGGAAGAATACGGGTCTGAGGTTTTTATGGTAAAAAGACCAAGCCCTGATATTCCCCTAGTACAGTCCCGAGCAAGCTTGGTTAATAAAACAGTTATTACATGGCTGAAAATGTATAGAAAAAATACCACAGTTTTACAATCCAGCAAGAGGAACTTCACTTTGTTCCCTGAATACGAATTTTATTAAAGACAGGCTTAAATTTTGTCCAGTATTACGTGCAATTACGTGAATAGATGTGTACATTAATTTATTCTGAATGAAATGAACGCAACTAAGGCGATTTTATTGACCGCCTTGACTGCAATGTAGTCAACAAAAATGAACAATATTTTAACTGGTGCTGGTTAATCTTGTTTATTAATAACTATATCCAGCTGGAAGCTGTGCAAAATCAAATAAACTCTGATATGAACATACTTTTTTCGAATTCATAACCTTTCGTATTTACGAGCGAATATGCGTGCCGTAGTTGATCGCTCATAGAAAACGAGGGCAAGTAGTAGAATTTTTTAAGTAGACAAAGGATACAGCCCGAAACCTACAATTTTGTGCATTTAAAAATTAAAGTGCACCTAACCCCAAAATATTTTTTTTCCCTTAAATAAATCTTTGCACCTGTTCGAAACGCAGTGCGCCTTTTGAAACTAAATCTTTTCTTTTTTATAGGCTGTAAAAGTTACGAAATCTAGCCATCATCTGTTGCACGACCGAGCTAGTAAGGGGCATGGGTCTATTCCTGGGTTGACGTCACAGACTGATTTGCATCGTATTAAGTCTTTGTAAACATGCATGCAAATAAGTTTATGACATCAACCCAGGAATAAACCCATTCCCCTTACTTGCTCCCCTTACTTGCTCGGTCGTGGAACAGTCAAGATTAGCGCTAGAAAAGGGCAAAAAGACGCAATGCGTTTCAAACAGGTGCAAAGAGTCATTTAAGCGAAAAAAAAATATTTTGGGGTTAGGTGCACTTTAAGAGTAATACTCATTCATTTTCAAGGGTAGTGCGCGAGCGATCATTGTCTGTCAGCGAGTAGAAAACGACGAGAGAACCAATCAGATTCGCGGATTTCCAACAGAACACGGCCCCGTCAGCACTAGGCCGGAGAAAAACGCAGCTCTATTTCTACAGCTAGCCCCCCCGGGGTTACCCCCAGATAAATTGGGTGGGGCTGTGCGGCCCGCTTCCCAAAACCCTATACCCTGGCTTTTGGTAATGGTCTTATCGATAATGATGAAACTAAGCTTCTTCTAAAATGAAACCTACACAATTCAAGACTAGAGTGCAAAAACATACCCTATTTGAGACCAAAATGGATACCCTATTTCTGACAAAAACGGCTAAAAAACCTTTTGGGGCCACACATTCCTATATAGCCAATATAAGGAAGTATATATGTTTGTTCCTACTGCGAAAATCCATTCGTACAATACACGAGCCTCAGTCTCTAGCAATTTCTATATCCAGAAATCAAATACCGAAATTCAGAGGAAGTCTGTCAAGAATTGGTGCAAAACTGTGGAATGAGATACCAACTAAGTTAAGGGCACTCAAGCTTGTTTTAAAAAGAAGATTCAAATGATTTTGTTAAAAATATTGGAAAACGAAGACTCTTATAAAGATTTAGAATTCATCATATCAAAAGTTAATTTTTTCTTTCCATAGCTGTACTTCCTTCTTCTATTCCAATTCTGTTCTGTCCTAGACA
Organism: Micromussa lordhowensis; assembly: GCA_964020085.1. Lineage (NCBI taxonomy): Eukaryota > Metazoa > Cnidaria > Anthozoa > Scleractinia > Lobophylliidae > Micromussa > Micromussa lordhowensis. The sequence goes on along the minus strand of OZ026595.1, from coordinate 48,977,445 downwards.
CTTCAAATTAATTTCTAATAGTTAACTATGTAGCCTTAAGGCGGGGTAAACGTGAAGGCTGTTTTGAGGTTGCTTAACACGGCCTTTCTGCCAATATCTCAGTCACGTTTCAAGCGACACTAAGGGTGCGTTCCTTTGGGCTGATCTGGGTCAGGATCAGTGATCCAAGATCTGTCTGGATCATGGTGCATCAAAGGAACCGATGAATCCACCCTGGTCACGGATTCATCGGTTCCTTTGATGCACCATGATCCAGACAGATCTTGGATCACTGATCCTGATCCAGATCACCCCAAAGGAACGCACCCTAAATCTCTCTGTTTATCTCATTAACCACTGTTTGGCGGTTTTGTGTAAATTTTTGGGTGATTTTTGGGCATTTTGGGAAAGATATATTTTTTCTCAAAAGGATAGGTTAAATTGAGGAAAATATGAAATGTTGAAGATTCGATGGATTTGGAAAATTGAAATTTGAAGTGAAGAATTAGTAGACGGATACCAAACAGTCCCCTAGCAACCTGGGGCTCTCTTTTGCGGGGGTCAACTGTCTGGTAGTGTTTCCAACCCATCTTAATCCTAACAATTTCCTTTTTTATATCACTTCAAATTTCACACCTATTCATGTTTACCCCCGCCTTAATGAAATAATGCAATACGAGTCTCCCTTAAGTACTTCTTCCTTTGCTTTTGCTTTTCCTGTAATACGTTCCTTTTAAACTAAGATTAGCAGATTTCATTTATTTTATTGTTCCTGGCCCGCCTCGACTAGCTTTTGCTACCTGCGGCGCCAGGTCTGTTAGTAATGTATTCTACAAAAATGTAGAAAAGTTGTCTTGTCTTGAAAGTAACCCCCGTAAGGGACTAGCCCTACCGTCTACACCAATCCGTCTGGGTCACGAAATCGGAGCCGTTTTCGAAAACTCTGTTCAAATCGGATGAATTTGAGAACGCCGCCTTTTCGTTTTCGTGTTGACGTAAAACATTTTGAAAACGAAGCTTTTCGAAAACGATGACACCACGGTGATATTAAATGTGATTCCCCTGCCTGTGTTTTCGTCAAACACAAATCCAAAATGACCGGTGATTGTTGCGTCAGTTTTCAAATACCTCCGTCGTAGTGTGGACGGGAAACATTTTATGCGCTTTCATAGTGAAACGCCGATTTAGACTACTGGCTCTCGTTTTCTTTAATAGTCAGAGGCATAACCGAGTGGACTATCACTTATAGAAAACGAGGGCGAGTAGACAATCTAAGAGGATTACTCTAAAGACTATTTTTTTCTTGCAGAACTCTCGCAAAGGTTTGGAGTAACACTAACTTTGACAGGGTTTCATATTTTACAAACGATTTAAAGGCCATATAACTCAAATTTGTATTTATTTTATTGACAGCCGGGACTAATAACAAACTTCCAAGTTCTAAATAGGTGACCTACAGGTTGTGATCCGCTACAAGAGCTTCCAGTTATCCAAGCTATAAGTGCTCTGCACTCTCTGCAGAATGTCATTTACATTGTTAGGAAGCATAACCCTGTCTTTACGTTTTATGTAGAGTTTGCTATTGAGTAGTACAAAGTAGTCTCATTACTGGATATGCCACCACGTCACACAACATGCCTCTCTGGGGAGAAGCAGGGAGGGGAATTGCGATGACTAAAATAAGAGAGGAGTGGCGAGAACACCAATCTTTCGTGCAGCTCTTTAGGCTCGATTTAATGTCGCTGTTCAGGAACAGAGCCTGTGCCCCTCTAAAATGTTTGGGAATGACTAACGAAGCAACAGCACAAGCCCAAAAGTATTCATATGTGCAGCTTATGCCATACCTTCAAGCTTGATGAAGGAATGCTTATGCCTGTATTATAGCAGCCTACACAGGGATGCAACGATGCAAGCATAAGAACAAAGAAAGGAAAAAGAAGATAAGTCTTTTTCTTGTTCTTGTGTTTATGCTAGTGCACAAGGACCTTCAAGCTCGCTTCGCTGCAGCTTACAAGAATCATTGCTGTGCTGTACACTAAGGGTTAATCTCAATCTGACATAATACAACCAGGCTGAAACTTTACGTTGCTTCAGAACTTATACTTCCCAAATTCAAGCTCCTTGTCATCATCTCAAGTGATATTATTTTCGTCCTGCAAATTTTATTTCCTAAAAATACATAGTTACTGTACCTTCATTATCGTGACTTTTACTTATGGGTAATCTTTGCTTACAACATTGTTAACATTTTACTAATGAGCTAAAACATTCCAGTAAAACAAGTGTACATATTGTACAATTCACAACTTTACAAGAAATACATGTTATTCAATATTCAACATATTCCTTTTGTATTTGCTGCAGTTACCAATACAACATCAATTTATCACATCTTACACTTGTTCAGACACTGATTGATGCAGAAGAAGAAATGATGTATTAACTAAAGAAAGACCACCCTTCACATTAGATAAGTTTTGTTACAGGTACAGTTATCAGTTGTTTGTGTAATGACCAGTTCAGATGTCGTGCTTCTGCTGTCCCAAACTAAATTCAGGAATTAAGTTCGGCAAAAGCATGGCAGAAGTGCGACGTGTCTGAATCAAAACTTTTGAGTTTACTTCAGCTAGCAATTAAGTTCAACAATCTCTGACAAGACAGCAATTCAAATGTTGTGTTTTGCCACGCCAAATAAAACTCATAAATTATATCACTCTTATGTATTTTGCTATGTAAATCCTGAATTTAGAACGAGTCTGAGGAGTCTCTCGCACAAAATCTGAACCAGAGTTGTGTTTCTGCAGTGCTACAGACGACGCTAATAGCAATTAAGGCACAGCAGGAGCACAAGCGATTTCTGAACCTGGCCTAAGTTACTCAATAGATGATATATAACAGAAATAAACCTCGTGTAATCAGACTAAGATAATGGGAAAATACCAAGGTCATGGCCATCATTTTGCACTTTCTTTATAAAAAGCATTTTCTTATGGCTTTGACCATTTCCATTTATAAGCCTGTGGACCTTTTAACTGATTTCTTTTAAAGTCCGGGATCTAATTTCTTTACAATACAGACATCTAGTTTGACAAGTAATTAGAATAAAGAAAATGACCAGTACCGACCTTGGGAATAAAAGGGTTATTTTTGTGACAGAGGAAGACGTACTACTTTCAGAGATGTTAGAAGTGGTTCAAATCCACTTCTTTCTCACTATTCATCCAGCTACATTTCTCTTCATAAAGTATAGTTCATTTTGTGCTCTATACTATACAGATTACTCATTAATTACAACATTACAGCTGTAATGCACACCATAAATTCTAGGATCCTCCTCCCCCACAACAGCCTCCACCGCCCTGTCGCTGGGCAGGTTGTTCATCTACTATTACCACATTCTTCCGTCTGCTATTTCCTCTGTCAACCACACCATCACGTGGAACTTTAGCATCACTTCTTTCTTGTCTTTCCAACATTTCTTCAATAGAACAGAGAAGATTACAGTAAAAACATGTTAGTGGGCATCCTTTAGACAACACCACAAAGGGAAAGAGGCAAAAGCATAAAATCCAAATCTAAAAGGGTTTGAAGTGCTCAGTTCAGGACGGCAATACAAACAGGACTGGCATATATTACTACTGAATATCACTTTTCCAGTCTTTGATTACATGAACCTTTATATCATATACTTTTTTGCCACATACGCCCGTACAGTACATTTCCTTGTTTTTCTAACAAAACCATATTGCCGAGTCAGGATCCAGCAGATTTTGAGAGGTGAAAAGTACAGTATTATGATCCCATTTCCTTGAATACAACTGTGCTGGAGGATGGAACTTGGCCATAAATTAAATAAAAGATCCATTCAAACAAAATAGCACAACATACATGTACATGTATTTTAAAATGACATACCTATTGCTACTAACGAGTTAGTTTTACATGTCAATAAGTTTTGTTTTCCATCAGCAGTTTATTTAGTTTCCTCTTGCATCAAATAAATATCAATAAGTCTGACTGTTACCATGCATGCATCTAAATATATGATGACCATCTTCCATGAAGCTACAATGGAACACTCACGTTTAGACAGCTCAAAGAACATTTCTTCAATCCCCTTATTAAGTTTTGCTGATGTATGGAAGTGCTTTGCCCCTACTGTCTTGGCATATCTGAAATGGTGATTCACAAAACACCTCTAATAAATAACAAACTACAGGTGTGTATGAATAGAAGGCTTTAGAGACAAACGTTAGATAAACAAATCTGCAGATGGCTCAGGCTATACAATGTACATGTTCATCTGTGCATTTGCCATTAGCCTGCGAACAGACTAACTGGCAGAATTCATTTTTTCCCCACTTGTTGGCTTGCTCCACTTGCCAAATTAATTTTTCCACCCTGGCCGGAAGCCTGTTTGCAGGCTAATTTGCCATCTTCAATATGATAATACAACCATGCAACCCTTATTTCCAGCAATCACTAATTGTTTGCGTAAGACATTGACAGTGTCTGGGTCAGCCAATTATGATTATAATTTAAATATTACTCTTAGTTGGTTCAGTGTCACAAGAAGATCTTAAACTACTTAGTTGATATCAAACTTACGTGTCTGCCTCTGATGCATCAACATGTCTGTCTTTCTCAAGGTCAATTTTGTTACCTAATATTTTTAAAATTGAAATGGGTTACTTGAAACAATACCTACTAAAAATTGTGGGGCAAAAAAGTAATTTTCCCGGTCCAACTTCAACTTCTTTATATTAATTATTATTAATTTTTGCACTATTTACAAAGTTTACATTAGTAATGTATTTATTATAAATATAAGAAGAGAAACATTTGTTACATCTGGCTATAGTATGGAATAAAAAGATGTGTGTGATAACCAGAGTAGTCACTGGCTTGTGAGCCACCATGTTACGCTAAATTTGGTAGTCTAGACCAAAAATACATTATAGAAGAATACATTACTGAAAAAAAAAGAAGAAACATGTACATTATAAATTACATAGCTGCAAGTGACTATTATTACATTCCTTCTGTTACATCTTTATCATTCAAAAAAAAAACAGAAAAAATATATATGTACCTGCTATACAAAGTGCAATATCTTCTCCTAACATTTTCTTCAGTTCTTTGACCCAGTTCTTCACCTGAAAATGTACAAGGACCAAATGACTGAGAACAGACAATAAGGACCCTGCTAAAAACACATTCACAGACAATTAGATTGGAAGTCTACAGATTGAAATACCTCCACAGTTGATTACCCAGCCCAGACAGGAAAAGCCAGACAAAATTAGGTAAAAAAATAATCACATAAATCAGCATTAATTTCATAAATAAAAGAACATGCGAATGATGACACTAATCCCACTTGCCGCTTGGTGGCCCCTTGGCAACCCTCGGCTACTAGAAGAAACTTTTATACATTCTAAGTTTACAAAAGGAAAAATGATCTTGGTTTTAAAATAGAATTGCACATTTATATGATTGACACATACAATAAACTGGCACTTATAAGCCCCTTTGCCTAAAAACTCCCCCCCCCCCCCACAGTTTTAAGCCCATCTGCCAGTAAACAAAAACATAAATATAAGCACCCCTCTAACTTTCCTTGTTTTAAATGTTCTTTATTATAATGATGTTTTAAAGCACAAATACCAGTAAATGAAAAAACCTACTTTGATCAACATGTGCAGCTATAGCACATTTCCAAAAAGGTTTTTATTCCAGTTATGAGCGCCCTCGTAGATAAGCCCCTCAATTTATAAGCCCATCTAAAAGCTCTTACGTATTGTAACTATCAAATACACTGTACCATGAGTTACCTTGAAAAAGGAGTCTTCATCTGTTATATCATACACTAAAATTGCACCATTGCTATAAAGTGGATTCAAAAAATATAGGTCAACACATTGTCACCTTATGTCACAAATTAATGCTATGCAAAACATTATATAAAGATAATTTAATTAACTAAAAGATAAAGCAGCTGCATTTTTGAATTTGTATTATTTACAATATGAATATAGTATTGTTAAAAATAAGTGCAGTGAAAGGAAAGTGGAGAGGGTGAAATATAGTTAAACTAATTATACTATACATTTTAAGGTGGCTCCATATGGTTATTCGCTGTTCATTTAGCGCGCGCTAGTATCCACTATCCACAGGAATTTTCGTATTACTCTTAATCGCACCTCTCTCAAGTCTATCCAAATTAACTTCTGAAAGACAAAACTACTCTTTTGAACCAGCACTGTTAAATTAACAGGGTTTTACCTGGAAATAAAACTCTCTAAAGATAGGTTGTTTACAGTGTATATTTTGCTTTTATTTCAATTTTCTTCCATTTCCTTCGGTGAAAATTTCCTTAACTTTGATATTACATGAAATTTGCCCAGAGGACTCTTCTGAAGGCCAAAAAGATAGGGGTTACAAAGGTACATGTAGTTTCGATGCTTTTAGCTAATTTGTGTTTTTTAGCTCCACATAAAAAACTGTCTTACAAATTTTCTTGATGAATTGGCAGGCAGAAGGCGTAAACGGTAATTACCGCACTGTAAAATTTGAAGAAATTTCACCGAAGAAAACTGAAGATATTCACGTGAAAGTTGGGCACTATTTCGATCACACAACATTCTTCACAGAATAGGAATTCGCCAAGATCACTATTTGAGCATGCGTGAAATTCCAAACCGCGCGCACACATGCGCGTGTCTCTGCTTCAAACTTGATCATTAGCGAAGAAATCGGATGAACTTGGAAAGAGATTTAACTTAACCTTGAGCTCTTCGCAAAACGGACAAAGTTTTGACATACAAATTAGTTGAGAACCTACTGTGAGCTGCAATTTTTTGAAATTTCCTCGAAATGTTTCACTATTGCAAGCACTATTCCTGTTGTTCGAGTGACTCTTGGCGCCTACAAGCAAGCGGACAATGGCGATGATCTTGACGATCGAACAAATCAGTTCCTTAGGTTGAAACTCCCGCATACCTCGTACTTTTCTCTTTCAAATCAAGCAGAGAAGGGTAGGGTCTTCTATTTGGTCGATAAATGTTTTGAAACCGGATGAGATTCACGTAACTTTTGCGATGAACAAATTTTGAAAATGTGGACGCCATGTTTGTTGGCATTTTACTGCGTGATCTCGCGCGCGACTTTTGCATAGAGTTTGAGAGCTCGCGCCATCGCACGATTTTCAAAATCGGTTAGCGCGCGGTCAAAAAACTATAGGGAGCCACCTTAATAAGATGCCTTTATTTTAGGATGAAAAAAAAACTAGTATAAGAGAGGAAAGAGTAACCACATAGTAAATATGATTATGTTAGACTCAATAATACTGAGCAAAATAAAACTGGTAAACAACATTTTTCCAATCTATCATCAGTCTTCTCCTCATCTCCTCAAGTGCATTGCATTCTTATCATTCTTACCATGTGTCACAATTTGAGTGGACAAAAATGTTTGTGTATTGTAACAGTAGTTGTACATGTCAGTTGTTAAGTCATCTACATTACTAAGAAAAAGTGAGATACAAGTCGTTGACGATTACAGTCCTACCTATCTCTATAGTAAATAGGTCCTAAGGCATGAAATCTTTCCTGGCCAGCAGTGTCCTGTAAAATTTGATGGTATATTCAATAGATGTATGAAACATAACGACAAAACACTTATTCCTAAGTGTTTTATATAAAGAGTTAAATACTGAACTGGTACTTAACTATTTATCAGGTACTTAGCTATTTTTTAAAGATGATTTCCAGTCTGTACTGTGCAGTCTCAGCACCCAAATGTTTATAAACAATTTAAGTTCTCACTCGATGGAATGCAAATCAATGTTATTCATTACGAACCACATACCTAATCTTTGAAGCCTTTCTAATTCTTTTTCCAACAGCTTCATTGAGTTTACAGCTGTGACGTTGTTTCATCAAGTGATATCAGAAAAAATGAAGCATGAAGCTTTGACCACTTTGAATCCATAGTGGCGGTTGTTTTGAAACTTTGAATTTAATTCAAGTAAATAGTAAGTTACTTACTACTAGCAACTGTTGCAAAATTGTTACATTTTGTGATGTCTTACATGAAACAAAACAAAAACAACAAACAAACTCTTGAGAGTGCACAGTATGGACTGGAAATCATCTTTAACTGCTACAGCTGCATTAATTCATGAATTATTTTATTACATGTAAATGAAAAACGTCCTCTAATCCCATGGGGGCCAAGGTATCTTGATGTCCTATTGGCATTAAAGTACATTTTTCATTTTATTTTTTCATTCATGAATGTATTTTCTGTTGCCATGCAAATTATGCACTACTTTTTGGCGAATTGTGCGCCAAATATCCCGAATTATGCGAATTGCGCAATCTTTTTCAGCGAAAAATTGAACGCTTTTTGCAACAAAGTGGTGGCTATTTGCAGCGCTCCAAGCTGCGACTGTTTTGGTCGCCATGGCGAGTGAAAAAATAATTTGGCGACTAAATTTTACGAGCAGGTCGCCAATTTGGCGACGGGTGCAGTAGAAAGGGCTGATTGTTCATTGACAGGGTTTTTTCCAACATAATCACTAAGCCAAACAACTTTAATAAAAATTTGTTGATGCTTGTCTTTCTTACCCATTTCTTTTTTCTTTTATTTACTTTCCTTAATGGTAAATAATAAGACTGTTCAACAAGAAAAACTGTTGAAAACAAAAACTAACATCGTCGGAACGTTCTTCAAAACGATTTCAATGTGTGCTTGTTCTGGTCAGCGGTACTAACCTCATGTAAAGTGGCACGAAGTGTCCTTCTTTGAAAACAATTTGAATTTCGCAAAAAGGCAACTTCTGAAAAACTTGAGCTTGGAGCACTGATTTGCTGCGAAAATGTACCGTATTTATGGGAAAAAATATTCCATGCATCTCTCAAGGTATGAAAAAAGCAAAAGCTTATAAACAAATTTTTTGAAATTTTCCAACATTATGCACCATTATGTGTTTTTTTCGGAATTATGCGAATTATGCGCTCAGAGCTGAATTATGCGATTTCGCATCGGCGCATAATTCCGGAAGCCCTGATATAACCCACAATCCCTCTCTTTGCTATGACAAAGGGCTAGTGCTGAAAATGGCGGCCTCATAAACTCAATATAGTGGTTTAATTACTTGTTACCAAAATTCCTCTTTTTAAGGACAGACAAACATGCCTACTTATGTCCAGATTGATTGTAAGGAGTGCAATCTTCCTTAGTTTCTGCAGTTCAGCAGTATTCATTGATATACATGGGTGAAGAAACAAGGACAGGGACTATGGGCAGAACCATGGGGTTAACCATCATTCCTCATGTTTTAAGTACGATGTACCACAAACCATGGAACCACTACAGTTTCTTGGATACATAATTTTCATTCAACTGGCTAGCCTATATTACAATATTAACTCGTTGATTATCTCAAATCTCAAATCTGCTGGCTTACCCATATTGCAATGTTGACCCGCTGATTATCTATATTTAGTCGTTTATTCAAGAATGATGCCTGAAAAGGAACAAACAACAAAGAAATCAAATCAGCACTGTTTGCAAAACATGTCTGCAGAAGTTCTGCCCTCATAATCCTGGAGGGATTTTAAAGAAACTTGAAGTCAGAACGCAACATTCCCGCTACAGTTTGGGTTAATTAATTAAGATATAGAAAACATGTACTGTTTTTCTATCAAGCTAAAAGTTTGGGAGAATGAGAAATGTTGTGGGAACATGAGCCTACAAGCGATTCCACAGCTTTTTCAAATTCTCCCAAACTTACCCGAGTGTTTCTATACATGTAACTTGATAGAAACACAGAAAGCATGTCTTCTATTTCTTTTACACAATACTGAGTCAGAAAAAAGTAAAACAACTTGTTTACTTTGATCATCAAAATGTAAATCCTCTTTGCTCGCCATCATTATGTCAATAGCTTGTGCTAGTTCTATGTTTCTATCGAGTTATAAAAACATGATTCTAAACCAATCAGTGTACATATTTTCTTTGGGCTATTTCCTAAACCCTGTTAGCATCTATCTAACAATTACAGGACAATTCAGTTTCCAATCTCATCCCAATGGCAGTACAGCCGTGGAGACTAGTTAAATGTGTGGTGTACGGTACAACTGGACAATGTACATAAAAGAAAACTAATTATAAAATAAGTACACAGGAAAGCAGTTATTCAAAAAGATGGAGTCTCAGAGCAGACTTTAAAAAGTTTTCTATTTTGTAACATTTGGTAGTAGTGCATCAATTAACTCCCTAATTGTCTGTGGGAAGTACTGTCGTGGTCAACATCCACTGCAGTGCTACATGTAGGTTGGATAATTGACACAGGTGTTGTCTTGTACCCTTGTTTGTTTAACTGGAACATTTACAGATATCTGGGAATCTGTATCACTGATTTACAAGGGGCTCATAAAAATGTAATATACAACTGGAAGTAAAGTGAAATTGAACACCTACCTAATTAAAGTTATGTTTCTCCAATTGATATGAAAAGGACGTGAAGAGACCCAGTCACAAACAGGTTTTAGAAAATCATTTTAAGCGACCACTCAGTAATTCTTATTTCAGAATCGCAAACTCACTCAAATAATCCAGACAAACTTATATTTTCCCAAGTGTGGCTATTGGCAAAGGGCAAGTTTGGATTGGGTTGACGTAAGCTTATATTTATTTAGTTCTGCTAATTGTACATTCATGAAGTATAATATTGAAATGAATTTCTTTTTAATGTATAGCTTTCAATTCCATAACAAGCTCAAAAAATTATAACGCTGCTAATCGTTCATCTATTTAATTTACAAGAAACAGGAAATTATGATAAACAACCTCGATCAGTGTTCCGTGAGAAATGACTTGGCAATATGAATATTGATCGAGTATTTCCACGAAGCATGCAATCTCATTTATCGCTAGGGATGATTGTCTCATGGTGAGGTATACGCTTCACCAAGAACGGCGAATCACTTACTTGCAACGTAGTTAAATGCTTGTCGTTAAACTTGTCTTGTACATAACGAAGCATAAGGGAAGTTTTCCCAACGCAACCCTCTCCTAACAGAACCACTTTGAACTGGTTTTTCCGTGACGCGGCAGCCATCAGTAAGATTTTTTATCAGGTCCCAAGCTCAACTCTTCACCAGATGCGCAAAGGAAGGAGAATTTTCGCTGTTTCGAGGTTATTTCAGCTACGTTCCGGACGCCATTTTCAGTCTTGCAACACTAAGATCATCCTCGTGACATTGACGTCAACTCGTCGATCGTCACGGAAATAAGTTCGGGGTACTTCGGACAACACTCGTAACGGCAATCGCGCTTTTTGCTACATTTCGATTCGGCTTAAATGAAGAGAAAAGGCCTAATTCGTTTCTTCGGTGATCACAGGCTCAACCGGGGAAACTTCAAAGTTTGAGAAAGCGGGTAGATCACACGTGTTTGTGTTGAAAATTGTACAAAAATGGTAATGTTCCCTTCTAATGGTACTTAAAAAGTGTACAGAACTAAAGTAATAACATGTTCAATTTATATATCAACTTTTTTTGGCTAGGTTTCACTCAACCCAGTGCAGATTCTCAACCAAGGTGCGGAAGAGGAGCGAGCGGAGACAGCTCGTCTTGTGAGTACAGAGAACATTTTTTCTGTTGGAAATATAGCTCGTTTCTTTTCATTTGCTGTCATGGCTTCACTAACGTCGTTTCTCTGAGGTTATTCTATGTCTTTCTTTGAAAATTTTCGCCCAAAAAGACGGCGTTACTGTGCTTTTCTTTTGACAAGCTTGGCTTGCAAATTTAATCTCTCACACCCGACTTTTACTCTATTCAATAGACCAATTTCAATACATTAAAATTCAGCCTAAAACGATAGACGTCAGTAAGAGGCTCTGGGGAATAACTATAGAGGTTGTGGGGTTTATTCATTCCCCAGAGCTCGTGCTGAGGTCTATTGTGTTAGGCTGAGTTTCAATATATCAAAATTGGTCTATTGCCGAATTGCGGACAGTCCCCGAGGGGGGACTCCCAGAGGTACTCCCATATATGGCCTATATAGGTATGTGCCGTGGGATAGGGTAGGGTTTTTTAGGTTCTTGATTCTTAAATACCGTATCGTTTTCGCCCCTGTTGGCATTGTGTTCCCAGTGAGATGCTTAGAGTGCCTAAATTCTGCCAGCTAAAATTGCAGTAGGTAAAGGCCCAGCTAAATGAATCACAAAGGAAATAAAGCTGACCTTTGCACGCTATTCTTTATTTTTGATTTTCCCTTCAATGGGGTGTCATTTTTCGGGTTTAGGCCTTAAAACTTTTATCGTTGAATAGGGTCAGCCTTCACAGCACACCCATGTCCGAAATTTATGGAAGTACCCCCTCCCCCGGGGGAGAGACTGAAAGGTTTACAGATTTGAACTAAGTGTATGCCTTTTAATTCTGTACTTCCAGTCGTCTTTTGTTGGTGCCATTGCCATAGGAGACCTCATCAAGAGCACTCTTGGTCCAAAAGGAATGGTAAAGTATAACTTACAGTAACGTACTAATTTTTGTCACCACTGACTTAGTAGTACAGTGTGTATATAGACGGTGTGCTGATTCACTGATTTCTGTCGCATGCTGTGAATAAAAGTATTCTACATGTATTACCCCTGAATTGCTTTCATGTTCATTACAGCCCCCCTCCCCCCCAAAAAAAATGTGACACTCCCCTTCTTTACTTTAATTTGCAGGACATGTACATGTATAACTAGCTATTTTTCATGCTGTCTTGTACTAGACAGTTAGATTTCTATCGCGTGATAGTTGACGAGGGTGCAGAGAAATTGAGACCAATCACGGTCCTCTAATTGTTTTAGTATAAATCTACTAGTCATTCAAAACTTCATCTAAATCCTCCTCACAGACACCTTGAAAACGCAAAGAAGCTGCCGCCATTTGGTAAACAAGTGCACACTGTTACGCTACTCACTATCTACAACAGAATATTGAGTAGCATAGCTAATCAGAGAAGAGCATTTGTGGAAGAACGCAAGTAGATTTATACTAAACATGGATAGAAAGAGTTGAAGAGTCAGTTCAAGAGCTATGGCTTGCAGGCTTAGATTTTAACTCATGATGTTCGTATACTAACCCATTGATAATCTGTGGAGATGAAATGTCAGATTATGGTATTCCTTAATTCCTTTCTAGGACAAAATCCTGCAGTCTTTTAGCAAGAATGAGGACATTCAAGTAACCAATGACGGTGCAACAATTCTAAAATCTATTGGTGTCGACAATCCAGCTGCTAAAATTCTTGTAGGTAAGGACAGCAAGTATTTTTACATGCATTTAACCAAAGAAGAGGATACCACTGTAGATGTACAAGGAACTCTTGTAGAATACCTGCACAATAACAAAAGAGCTAACTGTCATGTCCTTTTCCCTACAAGTGGAATAGGGCCTTCTGGTGATAGGTTGGACATGGGTCCAATCACCCCTTCCTGTAAAACTAGCACATTAGGGAAACCTTAATTTCTTGACTCGATGAGTGTTAGTAGTATAATGAGTAGAGTAGTACAAAGAGCTAGCCAGAACTCTTAAGCAAGAAGCAACTTAAACAATAGAAACTATTGTCATTCAATAAGATACAGGTAAAAATTGTAAAATCTGGCCAGTTACAGCCTCTCAGCTGTATCTTTAACAGTGCGGCAATGACCATAATGCTGATACTGAACTGAAAAAGAAAATGTTTGCTATTGTTGCTGCTACTGCTGCTGCTGTAACTGCATCTTTAGCAAAGATTGGTCTTCACTGTGTATTCAGAAGTGCCTGTATGTAGTTTGCTGTTTTACCAATGAATATAATTACAGCTATGATATTGCTCATTATCTAAACGTGACAAAGCAAGTAATGAATGTAGCTCGATCACATGTACATGAAAAAGTAGCAGAGGTTTAAAGATGTTGTTGCCTTATATATATTAGGCAATATTTTGCTCAACTTGCACTGCAATACTAATTGCAAGAAAAATTATCGCTTAGTGTATACTACTGAAAATAAACAAGTATTACAATGTTTTTGTTACATGTGTAGCAGCCACAGACGTAGAAGCAAGTTGTATAACAATTACAGCAATACTGCAACAAACCTTTCATGCATTAAGAAAGAAGTGTTACACTATGCAACTTTTGTCAAAACAGAAAATAGTCAATGATTTTGATGTCAGAGCACTCCAGTCAAGTTTTAAGTTGCATAATACTGGTATCTATATGTAGGTACCTGTAGGTAAAAGGACTTTACATGGTGCAAATGTTCATTCAATGTATAATTTTTCTTTGTTTTCTTTGCTTCAAGAACTGTCAAAAGTTCAGGACAATGAAGTCGGTGATGGTACAACAAGTGTGACAGTTTTAGCTTGTGAATTACTCAGGGTATGATAACATGTTTTGCCGTACAAGTTCACAGTATTGGGCCACTGTTTATATACTGTCAGACCCCTTTAATGCAGACAGCAAAGGGCCTGTTGTCTGTTTTGTGGAAGTGTTTGTGTTTACTCGTAGAGGATAGAGATACAGATTATGTAAAATCTGTTTTTTTCTGGGACTTCTGTAAGTGAACTGTCAATGATAAGTTAGAGCTGTCTGTAGTGAGTAGGTGTCTATAAGTGAAGATTCAACCTTCATTTGCAGATTTATGTGAAACAGAAGTTTTGGATTTCCTGGGTTTTTTTCCTAAGGATTATGCCTAGTTACACCAAAATGCACAAACCCTTCCCTATTCAAGACTGATATGGTCAAATCAATTGCAGCTCCAAGAAAACATACTCAATGATGGCATGCATATGTCCTGTAGATTGTAGCTTATGTACATGTTAGAGAGTGCTACCCTCACGCTCACCTGGCAGCATGTTTTGTCCATGTACAGTCATGTATTTAATTCTTAGAGAAAAGCTTAGCAACTCCTCTCCTTGTTATTTTTCTCCAATCTACTTTTACTGTATTCCAGGAGGCAGAAAAGCTTGTGTCGTGCAAGGTACATCCCCAGATTATTGTGTCGGGATGGCGGAAGTCCATGCATGTTGCTCAACAAGCCCTGGAGGCTGCAGCAGTTGATCACAGCAGCGATGAGCAGAAGTTTAAGGAGGACTTGATGAATATCGCCAGGACTACACTCAGTTCCAAAATATTGATGCAGCATAGAGATCATTTTGCAAATCTTGCTGTTGAAGCAGTGTTAAGGCTCAAGGTAAGTGTTATGCATTCATCTGATAAGTGACAATTTAAGACTTGAGGAATAGACTTTTCTTCCAGTTGTAGGCCGAGCTCTCAACAAGAGAAAATATTGATTTATTAGAGTTATATAAAATGTACAGTTGAATCTATTTAGTACAGTGTATCACAGGTTATCATCATAGTATATGTAGTACTTAACATTCTGTCTGCTGTTTGTTTAGAGCTTGTTTTCTCTATGCAGTGTACATAGTATAACTGTTGTTTGCTCACTGCTTTCAGGGCAGTGGAAACTTGGATGCTATTCAGATTATCAAGAAACTTGGTGGAAATCTTGTGGACTCCTACCTAGATGAAGGTGCTTTGTAACACAATCTTTACAAAGGGGGTGTAGAGTAGTCTTAAACTAAGTTAATTATGCCTTATAATGTTTCCTTAAATTGCATTTTTCCAATCAAATGATGCTTTTTTTCTTTCAATTAAAACAGGATTTTTACTGGATAAGAAAATTGGTGTAAATCAACCAAAAAAGATGGAAAACGTCAAGATTCTAATTGCCAACACAGGCATGGACACAGATAAAATCAAGGTTAGTTTTTATGTGGTATGCATTTTATGTGAAACCTTCATTCACTCACTTAAATTGATTTCTTAAGCATGGAACAGTTGTCGCCTGATTGACTGTATACTTTAAATACCCTTATTAATGCACAGTTCCATCTTTCAAAAGGTATTTGGTTCCAGAGTTCGGGTGGAGTCTACTGCAAAAATAGCAGAATTAGAGCTTGCGGAAAAGGTTTGTTTTCTTTTTTTAAAACTTTCCTTTTTAAAGTGCCACTATGACGAAAATCGCATCCTTCAAATCCGAGCCATTTTAAGACATAAACAAGTAGTCTATACAAGAGTAAAAATGCTGTTTACTGTTTTCAAATATCTCTTTTCGTTCCAGAGATATTCAAGTTTTTAAAATATGCAAATTAGCCAAGTGATGATGTCATACACTCAACCGCATTTTGATCAAATATGATAAACAAGGATATCTCAGTCAATTTGTATAAATAAATGTTTGAATTTTTACAGTAACATTCTACTAGAGGTGCTCTGCAATATGAGCTTAACAATTTTGTTACCATGGCAACATACTAGGTTCCAGACCTCCACAATATTAAAGACTTTTCTGACCACTTTTAGGGTTCTATATTGATATTTGCCAATGGTGCCTCATCTGCATAATCCAGCAAGCATATAAACACATTAGGTTGAGTTCATAGCCTTGTGTAATGTTTTCCAAGCTTAAAATCACTAAAATATAGATATAAGGCTAGAGGGACTGGAAAAGAGTGGGTTGCCATGGGAACGGAAATTGTTATAGCTGTAGATGTGTTGCATTTAGAACTGTCAGCCTACCAAGTTTCAATGGTTTCTGCTGCAAATTGACCGAGATAGCACTATTTATAGACTTCATGTAATATTTGGTTGAGTGTATGACGTCATCAGTAATCTCATTTGCATATTTTACTCATATTTTAAACTTAAATATCTCCTGAACCAATGCAGGTATTTGTAAACGGTAAACGGCATTTTTAATCTTTCGTATAATTCTATGTGATTAACCAAAAAAATCAAGGGGTAAAAATTTGATCATAGTGGCACTTTGACAAACTTGGTTTTGTAATCCTTACGGTTAAGTGTTCCTCCTTGTGGTGAATTATTGTGTTTTGCTTTATTCTCATTTTAGATTTTGCATGTACATAGAATAGAAGACAAACCAATGATTGTTTTTATATTTCCTTTGTAGCAAAAGATGAAAGAAAAAGTGGACATGATTCTTAAACACAATATCAACTGTTTTATCAATAGGTGAGTTTTTGAAGTTCATGTACTTTGTAACCTGACTGTCCTCAACAAACACAAACATGTGGGCATTTTGCTAAAGTATACATACTGATTATATTTCAAAAATCATTTCAGACAACTCATCTATAATTACCCGGAGCAGTTGTTTGCTGATGCTGGTGTTATGGCCATCGAACACGCTGACTTTGAAGGTGTTGAAAGATTAGCTTTGGTTCTAGGTATGTTCCATTGATCCACATAGTTATAAGCATTTTGAGGCCTGTATAACTTGTAATTTAACATCAAATTTTGAGGGTAAGTTGTTTTTTTAAATTGATAATTTGTATTTCTAGGTGGAGAAATTGTATCAACATTTGGCCGCCCTGAGCTTGTCAGACTTGGCGAGTGCAAATTGATTGAGGAAGTTATGATTGGTGAGGACAAGGTAAGTTTCTGTAAGAGGGAGATCCATTAATGTGCTTGTAAGGTTTGCAGAAGTTTGTTTCTTTGTTCATGATATTTTAACTCTATAGATGAGCTTGAGGAATGTTGCCCAAAAGGATTGTGGAGCCACAAGCAATCATAGCTGAATGCTAGGGTATCCATAAGAACCCTGTGAGTGGCAATCACCTGGCAACACTGGCAACATCACACAAAAAAACAGTGGAAACAAAAATTCCTACCACATACTTACCATGAGAAGACAGGGAGGCGTGGGAGACTGCTGGCCATATTGTCTTGCTATTAACTTAGCCTGAGCCTAAATACCATTTAACCACATCACTTGTAAAATTAATCTATAGCCATTCTTGTCAACACCAGTAATCCTTGCTTTCTAATATGTTCCTGACTTTACATGTAGTCCATGGCATATAATCCAATAATATGGTTATTGTTTTAATCGCTTTTGATATCTGTTTTCTTTGTTGTAGTTGTTGCATTTTTCCGGCTGCAAACTTAATGAGGCATGCACCATTGTAATCAGGGGTGCCACACAGCAGATCCTTGATGAAGCAGACCGTTCACTTCATGATGCGCTGTGTGTGCTCACGCAGACAGTCAAGGAAACAAGAACAGTGTGTGGTGGAGGTATGGTAACTCGATACAGACCCTTAATTACTAACAGTGTGGATATATAGAGATATGATTGATCATCGAAGTTATGCCACTTACGCAATTGTGAAATGGGTTCGAATCCTGTTCAGGCCTGAATTGTTTTCAGGCTTTAATTTCACAACTGCTTAAGTTGTACACATGCATAACTGCAATGATCAATCATATCTCCATATCTTTCTCTGCAGTTCAAATATATGATATTTCATATATTCATTTGTATTCATCATCTAGTGGTATATTACAAACTCACAATGTGACCAGAGCACTGCACCGGTATCGCAGAGGTCACGGGTTCGAATCCCGTTCAGGCCTGAATTTTTTTTAAGGTCTTAATTTCACAATTGCTTTAGTTGTACACGCGCATAACTGCAATGGTCAATCATATCTCCATATCTTTCTCTGCAGTTCAAATATATGATATTTCATATATTCATTTGAAGTGTAGATGTAAAAAAACAGTAGCAAGGCCAACTGTTTAGGGCGCTGGACTTGAATTCCATAGGTCGTGGTTTCAAGTCCTGTTTTGACCGCTCTTGTACTGAGTTCCAAGTTCAACTCCTCAGCAACTCTTCTGAATAGCCAACTGTTCTTCCTCCTGCCAGTTGGGATTTTTAACCATGCTATGTTCATTTACATTTTTTTCATAATTTGTTTCGTTTGGCCTTGAAAAGTCCCTTTGGAAGAGTGGTCAATTAGCTAAAGATACTTATCTTACTTAAAACTACCTGGAAATCAGAAATATAATTTTCTTGACTGATTTTGGGCACAGAATAGCATGATGTCTAGTTGTGATTTTAAGCCATTACTGCGCACTGATGTTTGGAGTGTTTGTATGAGTAAGTTTCCTGTTTTTTTTTCTTTTGTCTGATCAGGTGCTTCAGAAATGTTAATGGCCAATGCAGTATCTCAGCTTGCCGCTAAGACGCCTGGGAAAGAAGCAGCAGCCATGGAGGCTTTTGCAGCTGCACTGAGACAGGTACAAGTCAACTATCTACATGTATCTACAGCATAAGAATCCTAGAACTTTGATACTGATTGTTACTTTATTTAATAAAAGATAACCTATAACCCCTAATTGTGCTTCTTGGCTCATCTGTGTGGCAGTGATAAAACGGTGTTCCACATTTTTATCACTGCTTTTAATTGGAAGTTAACAATATTGTTTGGGGAGGTGCGGTGGCCTCATGGTTAGTGCGCTCGACTTCGGAGCGAGCGCTCCGGGTTCGAGCCCTGGCCTGGGACATTGCGTTGTGTTCTTAGGCAAGACACTTTACTCTCACGGTGCCTCTCTCCACCCAGGTGTATAAATGGGTATTGGCGAATTTAATGCTGGGGGTAACCCTGCGATGGACTGGCATCCTATCCAGGGGGGAGTAGAAATATTCCTAGTCGCTTCATGCCACGGAAACCGGGATAAGCTCCGGCCTGATGGGCCACTTGGATCGTATGCAGACTTTAACAATATTGTTTACAGAGCAGATGTTGATATATTTTGTGTGTGTGTGTGTGTATTTTCTCTTCAGCTACCCACCATCATTGCAGATAATGCAGGCTATGACAGCGCTGATTTGGTCGCTAAACTTCGAGCTGCGCATACGGAAGGAAAGAAAACCTATGGACTGGGTAAGCATTTTGTTACACATAACTTGAGCAACTGTGAGCAGTATGATTCATTTTATTGTGACGAGCTCGCAAGACTTGTAACCGACAACAACAGAATAAAGTCTAGTAAAGCACCTTAGCCGAGTTTATTTACGTTATGGCAGGTCGACGCTATCTTGATTTATTTTTCACGCCATTTGATATATAATATTTGTACTTATAGTAGTAAGTGAGTATATCTGCTTTTAGTTTTTGTAAATTATCTCTTTCCGATGTATTAGTTCAATGTAAATTCTCTTTGCCTTCTCTTTTCTTTTCCTTTGTTTGTGAATAACTAGCAGTCAACTCGAGAGCTCTACTACTTTGTTAGACTTTCAGAGAGTTCTTCGTTTTTTATTCATGACCAGACGGACGAAGTCGTACCTCTCGCGAATTCCTCACTCGATCGGCGCTTTGATCGCGACTTTCGCACGGCCTCATCACGGCCTAAAACCTGTAAGCTCGCTTGGCTTGCTTTGCTTTTCTACCCAGAAACTCTTCACGTCGACTTGCAGCAAGTCTTCTACTTTGGCTCCTGCAAACGTATTTAAAACTCGTATATCTTATTTATATTTTCTACTGTTTTCTCTATTTTTCCCCACTTTAATCGAAAGTGTGACTTCATGTGATTGACTGTGGTCAAAAAAAGTGTGATTTGATGTGATTGATTTTAGACATGATTCACGGCCGCATCGGAGACATGGTTGAAATGGGCGTGACCGAGTCCTACCAGGTCAAGAAGCAAGTCCTAACGTCAGCGGCAGAGGCGGCCGAGATGATTGTAAGAGTCGATAACATCGTGAAGGCCGCTCCACGGTAAGAAACTGCTCGGCTTGTGTTGGGTTGATCAGTAGCGCCCAGAATACTTCCTTGTACATACCCTTGGTCTCTGTTATCCTGGTCGCCGGCAAGTGTCATGGAGCTTTATGGTGGTGACATAATACATTTTGTGTGATCTTTGGCAAACGATTTTATTTACTTGTGCTGAGTCGGTGACAGATGTGATAGCTGATCAACAGTACATCACGAACTGAAACTAAAAGCCCTTGCTTTTGGCCAAGTGAAATAAGTCGTGCGACCCTCAATTTGTTCTTAAATGTACAAAAAATTTCGTTTTCAAGATAAAGGAATCTACCGATTGATTTAATAGCAAGATGAAAAAACACCAAGGTTGTTCATAAGCCAAAAGTGAGCGAGTATTGTTGAGATCGTGGGAGAGACTGATGAACTCTTTTAGCTTCCTTTCTTTCTTTCTTTTTATTGGCAGGCCCAGACGAGATGACCATCCTCACCCATAGATATCTTGATTTGGCGGAATGGAGTTGTTTGAAGCTACAGCATACAGACTATAAATTATCTCTCTCGTGTAGACAAATTATTTGCATTGCAATTCCGTTTTTCAGTGAAAAAAGAAGCAAATTGGAAGCACAGAAAGTTCCGCTCACTCTGGTCTTTCGTAAAAAGCAGCTTTAGTCTTCCCGAACCATTACGTGGAATGAGTCACAGCTGTAAAGACGGAGAGAGGACATTTTTATTAGACTAAGTGTATGTTATTACTTTTCTTGTGTGAAAGGTTTGCACGAGCTTCGCATTATAATCAACTCACTGCCGACCAGAATGCTACATGGCTGTCACGTCATGTCGCGTCACGGAGTAGAGTGAAAACTAAAAATAAAGCTTTAATCAAATCAACTTGATTAATTCTCTAATATTTGATATCTCTAGTCACGCAACTAGTCATTCAACTACCAGAATTGATTTCTCCTTTATTATTATTTATTTTTTTAACCACCCACAGTTAATAACTGAATTTTGCTCACAGTCAATACTCTATATAATTACATCAACATTTGAAATTCTATATTTATTGCACATTGTACTTTACAATATAAATTAGGGATAAAAGCAACCTAAACTGTAACCGGGAGACTCGATGTCAAGATACAAGTTCTCCTATCTGGTATTCGTACATTTCCATCGGTGGTATTTCGCAGTACACAAGATTTTGCTCTTTGTAGTTGTCCATTCGCATGCATGAGAAAGGAACTGTTGATCAACAGCTGCTAGTGTTGAGTGCGGAAAGTGTTGACGATGGTGGAAAATGTCCTCTATAGTCGGCGTGTGCTGTTGACCATGCTCTATTGATAGGGACTGGGGCGGATTTCACAAGCCAATAACGCTTGTCCTGGGTTTCGATGCGACAAAAGTGTTTTAATAGTGCTCATATACTGTACGTCTGTTTAGCGTGGCTCGTCTTCACTTCTTTGAGATATTTTTCTGGGTCTTTCGGTGGTGATGAGTAGCTTTCTTGTGTGATCGTGTGAGGATTCTCTTAACATGGTGTTTTAATTGTTCTTTCTTTACACACTTGCTGCATTCCTTGTGGTTATTGTACCAGCATCTGTCGTCAAATAAAGAAAAAGCTTTTTTAAATTTAACATCAAAACCCTGAATAGACTTATTCGGCTAACGTGTTTACATCCTTGTTGCTACCCAATTCAGATCACGTGATGATTCATTTGTGAGGTTACAATTGTGCAATTTGTTACGCGTAACTGCGTGTATGAGGGTACGTGCAAACAGAACAATTGTATCCTCCCAAATGAATCCTCGCGTGATCTGAATTGGGTGGCAACAAGGATGTAAACACGTTAGCCGAATACGTCTATTGTTTGTTCCGTTACAAAGCATTCAAGAAAATGACTGAGTGTATGAAACGAGCTACAGGCTAAGAAAACATGCCTTCTCTTCAATTGTCATTGCCAAACTCATTAAAAACCATACTACCTCGTCCTCTGGAAGAAAACCCAAATCCTAAACAAAATCTACCGGATTACTTGTTTGACGCTTTCATAAACCACGTAAATATGAGAATTTTCCAGAGATTGCATATATCCAGTCACGGGAAATCGCTTGAGCTGGTCTCGCATGAGAAGTCGTCCACATGATTGTTAGGAAGTACATGTGCTCTGAGTTCACGTTTACAATTCAGCTCCCAGTAAAAACAGAAATCTGTCCAGCTAGATTACTGAGTTGTGATTGGTTTAGAAAATATTAAGAGTACTCACGGTGGCGTGTGGCAGCACTTGCGACAAAACTGCTTGTGATGGTGATGGCGTTTTTGTGTTGAGTGCGGCTCGATTGTTGAAGAAGAGTTGACTGTGGTAGAGCTGTTGCCACTTGGCTTGACCTCGGGTTCTTGAGAGTTTTCTATTGTTTCAACAACTGTTTCTGTGCTGGTTTTATCTGTGGGGACATTACAGATTATGTTCAGTATTGCAATAAAACTGTTCTGCGACACTGAAACAAAATTGCCATAAGAAAGATGCACTATTTACTTAGTGACAAGCTACAGGCTGAATGAACTTCAAGTTCTCTCAACATGATATTTCGCCCTTGGCCAGTCCGGAGTCTGACTTCGCGTATTGGAAGACTGGCATTTTTTTTCCCTAACAAATCAGTTGCCGAATCGTTGTCTATATTCGTCAAGTTTTATCATAATTATTTAAACTGCAATTTATCGAGCCAAGCAACCACTATTCCATTTCGTTTAACCTTAATTCCTACATCGAGGAAGCACCGGCTAGTTTAATCTCAGTTTGTGCTTGATTTTCCCGGATCTTGCCTTGTCCCTGACAGTATCTGCTACGGCTCCTTGTCCGCTACGGATGTTTCAAGAGCGGACCTCTAGTCCGTTATACGTGTTGTTTTAAACAAGAAAGCAGAACTTTGGGACTGTCGGTCTGATGCATTGGAAGATTGTGTCGGCGAGATACACTTGTTGTTATTGGATTACAGTAAGATAGGACCGATAGAAGAGAATATGAAACTATCCGTTCTTTTTTATCGTGAGTTATTTACTTCCTACGCAGATCAAAATGTCAAACGCAGGTTATCTTGTGCTACTGTAGGCATGTTCTTTATCAGCTATTGTATTTATTTAATTGGTGACAAAAACACGTTTTTCAGTTACATGTATCAAGCTTTTTTTATCTTTGCCATACCTCCACGTATACGCCCTCAAGTTGAAGCTGGATTCACCGGTAAGTGAAAATCATTTCCCGTTTTCAAAGAGTAAAAGAGAAGTGACATTAAAAAACATCTGTTTCCAGCTCTTCCTTTCTTTTTACTAATCAAGCAGGTGACACGAACCTCCTCTAGATTGAATTGCCAATGTATTTCGGAAATGGTAGGACAGTATGCTTGTTTAACCTTATTATATTCCAGCCACTAACAGCCCTCCTATCCAGAGAGAAGACCTTAGAAAACAGACTGCAACAGCCAGAAGTAACTAGCTACATTTGGATGAGCATACTACCCGCTACCCGGGTGACGTAAAGACGGTTAATTAAAGATGCCCTGCAGCCAGTTTTAAGAAAAGATTTAAAGTTTACATGTTTAGGCCAGAGACTCAAACAAACACACAAAATAATATAATTCATGCCCACGTTCACAATTTGAAGCATAGGTCACTCCGACCCACTGTTTTACTCCAGATAAAGAAAACTTGTGTCTTTCTTTGGCAATGATCGAGTTGTCGTGCAGTGTGCAGTACACACACATCTCAACAAATTTTGGCGTTGTGCCAGCGAAAGCACCGGACTTTGTTGGTAACTTACATGTAGTAAATTCAATTTCATTTTCAATTATAATTTAAATTTTTACGGCATATAAATAAAGTTTTATTGTTCCTATTATCAGATATAAATGGAAGTATTTTTTTAATTGTTCTCCGTAGGCACGCAATCGTAATATGAGTTGCCGATAGGCTTCATCGCTTTTCTTCGCGTGCAGAGCTGGAAGACCAAAATCAACAATAGCGTTTCCGTCAGCAGGTCTTTGACTTCACTCTCAAGTGAATCTTCCAAAACAAAAGAATGCAATCTAAAGGGCATCCCTACACTCTGTGTACCAATTCTGATAGTCTCTGTACTTACAGTAGTTAGTAAAATATTGATTATAATTTAAATTCTCTGATTTGTATATTTTACGTGCGAAAAAAGGTAATTCAGGCATTTGAAAACGTTCCTAAGATTCCATTGTCAGTGATCAGAACTTTAATAGCCCATCGTTGCCTGATTCATGGCTTGTCCAGTTGATATTTGTTTGGACAGCAGTAGTATGACCTTGTTCAAGCTGATATTATCAGTCAATTATGCACTTGTCAAAACAAACGGCAGGCGATTATAAACGAACTCCAAACAGTCACGTTTTTTTGCAATACAAGATCTGGGTTCACAGCATTTAATTGCCTCAAATATTTATTTCCAACACCTACACGTAGATCATCATAGACGGTGTGGCTTGTTGTCTGATAAACGAAGGAAATCATAGTTCTGAAAAGACTAATTGAAGTAAAAATTGTGCCTCCGCATTTCCGCTGTTCCGTCACTGTGCGAGAGGAGCAAGTGATTCTCATCACGACGTTACTGTGCAAAGATGAAAATCAGACTCTGTTGCGAGAGGCTGGACAAGCTCTAGAATCTAGCGAAATCGTGTCACATATTTTTTACAAGATTCACATGAACACTCCAGTGATAATCAATAGCAATCATTTTTCTCTCCGCATAATGACCGGCTCACTCACTCAGTTCACTTAAAGCTACTTAAAATCTCTGGGAAATAAGTACTAATTGATAAATAACCACAACTGAAAACAATGCTGTATAAGAACGCAAAGTATTGTCATATATGCGTTGTAGAGAGATAAATACATCATACGTCAGTAAAAGTAAAGTAAAAACCTTTATTCTAGTGTCGATGTATTTTAGCCTAGATAGACTAATTGGGGACACACACACACACACAAAAATATATGCTACTTATGAAATTAAAATATTTACAAGAAAATGATTAAAATTAAGGAATATGGGAGATCCTATATAGCTTATGTACGGGATAAAATTTAAAATTTAAAGAATAAAATAATTCTATTGACTACAAAGATTACAGCAATTGCTGTTATTAGTTAAAAGGTCGGCCAGGTTCAGTTTTCTCATTTTGTTTATAAAAACATGTAAACTGGGCGAATCTCTTTGATTGTCAGTAAGTTTTGACCATAAGAATGGCCCGAGATATCTAACAGAATGCTTGCCATAACATATAGTTTCAAAACGTGGTAATACAAAGTCACTATTTCGTAGCGAGTGTGTAGAGACTTTGCGGACAGTGATTAAACCTTACAGCCATGTTAATAAACGCTACGCCGCTAATTGAAATGATAACTCCAGCTATGTTTTGTGAATAAATATTTTACATTAGGTTTTGATCTCATACAACACTCCAAAAGTTCGCTTCTAAAGCCAAACCACAATTTCTTAAGATAAGATGCAAACAACGCGGGATACAAAACAAGGAAGCACTTTTAGTAGGAAGCCAGTTTTAATGGACGTTTTTTTACATTTATCGTTGATCCGTAAGGTTTCTTCGCGTGCTCGGCGATTTAAATGGGAGGAGTCGAAATGTTTTACCGGAAACTTTCCATTTCAGAATGGGCTGCCGCCTCGACAATAGCCTCGGGCTGTTTGACCCGGCATCTCGGCCAAAATGAAAGAAAGCTCAGCTGGCACGTTTTCTAATAATTTCAGCTATGAATTTAAGTCGCTTGTAGTGAGTAGCAATCGTTAAAGGAGATTCTTCTGAAATAAACTTCGATATTTTTGTTGTTATTTTTATTTAGATAATGGCTATTAAAACACTTTCGGTATATAGATCTGAGATTTCATGAAGTGATAAAGTGATAATCTGACTTAAAAAAGTGTGAGAATCATCTTTGCCACGTTGGACAAATATAGTCAGAAACATTTAACTAACTAACTGAACTAAAAAAGTTACAAGAAGACAAGAGTTGATACTTTGTTTCAAGTGCTCAGATCCGTTGCCGGTTTATATAGAGTTTAAGAATCCCCACTCAGCTTAACCGCACATCAAGGAAACTTAAAATATCCGCATAAAAATAACCCAGAATGTTTTGGACTCATAAGCAGTTTGCCAACCGGCGCTTGATGTTTTTCAAGCTCGGTAACAAAGCATTGGAAATTCATGTATTTTCGATCAGGAGCTTTGTTGGTTTTCCGAACTTGTGACTGTAGAAACTTGCATGGATAAATTAAGAATTGATAATTTACTTGCCTCTCCTGAGCACAACGTAAAGGCAAGCCACAGCTAACACCAACACAATGGAAAACGCTGCACAAAATGAAATAGAGATTTTCGATTTGGCCATCCTCACCGCGTCGAGCAAACTTTACTAATGCCTCTGAACCCTTTGAAGCAGAAGTTTGTTTTTAATCTGCCTATTATGAATATTGTCTTACGATTCGATCGGATGCATATGTATCGACTGTCGCGTGATGACACCAAGATAACCCTTTGTTTGATTTTCACTGCAACGGAAGGTCATCGCAGAATGTTCCAGGGGAACACCGTCGGACATCACGAAAGCTAAATTGTTGCTATTTCCTTCCTATCGCCTTCGCACGGGGCGTCTTTTTCCGTAGTGAAATATTTTTCTCTTAATGAAATGATCTGCGGAATTTTTTACAGCCGGTTTTTATTTGGCGGCCGTAGTCATCTTCATGTACTAAAGATATATTACGACAAAGCCAATTAGTTGCTTTTAAAATGTGGATTGTTTTTATTCTAAAAATAAGCTGTGGTAGCGAGAAGGCCGGTGGGGAATTCGCGGAATCTCAGTCGCCTCTTGGTAAATAAGATCCGTACACATGGCTAAATGCAATAAAAAAGTTAAATCTAACCATTTGAGTACTCACTGTGGGTTTCAAGAGGTTTAGAGATTCCTTTTCAAGTATTTACAGATTTATCAAACGCCACCACATGAGTCCAATTTGCCTAAAACTGAGAAACTGCTCCGGGCTATTTTGAATGCAATATTCCTAATGCACTTCACGTGTCACCTCGGATAACACGTGTACGACGGTGTTTGTCTGGACTTCGTATGCTAACTCACTACGGTCAACGTTTTTCACCACAGTGAGCATGCATTGCATATTGCAAAAGAGTTTGATACACCAGTTAAACTAGGTTACGCGAATTTATGGTAAATAGGTCCTGAATTTGAAAGTGGTCCAATAACTTGCCCTTCTCTTCGAGCACTCTTACGTCTCTTTTCAAGGAAGCAGACAGGTTATAACCACCTAACGTAGCTTTTTCCTCGCCAAACACAGTCGGCCAATTCATTACCAAGTAAAGCAGAAAGAAAGGAGGGTTCGGTAAACAGCATCTTAACCATATTTAGCTTTTCACGCGAAAGGTGAAGGTGTTTTCAGTTGATTGGATTACACTTGTTATATGTTATCTCAAGTTACAGAGAAGCACTGTTCAGTCTAGTATATGCAATTTTAAGACTAAAGGGATTTAAAAATTTCCAGGTATTCTTTTACTTATCATTCTCTTGCTTTCAACCATATTGGTGAAATGTTTTACATAATTTCTAAACAAAAGTTGTTCGAGAACTTTCACCAAAATTGCCGGACTCAAGCGTCAATTGCAAAATGGCCCTCATAGTCCATCGGCAACGGGGTGTATGGCTCACTTACGACGAACAAAAACCTTATATAATCTTAATCTTTGACCATTTAGCGTCATGCAAATATATGATAACAAGGATAGAACGGTAGCTTCACTTGGTTTAAATTTGCCCGCCATACCCTCCTTTTGGTCGCCATCTTGGATTTCTTCTGAACTAAGCCCTCAACAAACTAGTTATTTTTGTCTTAATTTCACACGATTTTTTTTTCTAGAGCAACTGCATCACGATCCATACGAAGAGGAAGTACTAGATCCTTGCTGCGAACACAACACGCAGCCTACAGATCCTTGAAAGACTCAGTTCAGCTTGGCTTTCTTCAATGAATCAAACTTATCTGAAGTGGGATTGGATGAGCAACTGTTCACTACAGTCCTTCGTTGCCTGCTTACCCTTGCTCTTGTTTCTTCTCCTCTATTTATTTTGTGACCCCAAATTAGTATGGGATTTTCCCACGCTACAAGGCATTATATCTATTTATCCATCCGGCCTGTAGTAGGTCATCACTTACTTCTGTTGTTGTGAACACTGCGTCTTCTTTCCATGGGTTGGTAAATACATTCTCGAGCAGACCCACTAGCTTTCCTACAGCTTTAATGTCTTTTTAATGCGTGTTGAAGCCAACTCCTTGTGGATGTAGGTCTCGTATTAAGCGATAGACAAATGCTCACGAAGAACATTTCTGTACACACCACGCCTTGGGTCAGCTGCACACCCATCTCTCCGTCTCTGCAAAATTAGCGCTCAACCCAATGCAACCTCCTCCCATTATCTTGCGGTCGAGATAAGTAATGTCCTCAATGGTCTTGCCAGCTTTAATTGTTTCGTCCAAAAAGGATTACGGCCCCAAAACTGAACGGCGAGGTAGCGTTTGTTGAAGGTTGTGTACACCTCCGGCATTCTGATAGACGTATGACGAATGTTGTCCAGGAATGGGTTGAGGTAGCGCACAAAGTTTTGGTGGCATGCTCATAGTACTACCTCTTCGTGGTACAGCTCCCAAGTTATTTGATGGAAATTTCGGGGATGGAGCCTCCAAAATTGGTTTGTGATTGCGCGAAATAAGGTTGTGTATATTGCATAAAACCCCTCGAAAATATTTGCCTGTTTCCTACCTCCAGTTTCAGTTTCTAAACACGTGTTCTCACAAACCAAGCAAATAGCTTCCTGGACTGCCTGCCAAATGTATGATAATTAGATGTAATTTAGTACTATAATTTATAAAAGCAAATAAAATGAACTGAACTGAACAAACATTCAACAGGTTTTTTGTCCCGGTGCGAAAGTGTTTCCTCTGCACCATGGCGGACAAAAGCATATGCGGTTCTTCGAGTTCAAAGCTAGCCAATAGCAGAGATAATTCTTCATGGACAACTATTTTATCTATTTGCGTTTGAAACGCGATTTGTACACTTTAAATGAATACAAGCATCGATCGTTTTAGGCTTCCCAAAACGACGGCAAAAGGAAGGAATTACAAGCAAATTTAAAATTTGATCTACAAAGTGAAAGCCTACGTTCTATCCTTGTTAACGTATATTTAGTAGTCAGACTTTTTAGTATAGTTAGATTTTAAGGTAAGACTGACAAGTTTAGGCTGTCGTAACCATTGTTAAATGCAATAAAAAGTTGAAATCTATCCTTTCTGAGTACTCACTGGGGGTTTCAAGAGGTTTAGAGATTCCTTTTCAAGTATTTACAGATTTATCAAACGTCGCAGCATGAGTCCAATTTGCCTGAAAGAATGAGAAACTGCTCAGGGCTATTTTGAATGCAATATTCCTTATCTACTTCACATGTTGTCTCAGACAACACGTGTCCGACGGAGTTTGTCCGGACTTCTCATGCTAATTCACTACGGACGTTTTTCACCACAGCGAGCATGTATCAGTATATTCCAAAAAGGTATGATATACCGATATACCAGTTTACCAGCCAGTTTTATGTGTTACGTGAATTATGGTAAACAGTTCCTAAATTTGAAAGTGGGCTTCCAAACTTTCGAATCACATGTTCTTTTCTTCAAGCACGGCTGAAGTGTGCTTTTAACTGAAGGAAACAGAACACAGTACACACAGGCTACTAACCACCCAACGTAGATTTTCTTTCGCCAAAAACATACGTAATATAATACATGCCGCAAAAACGTTTATTGTTGGTACGTCGGCCAATTAATTACAAACTGTAGCTGTCCTGAAAGAAAGGAGTGTGCGACAAACAGCATTTTAACCATCTTTTCACGTTTTTAGGCTTGCATCTGGAACGCTGATTAAAATCTTAAATCGCGCGAAAGGTGAAGGTGTTTTCAGTTGATTGGATTATCCATGTTTACATGTTATCTCAAGACACAGGAAAGCACTGTTTACTAGTATGTACAAGGTTAAGACTAAAGGAATTTAAAAATATCCAGGTATGCTGACAGATATGGAACCTTTGTTGTTATTACTCATCATTCTCATGCTTTCAGCGACTTGTTAAATGTTTTCCATTCTAAAAAAAAGTTATTCGAGAACTTTGACCAAAATGGCCGGACTCAAGCGTCAATTGCTTCCAATTGGTTGTTCACAATCATAACGCATGCTACTCCGAGCCGGTGCAACATGGCTCAGTCGCACCAATCCGTTGACACACTACTTCTTCTGTATACCACAGTCATACGATCCAGTCACACCACGTCCTCGCAGTCCTCGCAGAGTAACATCAACCGTACCAGTGATTTACAACAGTTGTAGCACCTCACCGCATGCAGTAGAACCAAAGTTGTACCACAGGCTACCAGCCGTCTTACAAGACATGACATGTAGCAATTTTTCTTGGACAATTCTGTCCAAGAGGGAAAGGCGTAATGTCGCACCTTTATTACATCGGATTCACACCATAGTTCACACCATAGTTCACGAGAATATAAATAATCGCACTGAACACAGAGTATCCATCTGCCAGTTTACTGATCATTTTTGCTGTGATGTGGAGCATTTTTAAGGTGGAATGACCCTTTCCCCCACAGAGATGCAACACTCCCCCCTCCCCTTCAGTTATTGACTTTTTAAATACTTGAGAGTAATTGTTAGAATTCAATTGCTCAATTGCTGATACTTTACAAAATATCCTACATAAGGTGATAAACACAGATGTTTTTTATTCACATGTGTGTTTGATTTGTAGTTTTACATCTCAAACGTTAATGCCATTTACCAGGTTTCTATATCTCTTGCCGTATCCAGCCAAAAAAATAATTAGGGAGTTTAAGAAGCTACTACGGCAACGTCGAGGAGAACGTCGATTAAAAAATGAATTTAAATTTTACCTACGAATCTCGCGATACTCTTGAGTCATTTACTTTGTTTATCACTGTCAAAACTATGACGAAACTGAATCTGGGACATGGCAATAAATTTGAAATAGAAATTTAAAAAAATTAGCCGTCGTGGTTCACGTTCTTCAGACAACGCAGAATTTGGTCATTTCACGTTGTTGTTTTGCAGAGGACGGCAAAGAAATGTACCAAGAATTATAACGCACGTGCACAGCTATTGTTCTGCTCATTAAACCTTTTGTTTAGCGACGTTCCCGTTGCCGTTGCCGTCGTGGTTTTCTTAAACTCCCTAATAAATTTCTTCTACGGTTGCCATGTTGGGTTGCATTGGAAATCTCGAGGGGGTGAATTGCAAGTTTCTCGAATTTTGATCGGTGTTCATACGAAATTGCTAGTACTACTAAAGATTTCACAAAAATGAAACTATAACAATAACAATAATAACAATAACAATTTATTTAGGTATTTCCATATCTATACATGGCATTACCTTATACAAACTAGAAAATTATATATAGTTGTGTAAACTTCTAATACAATTTCATAATCTATATAACTTCTTATATCTAGAGTTCATGATTTCATAGACAAAAGCAGCAACTGATCTACAAATAAATGGGTCAATGCTATTAAAGAGGAACAAAATTTTTGAATTAATATCTAGTTATTCAAAAAATTGGTATTTTCTAGTGATTTCATCAAAAATTTTGTTTCGAAAACTGTCATAAAATGTGCAAAAGAATAAAGCGTGAGACTCGTTTTCAACATCATTAACTTGGCACAAAGTACAAATTCTTAAATTTTCAGGAGTCTTGGGGACAGTATATCTACCAGTTTCAATCAAGACCTGTTTTCTCTTAAGTGAGGAGACCTGACCTAGTATAAGCCCCGTGGTTTCCTTCAGGTCTCCTCGCCATTTCAATTTTCTTTTCTGTTTATCATATTAAGTCCTGTAAAATATTGAATATATGGCAAATAAACAAAATAATAAAAATAATAATAATAAAAGTTTCCTAAGCGAAATTTATTTACTGCGGTCCTATGGAGAGGGTTTATAATAGCATCTAAAAAACCAGATTGTTTAATGTCAGTTTTAAAAAGGTTGTAAAAGCTCAATTTTCTGTTCGAGTTAAGAAGTGAGAATTGATGGTTAATCAATGCTTTGCGTATATTATGATTGACATGATTTACAAACGCTTTACAGTTATTATTATTTAAAACCATGGAATTGGAAGTATACTCTTTGAATAGCACTTTAATTTTCTGAAACAAACCTGGCTGGTTTTTGTCAGCCATTTCGGTAGAAATCTGTAAACATTGTTTTGCAATGTTATTTTCTGGTAGAGTTTGTAAATGTATCCAGAATTTGAGAATGGCAGTGTCAATATTCAATTTCAGAGATAATCTTCCTAGTTCATTTCTAGCTGCAACGTTTGGGCATCGTTTATTTACCCCTAGGGATTGCTTACAAAGAAAAATATGCGTTTTTTCAATTACATCTTTTTCCCAAGTACAGAAATACTATAAACCTAAAATTCATTGACTGAAATCTATTTGGTTAAAATATCAGAAAATGTGAAACACCACTTGTCAGCTTTTTTCCTCGCTTTATTTGCTTAATTTTTGAGTTTTGGTTCAGTTAGAAAAGTTTTTCTTCTTAATCGGAGCTCAGTTTGCTCGAAAAATAATCACTATATCTTAATTAAGTTAAGGTATGTTGTAAAGATAAGACCGATTCACAGTACTGTTTAAAACACGAGCAGCAGTGTTTTATCGGGTTTAAAAACACGAGGCGTAGCCGAGTGTTTTTAAACCCGATAAAACACGTGCTGCGAGTGTTTTGAACAGCTTCAAAAATAGCTTCAAAAATCCGCGATAACACCTACCTGCGAATTTTTCTATTGTTTCAAAAACCCGAGAAAACACGCGCATGCGAATTCTTCTGCGGCTTTGAAAACCCGAGAAAACGCGTGCATTGAGAACAATTGATTGAGATCTTTATATAAAGATCACACGGAGATCTTTATATAAAGATTACGTGTGATCTTTATATAAAGATCATGGTAGTCGTTCTCATTTTTACCAGGTATAAAGGTTCATGCACGTGATCAATTTGACGTCTCTGATAGGCTCATGTGCTTATGAATTATTAATGAGTTTTTGAAGCGATGTAAACGTTTGTGTAGCAAGAAGCTAAAAAGTGGTAAAGTGAAATCTGAGCTTTCGGTACGATGCCTGTTTGATATTTCAAAAAGCTAAGTTGCACCCTCGCGGGGACGACCAAATCCTCATGGTCATTTTCTGGTGTGTTCTGCCATCGTGCGACTTGCGAAGTGAGAAAAGAGGCTAACATCGCCCAGCGAGGCAGCCAGTCACAAACAGTCAATTGTCTTGACCAGATCGGCCAGCGTGCCATTTGAGAAACAAAACCACTTGAAACTATTCACTATAACCTCAATCAGAGTGCATATAAAGGCTTTTTTTTATCGAGCTAGTGTGCTCAAAATTTCAAATTTGACATTCACGGCGAGCGTGCCATTAACAATCAATTGTCTTGCCAAAACAACTGTTAATAATTGTCGTGACAAAGTCGGCTAGCGTGCCATAAAAAAGGAAAGAAAAAACACTTGGATATATTCACTATAAACTCAATCAGAGGGGGTATAAAGCCTCATTTTAATCGAGCTGGTGTGCTCAAAATTACAAACTTTGATCGACCAACGAGTCACGAGTATAGACACGTCGTGTCGCTGTTAGTTTGTACGGTTGTTTGTGCTTAGCATTAGCGTGGCCAAAAGCGAAAAACAGTTCAAGCTCTGTTTGCCAGCTCTGTTTGAGTTTGTCATGTGACGCGAGATCATTTGTCTCCTGAGTGTGGCGCAAAATAAGGTAATCAAAATAGATAATTTGTTTTTATCAACTTGGTTGATAATGTGAATTGGCCACTGTAAAGACATTCGAAAGCTGACGTTTCGAGCGTTAGCCCTTCGTCGGAGCGAATCGAGGAATTGTGGGTCGTGTGTGGTTTATATACAGAAAGATGGAGCTACGCTATTGGTTGGTGCCTTCGCCGTGTTTAACTGAAAGCTTTTTCCATGACAAAGAGGATGATTCTAACACCTCGGACAAAGAAAATCGAAGTGGACTCCCCAGAGGGCCAGTTCGCCTCTTTAGATTTTTTCATTAATAAATGCCGTCACGACATTAATAAACTTAATTTCAATCGTAACACCAAATTTTCCAACCTTTCTTCGGAAGAGAGGGCGGCGTTAGGAAATCTTAGTAAGCGCAAAGACATGATTATCAAAGCGGCCGACAAAGGCGGCGCTTTGGTTGTTTGGCGGGCCGACCTCTACCAAAAAAGAAGCTTTGCGGCAACTTTCTGATACCTCTTTTTCTGCTAAAGCCGATAAAGATCTCACCTCCACTAACTAACAAATTGTCAAGAGCACTATTAACGACCTTATAGTCAAACAACAATTGCCAATCTCATCATTACCACTCCTAGAACCTCGTGTATCTACTTTTTACCGAAAATTCACAAACCTAACAACCCAGGTCGACCTATCGTCTATATGTTTTATATGGGGTCACGTAACTCTTTTACAAAATATCCTTATGGCTTTGTTAACAACCCAGGTCGACCTATCGTCTATATGTTTTATATGGGGTCACGTAACTCTTTTACAAAATATCCTTATGGCGTTGTTTTTTTTCCTCTTTCTTTCTTTTTTTGTACATATGCCATTAAATTATGCCATTGCCTGTAGTTGCCTTACCGAACTCATTTCCAGCTATTTAGACAAAATTATGGCACCTATTGCCAGATCTTTACCGCTTTATTCGCTATGGATATTAAATCTCTTTACACCGTCATCCCCAATGGCGAAAGTCTTCTAGCCCTCAAACGTTTTTTTGCTTTAGGCACTGTTAAGGAACCAAGCTCGGAAACACTAATCGGATCTTTCTGCAGGTACCGGAGCACAGATTACGTAAGCTTACGTAAAACAAAAGAAATAAAAGACAGGAAACAAAACAACTCCAAATAAAGACTAATCCCAAGTGACCCAAAATACAAAGCTTTCCGGTACCTGCAGATGTATCCCACTAATCCGCCTGGCTGAGCTAGTGTTTTTCATTCGCAGAATCAATGGCGTGGCCATGGGTACCAAAATGGGACCCAGCTACGCTAATCCTTTCGTAGGTTACATTGAACACCAACTTTTTAATCAATACAACAGCCCTAAACCTGAGCTCTATCGTCGCTACATTGACACTGCATTGACGACTGTATCGGCGCCACCTACTCTACCCACCAGAGAGGATCTCAATCAATTTATAGCCGCTGT
Source organism: Micromussa lordhowensis (assembly GCA_964020085.1). Taxonomy (NCBI): domain Eukaryota; kingdom Metazoa; phylum Cnidaria; class Anthozoa; order Scleractinia; family Lobophylliidae; genus Micromussa; species Micromussa lordhowensis. The sequence continues at coordinate 48,941,437 of OZ026595.1, read as the reverse complement.
CAATTCGTTTCATCCTGCTCTTAAATATACCTGGGAAAGTTCCGATACTGCTTTAGCATTTCTGGATATCAAAGTCTCTATCGAAGGCAACGGTTTATGCACCAGTGTGCACTACAAACCCACAGATTCTGTATTCATCTTCACATCCATCACATGTCAAGAATTCCATTCCTTATTCTCAGTTTCTCAGACTTCGCCGTCTTTGTAGTGACGACTCTGATTTTCCTTAAAATCGGGGGAAATGTGCAATTTCTTCGACAAACGTGGCTATCCTGCTTCTGTTGTTCAAGCAGGCCATCATCGCGCCCAACAAATTGATCGCCAGTCAGCACTACAAACGTCACAAAGAGAAAACAACACTAGAATTCCATTCACCCTCACATTTCACCCTCATAACTACGCAGTAAACTCCATCATTCTAAAAAAACTTTAAATTACTTCAAAATGATCCCGACACTGGAAGAATCTTTTCGCAACCTCCATTAAGTTCATCCAAACGCGACAAAAACATAGGTAACTTTTTAGTCAGAAGTGTATTCCAAACAAGTGATCAACCCGGAACTTTTAAATGCGCCCGCGCAAGATGCAAAACGTGTCCTTTCATTCGCAACGTTGATAAAATATCGGGACCCAAGCGATCCATCAAGATCACTGATCATTTCACCTGTACCTCAGCCAATGTCATCTCAGTACTGCATAACTTGCACTCTTTGCAAAAAGTTATACATCGGCGAAACAGGTAGACGACTAGGCGACCGATTCCGAGAACACCTTCGTGACGTAGAGAAAGACGACAAAAACGCATCTAAACCGGTCGCTAGACACTTTAATCTCCCCAGAGATTCTAAGCAACATCTGGCAGCCTGTGTCCTTTCCCTTCATCAAGGAAGCACGGAAAGCAGCAAAACTCTAGAACAAAAATTTATTTTTCAAATCGGCACTCTAAACCCTCACGGTATCAACGAAGGCTTTTCATTCAACTAATTTATTCTGTTGTTTTTCACGTTGCCAGGCACCAACCAATAGTGTAGCTCCATCTTTCTGTATATAAACCACACACGACCCATGCACAATTCCTCGATTCGCTCCGACGGAGGGCTAACGCTCGAAACGTCAGCTTTCGAATCTACTTACGGTGGCCAATTCACATTATCAACCCGGTTGATAAAACTAAATTATCTTGTTATACTTCCCACCGACGTAGCACCACTTTCTTTAGAAACTCAGCCCCTCCAATCAAAATAGAGCCTGTAAAATACTGAAAACATCAATTTATTGTCAAACTGGCTTCTGTTTATTGTATAAGGCGAAAGCAAGAAAACAGGCAGGCCTTAGTTAGTGAGGTTTCGTCGCATTCTGTCGCTCTCGCTCCCATTTGCGCGCGGCCAGAATGCGGAAAAAACTCTTTGCATGGCTTGAACGCTTACTACACAGCCTATACGAAACATTCTGAGCAGTGTACAGAAGTCGAAGGAGTGAAATTAAGTCATATATTTTACGATAAGCACAATTGAAAATTAAATCGGCCCAATCGTATCCAGTCTTAAATAGTTGTTAAGACAAGGTCAGTCACGTTATCGTTTCTATGGGCAATTTTTCTAGACCTCTACAAATGTGAAGTGTTTTGAATTCGTGTAACAAAGCTGGCATCAGGCCCGTAATCACAAAATAAAATACTGACAAGTGAGTTGGACTTTATTATACGTAGAAACTAATTGCCTCGCCCTCCTTTTCCTTGCCTTTTAAAATCTTCGCACCACGATGAAGCTGGTATCTCCAAAACGAACTTTGCGTAACACGTCATCCATTATTTCTATTTATTAGTAACAACGGGAAGAGAAACCACTGACAAATCACCCACACAAACGGACTGTATATCGTTCAAGCTTTATGGGTGCTTTATGGGTGCTGCCAGATTAGTGGATTTGAACTTTAACCTTGACGGCTTCAGTGCAAATATAACGAAATCAGACTGCATTGTAGTTGTATTAAGCTCGTGTGACAGGTTTGATTTGCATGGGTTACCTTTGAACTCCATTTGAGCTTTAGTATGAGTTTTCTTGGATTTCGTGCATCATGAGTTCTCTGCCTGGTGTGTGCACGGTCTTACTTAAGCGTTCCGGACGAAACGCCACCAAGCTAAGGTACATTTAAGGGCTTATCTCGAAGAAATAATATGAAAACGCTACAATATACGTTTTAAAGTGGTCTTTTAGGGTCAAATAATTAAAGCTCGAACCACACCCAGATTGGCTTCCTTTAGAGTTTAACTCAAATTATCCCACGAACATCCCCGACCTTTTCGCATGGGAGGTGTTTCCCTCCCCCCCCCCCTCCCCCCCCCCGCCCTTCCTGATTCTCTGTCGGCTTTAGCATTATTTTCATTCGAGTTTTAGCACAAGGTCTCATCGAGATTAACCAAGGCTTCCATGTTCAAATGGTTCAGTCTATATTTTCGTGTACTAGCTTTTGCTCTATAAAGACTAGTCATAGGAAGATTAATAAAGGTACTTTTTTAGTGAGCTTCATTTTTTACACGTGAGCTTGCTATGTATTCTGCTTTCTGTAGCCCGAGATGGTTTTTCTTTGAATTAGATCAACAAATGCTGTACCATCACTGAAGACTTGGTGTGACTTTTTCATCAGACCGACTTGAATAATAGAAGAGAAAAGTGTATATGTACGAAGAGATATTTGCCTGTATGTCAGTCAGATAGGAAATAAAAATACCCGATGATATCCTAGTAATCTGTCCACAGTATAGCCAAAGATAAGCCAAAAATGCAATTTTTCACAATAAACCTGGTCTCATCCGACTCCAGTCTGCAACATGGTATTGTGACAAAGATACCGTCAAGGTGTGGGGGATGTATAACTTTTTTTTGCGCTTAATTATAGTTGACCCCTAAGCTAAGGTGCACTGAAGATTGCTTGTCGCTCAAACAGTGATCCAATTACCTTTCGTGGATAACTTATTTTCACATTTGTGAATTCCTTTTCTGATGGCCATATACTGCACATGGTGAAACTTCTTAAGATGGTCTCTGTTTCTAGGTGTGCAACTATTTTTACAATACTGCTTTAGTGAAATGGGAGTGAGCTGGTTATGATTATGACAGTTTGCTTGACGTGGATATGTAGAATCTGCAGAATAGCAATTAACTACAAGAAAATGGAAACCAACTTCGTGAAAACATTTGTTCGAGGTTGATGGAGTAAGTACTTCCATCTTTCGTTTGAATGGAATTTCTATATTGCTCAATCAGTTTATTTTAAGAGACAGGAATTTAATTAACAACTGCAAATGAGAAGATACATCTGGGCGTCTGAGAAAAAAGACAAAATCAACAATTGACTGGCTAGATAAGCAAGCGATTCGTAAATTTTCGGCTGATAAGAGATTAATTTGCCTAAAATTAGGCCGGTCCAGAGGGTTCGGCGTAGGAATCCGGCCAACTGCTAGCTGGGTAGAGGTGGCGCCACAATCGGAAATTACTAGTCATCTACACTTATCATGCTGAATGGTTTCTAGAGCCCATAGCTAACGTTTGGACTTTAAGGATTTGACCGTCTCTACTGATAATGTAATCTTCCAGATGAAATGCGGTATATTGATACCTTATTACTTCACACTACAAATTTGTGAAAGAAAAGTCAATTATGCTAGTCACCAACCCAGAAATTTACGTTTAGGCCTGTTGGTTCAGTAAAAAAGCCATGCCCTGTTCAATCAACAAACACAGGAAGTCCAAACGTAAGGAGAGGTGCTTTCGAGCAAGGAATCATCCACACGTGAGACCGCAACACTTCCTCTCTAACGAAACCATTATTTAAACAGGATACGCTGCCTGCCTCATTCAACCATGGCTTCCTTTTTCAAAAGGTTCAGCTAGTATCTTTTCTAGTACCGTCGAAGCTCTCGTAAGCGACCACCTCGGAAATTCGAAAAAGTGGTCGTAACTAGAGCTAGTCGCTCACAAGAAAGAGCTCTCGTAAGCAACCGCATGGTAAAACAATACAGGTTGGTCTCCTACGAGAGCTTCAGAAACTTATCAATAATTCGAAAAGAAAAACAAAAAGAAATTAATGTTCAACGAGTGTCTTATATCTTATACAGACACGGCTAAACGTTCAATTTTTTAGACCAAAATTACCATTGGCGCAGTGCGCAGATGTATATGTAAAAGAATCTGAGTGGTCGCTTACAAGAGCTTTTAAAGACGTGTTAAAAACAAAGGAAAAGTCCAGTTGAGTCAGTTAGGTAATGACTAGAGCTGGTCGCTTACGAGAGTGGTAGCAAGGAGCGCTTCGATTTTACTAGCTTTGGTTCTAAGACTAGAAGTTTTTACGAGTGCAATATATTTTCCGAGGCCCGAGATGGTCTTTCGTTGAATTTTATCAGTAAATGTTGTACCATCATTGAAGACTTGGTGTGACTTTTTCTTTACTGATGACCGACTTGAATGAGAGAAGAGAAAATTGTTAAAACAACTAATTAAGGGTTTACATTAAAATGTATACACATGAAGAGATTTGCCTGTATGTCAGTCAGATATGAAATAAAAATACACTGTAGACGATAATATCTAAATAATCTGTCGCAAACGAGTATCGTAAATGCAATTTTTCGCAACCTGGTCTCACCCGACGACAGTCTGCAACACGGTTGTGACAAAGATACCGGCGTCAAGGTGTGCGGGATTATAACATTTTTGTGCTTAACTATAGTTGACCCCTAAGCTAAGGTACGCTGAAGATTGCTTGTAGCTCAAACAGTGGTCTAATTACATTTCGTGGATAATTATATATTTAACTGACTTATTTTCAAAATTGTAAACTCCTTTTTGATGACCAGATACATTGATGCGATTTCTCAAAATAGTCTCTCCTGCTAAGTATGTAACAAATTTTACAAAGCTGCATTAGTGAAATGAGAGTAAGTTAGTTATAATTATGCGAGTATGTTTGGCGTGGATCTGTAGAAAAGCAATTAATTACAAGAAAAATGGAAACCAACTTCGTGAAAACACGTGTTCGAGGTTTATGGAGTAAGTACTTCCATCTTTCGTTTGAATGGAATTTCTATATTGCTCAATCAGTTTATTTTAAGAGACAGGAATTTAATTAACAACTGCAAATGAGAAGATACATCTGGGCGTCTGAGAAAAAAGACAACATCAACAATACTGGCTAGATAAGTAAGTGATTCGTTAATTTTCTTCTGATAAGATATTAATCTGCATAAAATTAACCCCTTGAGAGGCACCAACTGCTAGCTGGGTAGAGGTGAACTGCTAGTGACCAGATCTACACTGATCATGATGAATGGTTTCTAGGGCCTGTAGCAAACTATTGGACTTTAAGGATTAGACCGTGTCTACTGATAATATAATCTTCCTGATGAAATGAGGTAAATTAATACCTGATTATTCCACACTATAAATTTTTCAAAGAAAAGTCAAGTATGCTACTCACAAACCCAGAAATTTAAGCTTAGGTCTATTGCTTAAAGCCATGCCCTATTCAACCAACAAACGCAGGAAGTACAAATAACAAGCAGAGGGCTTGGTACTTTCTTAACAGTAACACTTCTGCTCTAATGAAACCGTTTGCTAAACAGGATACACGGTTTTATTTGAATGCGATGACAGTTAAAATTTGTTTAAAAGATGTCACTGGTTTCCCATTGCGCCTAAGCCGCATGATGTGGAGTCATCATTTAACTGTATGATAATGGTGCCCATTAGATTTTTCAACAGTACATTGTATAACTGATCACTGATGTCATTATTTTCTCGTTAACTCGGCTTTACTCAGCCCCAAACGAGAACTTGTGCTTCTTTAGTTTAAACATTTTTGCTCCAAATTCCCTCACGTTCTGTCTGCCTCTTTTAGTATTACGTAATAAGCTGCTAGTCTGTTAGTCTCAAGGCTATTCGTTGTTCAGTTATAAAATTAATCATTCCTTTACTTGAATGAACGGCATTAGTAATATCCACATTACTCGTTTTTCAAACTCGGGTTCAACAAGAGCTCTGCAGAAGGTTGAACTGACTGACTGCTTGTGTTAACTTATTTTGTGAGTGACTGTTTGTCGATCGAACTTTGATGGCAGTGTTTCAAATTGATGCAATTACGCAAAGTGAAGTCAATGCTTTAACAGTTCAGGAAAAGGAAATTAAATTCGTTTAATATGTTTCCAAGCGACAGCGACAATTGAACATGCAAAAACAAAAGTACCGTTCGATATAAATGCAAATTGTGAGCTGTTAAGCCGTTAGTCCAGAGGAAAAAAAATAATGTTGGCTTGTGACACAAAAATGAACGCATTACTAAGTCAAGCCTTTTGAAAACTCTTAAATTGCATTATAATGATGGAACCCAACTCCCAAAAAGCTGGTATCAGAGGAGCTTCACTGATTGATTCGAGAGGTACTTAATAAATTACTTCCCATTGCTTGGCATAAAGACGCATTTCAACCTTAAAACTGATTATCTTTTAATTTTACTAAACCCGAAAGCCTAACACTTATCGACTCTTTGAAGAAACTGCGTGTCTTTTAAAACTGAGTCTGAAATGAATTGAAGCAAGTCGATATTTGAGTGACCATCGAAGCCCGGAGTATCTTTATTGAACAACAACCATATGGTGACACAATAAAGATCCACTTCATAACTCAGATCATAAACCATCTAAAGTGAGTAAGAACAACAGGCTAAAACTAACCTGATTTACGTTTGTTCCACACGACGGCCATACCAGCCACTAGGATTACTAGCGCAATCGCGGCGGAGACCCAAAAAGGCGGAGAAGTCTTTGCCATTGCAGCGAGCTATGCAGCTTAGACGTCGGAACAATTGTTAATAGGTTACGCTTCGCGGGCAGATAACTTTCAAGTTAATTCAGTGTAAATCAATATGTTTGATACGCCTATTACCCAATTAGAACGATGGCATTCTTCTTTTGAGAGTGTCGAAAAGAGGTCTTCTAAACTTAAACAATCGTAATGACTTTGCGTTGAATTTGATCTCCTTGCTTATCTCAGATCTGTTAAATTCAGCCAAAGGAACATTCTACTACTACTCTACTGCTCTCCAATTAGATAGTGGCCAAAAATAGAGCGGTTGAGTCAACAGCTCCGGTCTGACAAGATGCACTTGATGTTTTTACAAAAATCAACACCTCTATATATTCACTTAAATGCCTGTGCAATACTTATTGCTCAGAACTGTAAATGTTATGCCTGACATCTGGATCACTTTTTGTGACAACTTAAATGAGTTAACCTGGGCGTTTTTGTAATTATGTGAACAAGATTACCTTCATTACAAGGCTCGGTTAACATTGCGTGAATTTCTGCAGAATCATGCAAAGCGCAGATGTTTCATGTATGACAGCACTAAGAAATCCTACACTTAGACGTTTAATCTAGAAATCACGACAAAATAAATAAAACTCTGTTCTTTTACTTAATTGTCTAAACTATGCTTTGTTCTAAATTTACGCTACTTAAAATACAGTAGCCAGTTTGCGACACGCAACTTCCTAAAACGATCAATTCACTATTTCGCAAGTCTTGACTGCGTTGCAATATAGGGCGCGCTATGAATACAGATCGCATGGGCACTGTGCACTATTCCTGATTAAGGACATAACCTTAATTCCGAAACTCCCAACAACATATTCGGTTTTCATTTTACAGTCAAATCAAAGGCTCGTTATGCTACCAGTCCAGGGCCATTTTCAAAAGTTTTCATGAAGGACACAATTTCGGGGTACAAAAGTTTCGATGCGTCTAATCCGTACAGGAAGTCTAAGTGGTTCCATCCGTCAATGACTTCATAGTGCAGTAAATTAGAGATTTGCGGTTTCAACGCCTCCACGTCAGCTGGATCACCGAGAAGGTCGTTTCTTCCCACAAACAGAAGAGTGGGAGTCGGCATGTTATAAACTTGGCACAAAGGAGCGGTGGACTGGGGAGGGAACAAAAACATAATGGATGAGTGGTCGTTATTCTTGTGTTGGAGGCGCTGGTGGTGGTAGGGGGGGGGGTGAAGTGTTTCGGCAAGCGTGGAGAGGGGAAGGGTGGTTTTACATAGTTTTCTTCGCTAAAAATCAATGCCTAGCTGACGTTTTCTTGCGTCATGCTCTTGTAAACAACGTTTACACTCACAATGGAGTGAGCGGTGACCTTCAATGAACTATTGTAGCTTCCTATCTATAGGTAGAGAGTAGATTCACGTTATAATAATGGTTTCAGTAATCCTTACATTTCACATTTTCGCTTTTACGTTTGTATTGCTATTAAATTAAACATGAATAAAAGTCTGCTCTCACAGACCACAGTCCAATGTGAACAGGAAAACAGGTAAAGTATTTGCATGAGTTCAGGTTTGCCTTTTCGCTGCTGTTAAAGATGATTTCCAGTCCGTACTGCGCAGTCTCAGCACCCTCATGTTTATAAACATTGTTAGTTCCCACTCGATGGCATGCGAATCGATGTCATTCGTTAAGAACCACATACCTTATTTTTGAGGCCTTTCAAATTCTTTTTCCAACAGCTTCATTGAGTTTTACAGCTGCGAAGTTGTTTCATCAATTGATAAGTGAAAGAACGAAGCATAAAGCTTTGACCGCTTCGTATCCTAAATGGCGGTTGTTTTGAAACTTTGAATTTACTTCATGTAAGTAGTTGCGAAATGCTTGCATTTTGTGACGTCTTACATGAAGCAAAACAAGAAACGCAAACAAACTCCCTAGAGTGCGCAGTACGGACTGGAAATCATCTTTAATGTACAAAATAAACTCGGTCAGCTAAACTCATTAACAACATTGTGTACCTGATTGTAGTGTTGCTTATTTCCAGCTTCACCGTAGTCAAATTTCATGCACTTCTTGTCAACAATTATCTGTTGAAAAAAAAAACACGTCTTGTCAGGCTTGGCAGTTTTTATGGGTTTGTTTTGAAGTATCTTTACTCCGCTAACTTAAGGTGGAGGAGCGTTGAGTGACGACCCAAATACATACATAAATATGGAATACATATATAGAACTCTAGTCCTATGCAGGCCACCATAAAGAACTGAAAGGCAGCAGAAAAGCCCTGTACACAAGGGCTGTAAAGTATACACGAATCGAAAATGTACTAAACACATGAGCTGAAAGCTGAGATACCCTTTAATGTGTTCTGTACCTGCCTAACACTAAGATTTGCGCACCTGTCCAAAATGCACCACGTCCTTAAAGGAGGTTCCTTCTTCAAAGTGCGCCAAATAGACAGGCACTCTCGACTGCAACGAAGAACAAGAAAATTTGAGCTTTTATCGACCCACGTAAATAATCCTGCAAATCAGAAATGCACTACATATTTGCACTGCATATTTGCTTTTGAGGGTCATACCGTGAAATATTCCACGAGCGACTTCGTACAGAACATTCTGCCGTGTGATATCGCAGAATACGCTGCAGTTTTCTGGCTTGCTGATTAGCCTCGAGGCATGGGATAATTTGCAATTTCATAAACTGGATCATTGTATAACGCAATTCAAGAGGCAGTTCATTAGCTTAGCCATCATGGCATATGAGCCATTATACCATGTTCTTCAAATATGGGGGGGGGGGGCGTTTTTTTAAAAATATATATATTTCACTCGCGCTCGTTGGACATGAGATGATTATAACCAACTCGGCGCTAAGCGCCTCGTTGGCTATCTACCATCTCCTTTCTAACGCACGCTCGTGGAATAATTGTTTAGCTGATGTCTGACTCTGTTTTCATTGATCCGAACTTGGACTACTGGCGAAACATCTTTGGTATCATCCCCGTCGCTCACCTTGTTAACATTGTCGCTGTCCATACCAATTATCAGCTCCATGACATCGTAGCAGACTTTCTCGGCCAGAGGACTGGCGCAGAAGCCCAGTTTGATGAGTGCTCTCAAGAAGTTACCAGGAAGAAGATCAAAGGTCAAATTAGGGCAGTCTTTCTGATGAAATCAATGAACTCATGCTGTAGGTTCTGGACCCGGTATATAACTCCCCGGTGGGGACAACTATATAAAAAGTACGAGGGTGCTCGTCTGAAATTTCGAAAAGAACCCCTAAGAGGTACCATGATCCTGTTCTCTGGGCGTGGCTTGAATTTTTCACCCTTAAGAAGTACCAATTCTAAAACAACACATTATCTCCTATCGTATTTTGCGGCTCGATACCCTAAAAGGTGCCGCGAAAGTTCCCGCTGTGGACCTTTTGAGGCTGACCATCCTAAGGGGAACAAAACTACTTTTTAAACCCTAAAAGGTACGACGAGACTCCCGGGTCTTTCTATATGGGAGTTCCCCCAGGGTATGTAACATGCAAGTCGCCATGTTATAAACCGCCCTAACGATAAGATAAGTTTGCACCAAAACTCCCTTGTTTCAGTTATTGTAACTACAAAAATTTTCATCCGGCTTACGTATGCTGCAAACTATTTTAAGATTGTAGCAATTCAATTTAGCGCCCTCCTTCCACTAAACTACAACTAAACTAAAACTAAATTCATTAGCTTAGCCATCATGGCATATGAGCCATTAGTATCACCCAACTAGTGGACTAATGCAAATCCTGCATTTTGATTGGCTACGCTACTAGGGGACTATTAGCAATAGTCATCGAGTACGAAATTCGCCAGTTTTTCTTTCGCTTTTTTCGCCAAATAAATATTTTTTCAACTTGCATTTGCAAACTTTATTATTCCCTTTTCTGTCCGACTAGTTGGGTGATACTAAAACAATTAGACCCTTCGCCCTCAAGGGCCACGGGTCAATAGCCCATTCGGCTTCGCCTCATGGGCTAATTGACCCGTAGCCCTTTCGAGCTACGGGTCTAATTGTTAATTATACCATGCTCTTCAAATATGGGGGGGGGGGGGGGGGTGGGGCGTTTTTAAGGCTGACCATCCTAAGGGGAACAAAACTACTTTTTAAACCCTAAAAGGTACGACGAGACTCCCGGGTCTTTCTATGTGGGAGTTCCCCCAGGGTATATAACATGCAAGTCGCCATGTTAAGATAGGTTTGCACCAAAACTCTCTTGTTTCTGTTATTGTAACTACAAAAATTTTCATCCGGCTTACGTATGTTTGCAAACTATTTTACGATTGTAGCAATTCAATTTAGCGCCCTCCTTCCACTAAACTACAACTTTTTAAATTAAAGCTCTCCCATCTCCGTCCCTTTAAAAGAGTTTTTAACCTTAAGTACCTTTCACTTCCTTGTTATTGCAAAAACTTTCAAACCCTTTTAGCCTTTCGACTAATGCAATATAAAAACTAGATCATTGGATAATGCAATTCGAGAGTTTTCATTGGCTTAGCCATCATGGTATATGAGCCATTATACTATGATCTACAAAAATGGCGAGCGTATGCGTTATTGGGTCTTTTTATTTCTTATTGTAGTCTAGTTTTTTTATATTTTGGGGGCGTTTTTAATAAAGCAACTAGACGCATATTTGCGTTCACTCGGGCTTTATGTTTGGGAGAAACTCTGGTTTTTTTGGACGTAGTTTCGCAAGGATTTATCTTGTAATTGTTTCTGTATCGGTATGTTGAAAATGCAGGGTTATTACTTATGTATACAAGCAGAAGTTTGAAAACATAGTTGTTATGTAGGCTGAAGACATGTTCCTGGGCTTGGTCAAAATGTTAGGAGTTATCTTTTTTTTCATTTTTATGCGAAAGTTCAGCGTAGCGTGACATATTGCATATATTGTTACATCTACGCGAAAATGTGACTCTTGCTTGCAGCATATGGAGGTGTTGCATTCGGCCGCCTGTGATTAATATAGAATTAATCATACAACTTAAAATGGGTAACCGGAAGGTAAAGTAAGTGAAGTTAACTTAAAGCAAAGTGGAGTGTTTAACAGAAGCAAACCTAAGCGCGGAGTTACTACTTACATAATCATTCTGCGGAAAGGAGTCTACGTGGGAGGCATTTTTCGGAGTTTCAAGTTTCACTCCTGTGATTAAATATTCATTTCGGAACAAACATCGACAAAACGAATGAGTTCTACCTTTTCAAAGAGAATTTATACGAACAATTTTTGATAAAGACTGCAAGATTTTATACATCAATCCTTTCGATTACCAAATTTTGAGGGAATCGGAGGTATATTTATGTATCGTTAAGTTTTTCTATTTTCATTCGTTAACATTACGTAACTCAGTTGATATAGCATGTTTCTCGATGAAAGGTTCACTCATAAATGTTCGCCCATAAAGAGAACTCTCGTAAGGTTTGCGGACCAACCCGTTCCGAAAGCGCTCCTCATCTTTTAGTGTGGGTCTACCGCGAACGCTGTGTGCACATTTTGTATCCGTTTTGTATCCGTACACAGTATTTGTGCTGATCTTCCTCCGCATAAACTCTTCTCCGTCCGCCATTACACCATGCCATGTGCTCATCAATAAAATCTTCGCGCATGCGTATTAATTACAAAATTGCAAACTGTGGCTGAACGAAAAAAAAAAAAAAAACGAAGCCGAAATTTCAACTCGGGCGTTTCCTTTGGAAAGCCCGAGTAATTATTCCACTCGCGCTTGTTGGATATGAGATGATTATAGCCAACTCGGCGCTACGCGCCTCGTTGGCTATCTATCATCTCATATCCAACAAGCGCGAGTGGAATAATTGTTAATTAGAAGAATTCTTTACGACATCGCCCCCGTCATCACATCCATTTTTTCACTAAATTTTGTGTTTTCTTAGTTACCTTGACCAGCGGATATAAGATCTTTGCTGCTTCTCTTGCAATCACTGAGCTATTGTTCAAGGTGTAGATTGGAGCTAAAGCGAA
>OZ026595.1:48908596-48923596 GCA_964020085.1 Micromussa lordhowensis | reverse complement strand
CGCCATGTTGGTGTACCTCCATGGTACACCAATATGGCAGCCGGAAAATAGTGTAAACATCTGGAACTTACTTTGGCTTTCTAGGCGACTGATTATCAGTAATGAAAAAACAAGTATTTACATAAGCACTGTTCCTTATGCTCTAGCTTCTAACTGGGCTCAAAATCATGAGATAAGTATATATTTTTCAACAAATTTGATCGTAGCCTTGTGTCACGCACCTCCATAACTCGGAAATTCAAAATGCTCTGGTTTTCAAAGGAAGCACGCTATTGAGCTGTAAAGTTGTAAACAGATATAAATATGTCACCTCTTATACCTGATGAGGATGAAAACTTTGGTGCATCTTTAGTTTTAGATTTTAGAAAGTGATGACGTCACGTGAAAACGATCTATAGTAATCGGCGATCGATATCGATTGAATCAATCCCTTGGATTTTCCTTGCAGTTATTTACTATGGGCTATTTCGGACTCCGGCTATTTCGAACTATTTTTTGTTTCCCCTCAGAGTTCGAAATAGCGGGATTCAACTTTATTCGCTTTGGGGCGGGGAGGGGGTCGAGAGGGGGCGGGGACGAGGTGTTTTTCTGCCTACACGCGACAGGACCTGATCAACCTTAGAGTGTCATGTGCTTCTTTCACAACACGCTATCACGTGAGGAATTATTTAAAAATATAAATGACTTGCGCTCCTGACGCTCTTGTCAAAAACGTTCAAACCAATTGAATTTTATTTTCTCGCATTCGCCAATACACCAGATTTTGGCAGAACTTTTTGTTTTAGGACTCGGCTGCCTAGTTATAGGTAGGGACTTAATTCCGAGATTCATATTGCTTTCATAAGGTGGAATTTCTGCGTGGTAAATGTTCAGTTTGCTTATTTGAGGGCTTTTCGCTATATGACTTGTCTTTCCCTTTCATTTATTACGAAGCAAACGTATCTGAAATCATTGAACACGACATAAACACGGAACCAAACACGGATATCTAATAAAATAGCATAGCTAAGTACGAAGACTATATTATGCAATGTACACTCTTTCCCTTTGTACATGTGGAAATCATGGATTCCTTCTGGCTCGAATAATAAATAAAAACAGTCTTAAGCGTAGAGCTAAATCTCTTGGCTGAGTAGCAAGGCGTATTACATAAAAATTATACTCACCACATTTCTACTAACATCAGGATCAGTGGAAAACGATCGCTTGAAAGGAATAACTGTAAATAATCCCTCGCATACTAATACAATAAAGCTGATCGCAATGAAGATCTGGAAGGCCAAATGCATCTTCCTAATTCACAGAATGCAAATTATGTCCAAATGCTCGATAAGTTGTGCTTATAAACAAGCGTTTTTGTTTGCAAAGGCACACAATCATGCGGTGGACGCGTCTGGTGGTTCCAGGCGAAAATCTAGAAGAAAAGGAATCACAACAGGAAAAGCTTTACTTACAACAACATATCCTATTACAGTATGCGCAATGGGTTATTTCTAGAATTAGTACGTAAGATTTTTGACAACGGGATACAATGTGCAATGATCGCCGTTCAAAGTCCTTAGGGTCATCAACTTTTTTTTATTTTTTTCTGGCAAAAGTAATCCAGGGGAAAAGATGTACGAGGGAAAATTAAAACCAGGATTCCTATGCATACCCCTGCAGTTCCCACGAGTTGTAAACCCCAAACGGAAATGGAAAGAGAGGAGTTTAAACATTTCCTAGCTTGACATTTTTCCGCGTGAAAGTGACTAGAAGACCTCTTCACGCAGGCTTCCCGTTCCCTTGAGTTTTGTTTTTCTTACATACCCTCAACCTCTTGAATGTGTAGCCTTGTATTTCTGTTGTGTAGTGTCGACACGCAACGTAAAAGACCCGTATTTTTCCCCGAAGGACTACAAGGGAAAATTTCACATGGTAGACAAGATGGACCTCGCTTCAAATCTAATATATTAGTAACATGTACTTGATGTAGCATAAATTCTCTAACGGGATTTAAACCTATTATTTTCATTTCATCGTCTATACATTGCAAAAACAAAAAAAGTTATTTTACTCAGGTCGTATCTGTTTTAGCTCCCCCGAGATTTGCGACCCTTCGCATATAGCGATGGAAATCTCATATACAGCTGTTTCGACAAAGGTTGTCCCATAAAAGCGTACGCGACAATGCCGATTGATATTATGGGTAATAATAGTTTGGCGTTGTATGATTGGAGTTTACGAGTGTTTCAGCGAGAGGAAGGAGAAGGCATGAATGCAGGTGTGTCTGCTGTTTCCTTCTGCCACGCTGAAACCGTGAGGTCCTTGTTCTTCAATCAAGGAACTGTGAACCACCGTTGCTCATAATACCTTTCGACGTTGTCACATTCGCTTTTATTCTTCGGTAGGACAACCTTTCTCAAAACGGCTGTATTCACACTCCTTGGGGGTGTCTTGGGTACCAGTGCAGCAGGAATGAGTCTCCTCGTAGGCCTGGGACAGAGTCAGGAGACGTGACAGCTTTCTTGACCAGCGGATGCCATTAGATTCAAGATGGCGGCCAGAAACGTTGTGCGGTGTGCGAATTTGCTTCGAACAGCAGTGTCCAGGAACGTAAGGAATAGCACAATAGATGGTATGATCTTAAAGCCTATGTAATGAATTTTGTGTTTTTTTTACAAAATGTGACCTTTGAATAGCACAAATCTAGCAAAAATCCGACATGGTCGTGTAGAGTTGTGAGTTAGCTTACATAAGCTTAATAATTGAAATGGCTCTTTTATCTTCCACATCTATTGTATTAAAGGATTGAGCCGCAAATTTGCAGTTCATGTTCATTTGCAACAGATGTGAACGATTTTGGGGCGAATACAGCATTTATACCCTACAGACCAGTTTGCAGAGTATGGCAACTGCACGCACGAGTTCCTTTTTAAACGTTCATTTTGCACGCCAGGATCGCTGCATTTCACGCGGTAGCTGTAAATCTAAGATACGTGAAACGTTTGAAAAATACTCTTTTTCCCCATTTTTGGAGCAAAACTGCTGCAAAAGGCGATCAGTCCCAGCCTTAGTGTCTTCTACTTAGACTGTTACATAATGATGCATCCACTAAAATCGTTCACAATTCAAGAGACCATGGTAAAGGTGACACTATTGACAGAAAGAAATTCTAGATATAAATTTCACAGACATATCAACAGTACCTCGACATGCTTGCAACGTTTAAACACTTTCTCAAACATTTCTTAAGGCGCAATCAACTAACTAAGTACATAATATTTTCAAACAAAGATCTTATTTAACATTCCTAAGTTTTCTTAATGCTTAAGAAAACTTAGAAATGGCATGTCGCCAATATCTGCAAAGCCTGTTTTTTCCACCTCAAGAACATTAGTAAGATAAGAGACTGTTTATCTCAAGCAGACACTGAAAAACTGGTTCACACATTTATTACCTCTAAGCTTGATAGTGTTAACTCACTATTGTATGGGCTACCTACCTTTCTAATAGATCGCTTACAAAATGTCCAGAATACTGCAGCCTGTATTATTACTCGCACCAAGAAATATGACCACATTAAGCCTGTCTTAAAGCAACTGCACTGGCTTCCAGTTAATCAGCGCATTAACTATAAGATACTACTCCTGACCTACAAAGCGCTCAATGGCCAGGCCCCTAGTTATATTACTGAACTACTAAAGCCCTATACACCAGTTAGGAATCTGAGATCTTCGTCTAAAAACCTCCTAAAAATATCACTCGTCAAGCTAGTAAGTTATGGCCATAGGTGTTTCTCTTTTGCAGCACCCACTTTATGGAACTCCCTCCCCGACTATATCAAACAGAGTAGTTCATTATCAAGTTTCAAGACCTATATGAAAACATATCTTTTTAAAAAATGTTATAGTTTAATTTAGCATGTCATATAGCTTTATTTTTGCGATATAGTTTTAACATCTTAAATAGTTTTTAATATATTTTTTACTGTAATGCTATTTGTATTATTGTATTTTTTTTCGAATTATGATTGTTGTAAAGCGCTATTGGGCTAAAGGGAAATAGCGCTATATAAATAAAGTATTATTATTATTATTATTATTATTCTGAGCATTTCACAGTCGTTTTAAGCGTCGACTATCTTTCTCATAGAGAACAAAAAAGTCTGTTCTTGCAGCCAATCGGTCAAGCACTTTGCTTCTATGGGCGTACTTGTTCAAAGCACGACCTCTTTCATCGAGGAATACAGGCATTCGATAACGTGGAAGTCCAGCATCTTTATCTCCATCTAAATAAAGGGTAGCCACATCTTTAACTGTTTCTTAACACTGCACTGGCATTGGAAAACACCAATCAACATTTGTTCTTTCCACAAGCGTGTCATTTAATTGTCCTCCTTCCATTTTTTGTGTCTTCATCACAGATATCAGTGTAAAATGAGGTTGACTACCCTACACGACTCCTACGGCTGGTGACATTTGTACATTTGCCGTTCTCTGCTCGGTCTCTCGACCTACCTTTTTGTTGCTTCACTCGTGTTTATGAGGGGCGCTTCATGTTGTGTTGTAAAGATGAATGTTTAGCAGATCTGAGCCGTGAGACTCTGCTATAGCAAATTTAGAGGTCATTGGTCTGCATAGTTTCCGCTTTTATGGGCCTCTCGCTTTGCAGAGTTTGACACCTCTTTAATTTGCCATTTGTTTATGTATTGCTTAGGCTCATTTATAATGCAAGTTATGTCTCCAATAATTTGCTTTCGAGGGACACATTATGAAAGGATGTTGGGGAATATCGCTTCAAATTGAAAGCAACTGAAGCAGAACCTTTTTTGTTATTGTTTTGTACATTCATTTACGTGCAACCAAGAAACTGTACGTTTAATGTGATTGACAGAAACACAAGTTACAGTTGATAATAATATATATTTAGCACTTTTTATCTCCTTATAAGTAGCCTGCGGCATGGCAGGCGCTAGAAAGGGATTTCGATTTCGATTTCCCTTTTCCCTTCCCCTTTCTAGCGCCTGCCACGCAGGCTACCTTATAAGTCTTGGTTATAAATTTGCGATATTTGTGATAAAAAGAAACAAATGTCTGTCCGAGTGACTGTCAGTCCGCCTAGTCTCAGTCCCCACAGGTTGTCGCCTTCCAACAGCTGTAAATCGTGTTACATTAGTTGCATAAAAAGGTGTTCGAATTTTTCACTGCTTTGGGTAAAGAAAATTAGCTTTAAATTGCTAGATTCTCTTTAAGCTCAGTGCTTAGCGAGTCAACGGCACACAGTATTACCATGCACGCTGGGTTGCACGCGTCAGTTTTCGGTCGCATTACACGCGGTGCACGCCGCGAAAAATGGTTCTGCATGCGCGAGATCTCGTTGAGTTTTGCCATACTCTGCAAACTGGCCTACAGATAGACACACGTGTGCAAATATTCATGATGCGAAGTAACTTAAGGAGGATGACAACACTTTCCAGCAATTTTCATACAGCTACACTTTAACGATGAATACTACCACTGTTTAACAAGTGATGCTACTATAATGGTATCATAAAAATGCCCAATCATTGGTAAACAAGTTGCAGTCATCCTTTTTGCCTTAAAGTTTCGACTTTTTAAGGTGACTCTGAACCCACTGCACAGAATGTTTTTAAACTGTGAAAAAAGTACCGACTCTTTATGTGTATCACAATTCGATAATAAAAATGGGGGTCAGCGAGATCGTTTTTGAGTTATGAGAGTTTAAAGCTAAAATTAGGAGTATTTTTAGCAGGTCATACTGTTGCTATGGTAACCTATTGTGCCACAAAATTGACAGCAACATGCTCATCAATGATTGCTAGGTTTGTGATACCACGAGTTTAGCATCAACCAATAAAGTGGTCATAAACTAACCATCAAAATCTACATCTTGGAAAGTGCTGAAAACTGTTTCGAGCCACCTTAAATTGATAATAAAATATCTCTGTGGTATTTAACCAGTGTAATGCGATCATTCGTTATCTGTTTTTGAGTCACTTCATTGCAATGTATTTTAAATGTTTGTGTCTTTGTATTTCCAGGGTTTTGTGTTGGTGGTATGAAACTTAATCAGAAGTTTCAAGGTGTTAACAGCAATGCAATAGCAAGCTGTGGTCTTGTAAAAAATAGGTACTGTGTAATTTTGCTTGTTTAGTGTAAATCATTCTTGCCAGTAAACTGCTGCAAGGAGCATTGGTTTCCAGCAAGTAATCTTGCAATCTGTGTTGTACCTTCAGTTGACACGACCCACTGTAAAGGTTTTCAGATGTAGTCCATCTTAATACTAATTTTTTTTTATTTTTCTGTTTTCCGTCATCTTCTTGTAACAGTTTTAAAACCTACACAACAGCTGCAGCAGCAGTGACTCAATTTTCATCAACAAACCTTTTGAGTCTGCTTGGCAATGTTGATATTCGTAGTCTTAGTGCTGCATCACCAGGTTCCCTTACAGAAGCTGGTGGAGAAGAAGACGACGAGCAAAACTGTCCGCAGTCTTCCACAAGTATGTTGTAGTATAAGCCCTTCTAATCAATTAAGTAGATATGGGAATCAGCCAATTCGTGGGCTAACGTGATGGGGGGGGGGGGGGGGGCTGCAGTGAAGTAGCATCCCTTCCAGTAATACTGCTCTTCATTTCATGCCATACAAACTGAACAGACTTACACACCAACCTGAATAACTGTGTGAGGCCAAGAGAATAGATACATGACTTTACAACATAGATCTTTTGTTATTTTTTGAAACTGCAGGTGTCATTAAAGATGTACAAGATGAAATGTTAAGGGGAGAGAAAAGTGGTCAGATATTTGCAGTGGTTCATATAGGTAAGTGTGTGACGCTTTCTACCTTAAAAAAATAAGCATGATTATTTTCCATTTTGTACGAGAAATTAAAGTTATCTATGCTTGAGGTTTAAAAAAGCTACTATTATATTAATGAAGTACAGTGTTCACCATCATCTCAAATTATATATGTTTAATACGACTTGCTTTCTTCCGAAGGGGGAAGCCAATTTAAGATCACTTTAAACGATACAATACTTATCAATAGAATTGATGCAGAAACTGGAGACAGAATACGCATCGAAAAGGTAAGTAAATGGTTTTAACAATAAATTATTGTTGATTATTGCATGCAGAAGTTTATGTGAGAGTGTTATATAGTATATTTAGAATTAAAAACAAATTGTTGCTCTGTTTAAAAGCACATCAAATTGAATTGCATGCAATAAAGTGTACAAAACGTGCTTGTGTGGTATTTTTCAGAGACTTTTAAGGAAAATCCCCTTCATCAGTCACAAATGTGAAACGTAAGGTGAAGGCAAACCTTATTGTTCACGTGTGTTCTAATGGCGTAGATGGCATAGATTCTAAAATACTATGTACATTCATGGGTGCAAGTTCTTATTTGAAAAGGAGAATTCAATGTTCAAGCCCCTAGGAGCTAGTGTTCCCAGTTGGAAGATCAGCTGCATCTCCTTACGCAGTCTTGCAGCCATTCCACCCTGTACAAGCCTAATACCACGACACCCTCGTGCCCTGGATCTTATAATGATTAGAAGGTTGTAGTGTTCACCAATGGGGAATCCACTGCCACTGGGAATGTACAGGGACAAATAAAGGATCAGAGATCTCAGACAATATCAGATTTATCAAAGATTAGAGGAAATAAAATTATATTTCTGGGAATACTGATCATTTTGCTTGGCTTCTAAGGTGCCAGTAAGCTTGTTTGCATGTGTTAATTGATTTATGTCAACAAAGTTGTTGTTATATTTATTTTACAGATTTTGTTGGTTGGTGGAGAAAATTTTACAGTGTTGGGAACTCCACTAGTTGCGTAAGTGTATGACAGATTTTTAACACCAACAACAACAACAAGCTTTTATTACCACATAAAAAGTTTAACTTTACAATATAATAAATTGATACAAAAAAGGTAATGTTTACGCAGGATAACTAAAATTAAAAAGCTTATCGGGCTGAGTAAAACTAAGTTATGTTTAAGTACATGAGGTTGGCGGCACTACCAGTGTGTTAGATAAACAATGACTTTTAACTTTTTTTTCACTGACAGACGAGACCTAGCAAAGGTTGAAGCAACTGTTTTGGAGAAAACCAAAGGGCCAAAAAAGAATGTGTTTAAAATGAAAAGGAGAAAGGGTTACAGAAAATGGAAAGGTATGTACATGAACACAGTGTAACTTAATGAAGACACGATTTCTTGTGACACCAGATGACCTGGTTTGCATGTAGGATGTGATAATTTATACCGTGCTTCCTGTATCATACAGGATCCTTTTAAAGTGAAGGTCATAGAAAGTCATGGAAAAGCAATATGCTTTCAGAAAATAAAAAGGCAAAAAGATAAAAATATTGAAAAAACAACATGCGAGTCAGTAGCAGTCTTTACTTTCAGTAGAAATAGACACAAGCATGCATTTTATGCATTATAATGCTGGAAAAGACAAATGATTGTTTTGATACTACTGTTGGAACAACTGCAAGTTCAAGTTTCAAGTTTATTAAGTCTTCCAAAAAAATTTACTGACAATGAACACTGCCTGCAAATAGCAAGCTAATCCAGGCAGGCGGTTGTTAAGGACATACAAACACGAATTACTAATTGAAGGCGTTAAAAAGGTCGAGTTTGAATACATACTGCTTAACTTAAAGGTCATGAAAAAGGTCATGGAAATTCATGGAATTTTAAACGTTTCAAAGAGTATGAACCCTGACTGAAGATTACAGACTTGTCGTGCACTGGATTTACACTGACCGGTGATATAATTTATATCATTTTCCAGAACACTACCAAGACATCACAGTGCTAAGAATAAACAGCATTCAAGTCCAACCTTCTCTTCTGAGCTCTACTCCATGAGCAGCTGTTTCTCCTGTGAGTTGAGCAAGCAAAAGCAACACAAAACATAAGCTGCACAGCTGAATGAATGAGAATAAACGAGTAAAAGCTTCCAATTTCATCTTTAAACCCAAACGTCTGAGCTAGCTTATGATTTGTTCTGCCTTGTATGATAAAGATCACTAGGTGGACAACAAATTCTCCAAAAGCCATGAGCTAGTGTCAGAGTATTACATGTACTTTGTTTTTAATCCTTTGACTTCTACAATGAGCAACATAGGTAGTAGGCTGACATGAATAATAGCTTGTAAAAAGACACTTTCAACTGAGGAGAACATTGATTTGTATTGAAAGCAATAAAGGTTGATGTGTTTCTTTATTTTACTTATTTGTAATTGCCATGTGTCCAGCTCTTTGACTATTTTTGTCTTCCTTTAAAATTAAAGAAGAGACCAAAACGAAAATTGTGTTTTGACTCACAGATTTGGATCTGACTCCAAAAAACATGTTAATGTAGGAAGACTAGCTTTCTTTCCGTAGGGGCGCGGTGGCGTCAAGGTTAGTGCACAGGATTTTAGAGAAGGGGATTTAAGATATGGACTGAGGTATTGGGACATCCTCTCCTGGAAATTTTTTTTTAAATGGAAGTCCTCGGAAATCCGATTTCCAACATTCTGAGGCCGAGTTTGTGTGTTATAATGTCTCATTTTTTAATTCAGGGTTGCCCCCTCCTTCGAGTCCTGGCAGGGACATTGTTTTGTTTTCTTGGACAAGACACAGTCTCCATGCAGGTGTATAAATGGGTACCAGCAAATTTAATGCTGGGGGTAACCCTGCGATAGACTAGCATCCCATCCAGGGGAGAGTAGACATTCTCCAAGTTGCTTCATGCTACAGAAACCAGGAGAAGTTCCGGCCTGGTGGGCCACTTGGCCCACATTCAGACTTTACCATATTTCTTCATTCCTCATTCCATGTCTTCAATTATACCTGTTCAGACCAGTGTAGGCCTGTTCAACATGTTCATATTCTTAAGGGCCTGTTTACAAGGAGGGAGGGTACCCTAGCAAGCGGATTTACCCTAGCTGGAGGGCAAAAGATAGGCTGGGGTTACAGGGTAGGGTAGGCCAGGGTAACTCTAGCACGCAGATAGGGTACCCGCTTACCAGGGTACCCCTAGTTGCCTCGTAAACACGACGAAAAAGAAAAGAGGAAATGTGCGAGTACTAGGGTAACCCGCTTGCTAGGGTAACCCTGTCTCCTTGTACCCCCCCCCCCCCCCCCACGCCCAGACTGATCATGGTGCGTTTCAAAGAGACAGTTTTCAATGCATTTTCGGTTCACTTTAGCAACAGGTTATCTTAATTCCATTTCCTCACAGTAGCAACAGCTGAAATCATTCTTCCTGTATATTCAAGTACATCATTTCTCCTCGCCGAGGGCATAACAGTTATTCTAATGGTCCTGAATTCCTCAATAAATCCGGTTCTTTACTGCTGGAAGATTAAAGTTAGGCAAGCAGTGAAAGAGACAGTTTATCCATCACGCAATCTAAGAAACTGGATCAGCCTTCAACAGCCTTCAACAGCAGTACTATGTAAACGTTTCATAAGCTTCGTACATAAGCTTCAACAATATATAAGTGCATAGTCTGCATAATACAGAAATGAGCAACTTGGAATGGTAAAGGTTACAATTAATTTCGTCTTATTATTTCACAATTCTTTTTTATCATTCGACGTCAACAAACAAAGATTAATTTAAGATGCTCTTGGAAGTCAAGAGATCCTCCATTTCTCTATCACTGGGCTTATAACAGTCATCTTAGTTTTTCTTCTTGCAGCAGATTCGGATGAACGATCGTCCAATTATGACGGCGTTAGAGAAAAACATAGGCACGCAAGGCGTGCAAGAGTTATTTTTATGAAGTCTCGGAGATAGGAGCATTCATGGAGTTGTTTACAGTAATGATTTGGTTAATTTGACAAGTCTTTTTGGTTGCGATGTATACCAAGAGAAAAACTGGGAATTTATGATATACATGGTAAGATAACTAATTAGTAAGCCACAGTCTTCAAAGAACATTTGAACAGTTCTCATACTTTTTACCTTTAAAATATCGGACTGAAATGAATGTCAACAAATAAAACTATAAACTGCTACTGCAGTTTAGAATTAAAAGCTTCTTTTGTTTAATATCCTGGAAACAATAGCCGACAACTTGTAAGCTCTAATTGAATTTGCTTCCATATGAAAAACAAAAGTGTCAAGTTACCATTTATAAGTAAAAATAGCAAACATCTCGTGCGAACGATTTACTCCCATATGAAAAACAAAAGTGTCAAATTACCATTTGTAACTAAAAATAGCAAGCATCTCGTGGGAACAGGTGCTGACGATTTGTTAGCTCTAATTGAATTTACTCCCTTGTGAAAAACAAGTGTCAGATTACCCTTTGTAACTAAAAAAAAAAATATCTCGTTATATTTGCATGCAACAAGGACAAAACAATCGTTACCTTCACTTACTATTGTAAACGTTAGAACTGTCTCAAATTTAAATAGTCTAAGAACTAGAAGCGACGATTCGTGATCTCTAATTGAATTTACTCTTTGTGAAAAACAAAAGTATCAAGTACCTTTTTAACTAAAAATACAAATATCTGGTTCCATTTGCATTCTACTAACTCACGAACTGCTTCAAAACTCAAGACTCATCTCGTTCATAGCTAAAATCCTTAGCCTAACCCATAGAAAATGAAGAAGTACGCCCAATATATGAATACTTCCTCCTCTTTTATAGCTGAATAAATACCATTTACCTTTACAACAGGAAATTTGATTGGTGTTTAATAGTAGATCCAATCTAATTGTGTGACATACATACAACTCTCACTGAACCACCCGTCCATGACATACCCGACGCGCGACTAAGAGATATTTTTTTTACAAAAAAAAAAAAACTCAAAAAGGAGTATTTTCGAAAACTTTAGATACCACCTATAGCATACCTTAAAATTAACATGGCTCCTACCAAAAATGGGATACATGATGAACCTTTATAAGGAAGGTAAATCCACAGTGTATTGAAAACTGTCTTTGTACTGAAGCCGCGAACAAAAGCTTAGCTTTAAATCCCGTTCCTTACTGCTGGAAGATCATAGAAGTTAGAGAAACAGTGATGCAAACGGCTTGTTTGCGCTGCGATTAAAATATGCCCGGCAAAATATTTTGGAGCATCGCCGAATTAAAATAGCATTCAATAACCGCGAAAGGCACTCAAATGAAACCGCTCTAAAGCGATTCTTAAAGAGACTAAAAAAAGTTGGCGATTGATCAGAACTTGAACTGCTCACGTGCAATCCTATATTTTAATTTTATTCTCTTTTCAATAACAAATCTGATTATGTACAATACAAGGTGATCTTGAGAATAAGGTCTTGTGAAGCTAACTATATTCTGACGAATCACTTAAGTTTCATGGTGAATTTTTGTTTTCGTTGCAAATGGAAACAAGCGAGAATTGCTTTTGGCTAAAAAATGACCAAACATGCTTTTGTAATAGATATCATCAAAGAAACCGGTGGATGTGATAACTTTCAACCAATAAGCTTAGGCATAAGTCTAAATTAGAATGAGACATATATTCAAATGCTTTTCTTTTCATTTGCCAAAATTAATTTTACAAGCAATTTTGCAATAATGAAAAAGCGATTCTGATAAACCAAGCAACGGAAATATTCTCAACAGCCCAACGCGGGCTCTAAAATCTTTGGTCCTTAACAACAAATTCATCTGTCAATAAGATAATCTTAAAAATACAAAAAGCTCTCTCGATCATTGGCTATCGACTAGAGGAATCTTGTAAACGATGTCAGAGGAAAGTGGAGAAGTCTTCTGCAGTCGACATTGGAGCGAAGCCACTTATCTACTTACGTTTTACAGAGTTATTATCTTTTCGTTTATTTTTCTGACAATAACAGCCACTCTTGGGAACAGTTTAATCCTCGTCGCCCTTCATAAGGATTCATCTCTTCATCTGCCATCAAAATTACTGCTTCGCTGTCTGACAATCACCGATCTTTGTGTCGGGGCTATTTCACAACCGTTATTCATCACTTATATCCTTGCGACTCTCCGGCGAAGAAAACTTTTCTCTTTGTCGTGCAATTGAACCTTCGTTTTTTGTGGTAAACACTATTTTTCCAGGAGTATCGTTGTTCACACTGACTGCGATTAGTGTGGACAGACTCCTTGCCCTGTTGTTGAGGTTACGATACAGACAAGTTGTAACTGTCAAGCGAGTCTGTGCTGCTGTTTTTCTGTTTTGGCTTAAAGGCGGTGTGGTTGGTTTCATCTACGTTTGGAGCGCGCGTTTGTTTTTCATCGTGAGCGGTGTGCTAGTGCTATTATTTGTTGCTATTTCAACATTTTGTTACACAAAAATCTTTCGTACCATGCAACGTCAACAAACGCAAGTACAAGATGCTCTTGGAAGCCAAAATATCAGACTGAACATGGCGCGGTACAAGAAGACAGTTTTCAATGCACTGTTGATTCACTTCACTTTAGCAGCATGTTATCTGCCTTTCACTGCAATAACGATTGTGATAGCTGTTGCTGGATTTAGCAAATCTCTTCTTTGGGCCGAAATCTTAACTGTATCTCTTGTTTACCTCAATTCCTCAATAAACCCGTTTCTCTACTGCTGGAAAATGAGTGGAGTCCGCCAAGCGGTGAAGGAAACGGTTAGACAGGTGTACACCAGGGTGTACACAAGTTGTTCATGTTAAACTCTGAACAGAAAAGATAAATTATCTCGCCAAACGAAAGCCACTTGAACTTCCATCCAGAATTGATACCATAATTCAACGTTTTAAAAACATCCACCCGATGATTGCATGGCGCCATTTAAAATCTTTTGAAAGGTAAAAATTACTGTAGACATTTAAAACATGGAATACTTGTTAATTTCGTAGCCACAGCGCGAAACTCACGTACACCTGCCGCATTCATCCAGTATTAACTAGCTTTAGCAATGACGACGGCGACCTCGAGGACGACGCCTTGTAAAAAATGAATTTATATTTTACCTTCGAATGTCGCAACTGTGTAGATCTACACAGTGCACCAATCGGTCTAAAAACTTCCTGGCTAAATATAAAATGAAAGTGTTCAATTCCAAAGGAAGATATGAAAAATTAGCTACGAGGTTCACGTTCTCTAAAATACGTTGAACTTGGTTATTTCACGTTGTTGTTTTGCAGATGACGGGTATGAAATGTACCAAGATTTAAAACGCACGTGCAGAACCATTGTTCTGTTCATTGCACCTTTTGTTTGGCGACGTTCTCGTTGGTGTCGCCGTCGTGGTTTGCTAAAGCTCCCTATTTCTTTGTGTAACGGCACGGGGACCTTGAGTTCTTGCCGTTGTCGCTAGGCATCCTAAGGGGGGCCTGATCATCATAATACATTACCCTTTACACCCGACTGTACGTTTATTGGAATTGCTTACACTATGAGCAAAATTGCACTAGGTTTCAGAGTAGGCGGAGACTTGCTGCCCTGAGGGAAAGTTCACCTGCATGCCACTTACAAATCAACTTGGGTAAAACTCCTTATCGTCTCAACAAAGCTGGGAAAACTAAATTTCCATCATCTCTCAACTGAACACCCTACAAGTTCTCCCGCAGCGCTCTAGAAAGATAACTAATTAGGCAATGGGCAGGGAACCATCAATTCAACCGCTTTTTTCAATGACAGGGGTCTTTAAAAAGTATGGAGGCATTCATACTGCTGCTGTTTATACATGGCACTTGGCTGGCAAATTAGGAGGGAGGGTTTTGCAGTTCCTTTCTTATATTCCGACATTTAGCCGCAGGTAAAAATCGCCACAAAATTTAAACTTGTACGAAGAATTTGGAGAATAGACATGTTTGTTTCGCACATGTAATGCTTTATTGTCTCGTCTCCTAGTAGTGGGAGCAACCTTGATGCCTGTCTAAAAAGGCGGTTGTTGCACAGTTGCTAACGAGTTTTCATCGCAATTCGGTCGAAACTGTATTGAACAAAGAATAATAACGTTAAAGAGAACGGCTTAGCTTTCAATGAAATCGCTACGTGTTCTGTTATTGGGTAAG
>OZ026595.1:48893596-48903596 GCA_964020085.1 Micromussa lordhowensis | reverse complement strand
CTCTGAAAATCAAACCAAACTAAAGACTGCATTTTTCGGCTGTTGTAAATCATATTATGACAACAAATGAACGTTAAAAATAAAATTAAAAAAAAAAACAACAAAATGGATGGAATTCTACCCATTACAATCCACAAACTTTTGAGCCAGTTGAAGTAAACTTCTGGTTACTAAGATGCCAGTGATACATGAAACCATTTATTGAACAGAGTTCATACGTTATGTTATATTATTGAAAGGCACAGTGTCAATTGTGGGGCTTTTCAATTGTTACACCTAACAAAATTTCATTGCAACACCTACATGCATGCATCACTGGACAGATTCTCATTTTTTTCCCATGAACTGCAAACTACTGTAACAGTTGGAAGACAACTGTTGGAAGGAGTGTGTCTGAACAAGGTTGGGAGTTAAACCCATGTAAAATCTTGCGCATGGTGACTTAGAGGAAACTGAAATTGAATGACATTCAATTCTAGACAAACCTGCGATACTGAAACAAATAGATCTTGTTCAGTTCTGCTGTAGACAACACTCCACACCATGTCCCTATGACCTGAAATGAACATACAGTTTCTGAACTCAACATAATTCAACACTGACTCTTTTTGTTAACCTCTACATGTATAAGGCAATAACCAACTGCAAACAGATTGGTACAAACTGAACTTCTCTAACATAGACACCAAAGCAAGAGACCTGCATGTCTACATGATATGGAGGGTCTGTATTATAGAGACTTTATATGATTCTGGTTTCCTTGGGACTAAGTGAGTTCTCTGAGCTATAAGCTTGAGCTATCTTCCAGTAGTATTGTACTAATATCTGGATTTTCGTTTTACTCTTAATAGAAATAGAAAAAAGGAAATGGACTTGTTTTTTTCAATGATCAAAATGTTGATTTCCTTTCTTTGCAACACCATTGCATCAACATCTCGACATGCTATTTAACTATATTGCTATTGAGTTACAGAAATACAGCTTTTAGCGCACACTGTCTTACAAGGTGTTTCGCAAATAGGTTGACATGGAATGCCTTGTACCTTTGTAAGTCTTTATACACTTCTCATGTTCTAAATCCCACACTTTGATACTGAAAGAAAACAAATTAAAGAAGCTGTTGCTACATCTTGTACGCGTTCCTGAGCAAAGTAAGCAAACGCTTGTAAGAACTGTATTAGTTCCCACTCAAGCCGTTATCCAGTCAGAATCTATCATTTCTGTCCCCTTTCTGTAAGCATGGCTCGCAAAAAAAAATTGAATTCCAGTTTGCCATTGGAACAAGTAGCTCTCAAATTTTGGTTGTCCTGGGCAAGTCTTAGTTTGCTCTTTTAATCATTTACATGTAGTTGGCAGACAGCTTGCCTGATCCATTGCCCAGCGGGGGAAGTGAGAATGAAAAGTTACCGGTACTTGCCCAGAAGGAAAATCTTCTCGTCCCGGACGACCGGACAGCACTTTTTTCAAGCACTGTGTAAGGAAAGCAGCAAAGAGGGCACTTTATATTTAAGGATTGCTATAACTTCAGTCAAACTACATGTAGATATATTGTCAATATCCAGTCAGGGCGAAATATTATAAGTGACAGGCCATAGAAACATGTCTTG
The DNA here is from genome assembly GCA_964020085.1 of Micromussa lordhowensis. Classification (NCBI taxonomy): domain Eukaryota; kingdom Metazoa; phylum Cnidaria; class Anthozoa; order Scleractinia; family Lobophylliidae; genus Micromussa; species Micromussa lordhowensis. Next base: position 48,901,989 of record OZ026595.1, on the reverse strand, counting down.
GAACTTGGAACTTATACTCCCAAGTAGCTAGGCTAACACTGGGAGATGACATTGAAGACTGGTCAAACTAGCTTGCCTGCTTACAATGTAACCAGTTTAGCAGGGATCTGCCAACTTGACATGGAAAATTACTTGTTCTCACACTACATTTTGTAGCACTGTAAGAAATTCATACTACCTAATAGTGTTTAAAATGTAATGTTATGAATAGATCTCAAGCTATGTGAACACCAGGTTTCAGAAAAAGGAATACATTGTAACCGTTGCCTTTTGCTCTCTGCTGCAAATGTGCTTTCAAAAGCAAGAAAGTACATGTATTACTGAAAACCTCTGAGGGGTTTTGAGAACAAGAGAACATGATCATTTATTTCAAGGGAACAAGGCATATTTTAGGATTAATTTGAGATAAAAAAGGAATATAACTTTGATGAAGAAGTTTAGGGAACACATTTTATTAACAAATCATATTTTAGATTAATTTGAGAGGAAAAAAGGGGAATATCTCTAGTGTTAACAAGAACTTTGATGAAAAAGTTTAGAGAACACATTGTAGGTAACAAATCATATTTTAGGATTAATTTGAGAGAAAAAAGAAATATCTCTAGTGTTAACAAGAACTTTGATGAACAAGTCTAGGGAACACATTTTAGCTAAATCATATTTAGGACTAATTTGAGGGGAAAAGGGAATTATTATTTGACCAGTATTAATGGCAACTTTGGCAAAAAAATGTAAAGGATCAGTGGAATTTATTCATGAGGAGCAACACAGAATTTTTTAAGGGTTCAGGGGAGCACGTATTCCCTCAATCCCCCTTCAACCAAATGGTCCTCATGATTTTGGCAGCACCACATTTTAAAATTACCTGGGCTTTACAGTAAATGTAGATGTCTGCTGCTACTAGGCATGCTATGGTAGCAGCAATTTGACATCACTGCAGCCTAAATACTGTGTACTGTGTACCAAGGTAACTGTAGGTTGATGGAAGGTTAGATACTTGGTTGTTTGATACTAACAATAATAAAATGTACGTTAGACGGACATTTTTAAATAAATATTTCTCCTCCTCCTTAGATAGAGCTAGAGATTTAATCATTGTGGATAAGGAAAGTGAAAAAGCGGCAGTAAATAATTTAATGGAAAATCAGCTTAGCTATTATTCTCTGTATTAACAGAGTTAACAGGGCAACCCTAAAAGCCGGAATCCGGAATCCGGAATCACAGGTCATTGTTTTACCAATACACAGAGTAGAAACTATCCTAAACATTCATAAAAGCTAACCTTAGGCCTGATTAGGCCTAAACAAACGTTTTTAGGCCTAAGGTTAGCTTTTATGAATGTTTAGGATAGTTTCTACTCTGTGTATTAGTAAAACAATGACCTGTGATTCCGGATTCCGGCTTCCGGCTTTTAGGGTTGCCCGTATTAACATGTTCCTTAATTAAAGTTGGAGCTTCCATTGCACATTTATAAACATCACATGCATTTTCCTTTGGAAGAATGTACCCTAAGGCCAAGGAACGCTACCAGGGACTTGTCAACAAAAGAAATTTTTTTTAAAAGAAAGAAATTCGGTCGTTACCTTCGATCCCAGCTTCCACTGACAATTTTACTTTTGATGCAATCCACACTAACAGACGAAACGGTATTATCGTGATCTGTCAACGACGCCATATTTTCTAAACTTTGAAAGCTTCCACTGAGACACCATATATCCACAGTCCCTGAGTCAGATCCCAGGACTAGTCTTCTCGAATCGATCCACTTGATATCCGTAGTCCCCGATTCAGTAGGAGAGCCAGCGCTGCAGTAATGAACATTCGGAGCCTTGGCAGGATCTTTGAAAAGCCACAGCGAGCCGTTCCAGGTTCGACCGGTTAAGGCTGATGATGCCACTGCTAGAGTGCCATCTGTGGGGAAAATAAGATGTTTTAGGATTACGATACCACAGTTTGGTTAATGTAATGTCAAGGGAAGGATAAAGAGAAACCTTCTTCGATGTCGATGGCATCAACGTGAGGGTGAAGTTCTGCTGGAAGAACCTCCATCTTAGAATTTTTTGTTTGGCACGTGCGGTTCGATCGATACCTCATGTAAGGTTAAGTGAAAATATTGCGCAATCCACCCCGTTAGTGAGATAAGCGAGAATTTTGATTTCAGTTTTGTAACTTTTCGGTGAGGTTTTCAGTTTTTAAAATGTTCTTCCTTTAAGTTTTAAGTTTGAAGAATCGCAAACTACACAAAACATAAACAGTCAAAAGCATTTTTATACAGGAAAAATCAATGTTTCGGTTAACTTTTAACCTAGGGTTAGCGTTAACCGGCTATCGAACAAGGCCCGCTTCTCGAAGGTCGCACCCGGAAAGCCATAGCAAAATCTCGAAGCTTATGATTACAGAGCTGTTTTTTCAGGTATTATCAATATAAACAGAGGTTCTCTTCGCAAAAGAAATTTCAGGCGCATACACTTCTCCGTTTTCAGATAAAGATGAACTAAAAATGGCTTTACGGGACCGAAAAGTTTCCGGGGCTTTCGAGAAACGGGCCCCTCTGGCGGCCTCAGTTGTCGCTAGTGGATAGCTTTATCCACCTTTCGAACAAGCTGGGCTAGGTTTTTTCCTTTTCACTCGATCACTGTCCCCAACTTACCGAGCACCTGGAACAGAATACTTGGCCTTAGCACTTAGCATTATTGGATTTCCAAGGGGAAACAATCAGGTTTGCTTCCCCAAGAGACTCAATGAACACTTTGGGTCGAGTGGAAACCTTACCACTCTGTTTCCCAATGGGCCAGTTTTTCTGTTTTACTATAACCCCCCCCCCCCCCCCAACCCTTCTCCACCCCAGCTGAATATGAAAGACTTTCTCCAGTTTGTTGTCTTTTGCATTCTTTACTGAAATTAAATACTGAAACGACATAAATTGATTTATTAAAAAAAAGACATTTAAAGATGTGCGATGCTTTGTATTGTTTCAAGGATATCCCCTCAGATGCGCACAGACCGATTCATAAAAAAAAACTCAAATTCCGCGTTCGATTTTTGTTTTTCCACGTGACAAAGCTCATTGTTGCAACGGACGGTTCTGAAGGCTGTGGCTGATACCTTAAGTAGATATATGTCGTCAATAGGTTGATATCAAGTTCGCCTTGAATAAGTTACACTGTTTGGTAGATACATGTCGATGAATAGATTGATCAAGTCGAGTTCGCCGCAAACAAGTAACACTGTGAGGTTTTCGATAGTACTGTCGTCTGCCAAAAATTGAACGTAGTTTAAGTATTTTTTCTGATAGCTTTGCCGTATACTCCTGTAGCGGTCATGTGCTTCTTGCCGAAGCACCTCGACAAATTTGACAGGCTTTCATGTGTTCGCACTTATGCACTAATTCGCACAGCTACATTCGATATTTTTTAACAAGCCGTTGCATAATCGCACAAAATCAGTTAATTTTGTTCATGCAATCTTAAACTTATGAACTTTATTGTTGCATTATTTCTTTCAGAAATTAAACGCCGTAACTGATGACATCATGAATTGAATATAACCACATCTTACTCAACAATTTCTGGGACTTGACCAAACAAAATAACTTGATGACAACCATTTCTACACAAGCTCTATACAATCCCTACTTCAATTTGCAAACAACATCCCAATTTCCGCAGCACTTTCATAGCTTTGGCTACACTAGTTTTTATTTAGTAATGCAGGTTTACAGAATGGCAGCCATAAGGCTGATGGGCACCTACAATGAACTAATAAAATGTGAAACTAAAATAATTTGTAAAATCACCCTATGCTATTTAAATATTCAATACGAGTCATCAAAATGAAGTTCATTGGCAAATAAGCTACGAATTAATCGAAAAATTTACATGCAATGTAATAAAACTTAAAAATATACAAAATCTCGGTCTTTCATAGCTATCATGGGCGCTTCGAATGAGAAGCTATTTATGTTCTGTGAGAACCTACGTAAAATGTTTTTAAAACTGTCTTTTTGAATATTTGCATTAAAATTTGCCAGCCTAGCAATAAAATTCCAGATTACAGGTCCTCTGTATTCACTGGATTCCCGTGCGTCTAAGTAATTGTCCATCTGTAGTCAAAATGGACCAAAATGGAGCCTCCCATGCCTTCTTGTTTGTCGAAAGCAAACGTTTTTTAGGCAATGTCCCCGACGTTTCTTTAGCTGAAACGCCTTGTTGCATTCCTTCTTAAGGTGGCTCACTAGTCAAAAAACTGACGACGATGACAAAAAATGCAGTTTTTTAAACATAAAAGATTTAAAGCCCTTGAACACTTGTTAAAAGTATTTCTATTCTCTTTCGCTTCGCTCAGCCGAATAGAAAATATTTCTATTATAAGTAGAGGAGACAAGTAGCACAACAAACTAGTGGAGGGAGCCGCCAGCGATGATCGAGTTTATTTACAAAAGTTTGAACCGGAGACACACTGAATACAGGTTACAAGCCAAAGAATATAAGAAAAAAGTCACACGCTATTTAAAACAACGATATAAAAGAAAAACAGCCTCGAGTAAACTGGTCGGCGTCAAGTGGTGTGATATGAACAAGGAGTGGTATATAAAGACCTAATTATCCCAGTGGGAACTAATACCAAGCAACCTAATCAAACACCTAAAAGAAATACATTTTGGATCGATCTTGCTGAATTTATCTCTAGTTAAGTGCTAAATTTAAGGAAAGTACAGAGTGGTATAAGTTTTTTTACGTAACAACGGCCATAGCAACAGTTGTTTACAGTAAGAACGTGACCAAAAATATAAATTAATTTTAATATATATGAGCAATACTTTGTAGTAAGGCTGTAAAGAGACGAACAACTCGATTGGCATAATTACTTGGGAAAAGCTTTGCTTGATTTACCATCACAGGCTCATTCATTTCCCTTATGAAAAAGAACATTTCCTACAATTGCGGAAACTTTTTAGAAAATAGAACAACCATTACACCCCCTTCCCGGAGATCCAATTTGTACCCCTCCCTCGCAATGTTTGGCTTGTTAAATGCTGAATCAATCATGTAAGAAACTTTAAGTGCATTTTTCTCAAAGGTCTACTTTTGTACCTACTGACTTCACGCCAACATTTCTACATTGGAAAGTATTGATTAGAAATTCCTGAAAATTGGGGTCATCAAAGACTAATAGTGTCGTCATGTAATAAACTAAAAAATTCATAGCATTTTAAAGTCTATCACGTGACACTAGGTTATTTGTTCACTGGTATTGGTGCAAAATAAGGTTATTTCCAAATAAGACCTGTAGAAAGCACAGAAAACAAGAATCAAATGCAAACATTTTAGTTTATTGCATAGAACGAAGCAGAAACTTACAAGATATGCTTGTTTTAAAATAAAATCTTGTTTTGTAAAAGAGCAGGAACTGTTGGCGTCAATGCTTTAAAATCAAACATCAAAAGGCTGTGGCTGGTTGCCATAGCAACCATTTTCAGGGAAACTTTCAAAATTTATTTTCTCTTCATGAGTGCAATCATCGGCTCCTGGTGCAATCGAACGCAATTGACCTTTCTTTACCATATGTAAGCAAACGTTTTGGTCCCTTTTTGACTAGTGAGCCACCTTAAAGGGACACAGTCAGCTTTGTGACTGCGTTGACCTGGACGCTAGCTTTTCTCACTTTGAAAAAAGTTTACCTCAACCTGAAATCAAAGTTCATGCAGAAATCCGCCTCATTTTCCGCAGTATTTGCTTGATTTTCAACCGTTTACTGAAAAATCTGTTTTTGAGTGTCCTTTTGCTTATCCTATGATATTATTTTTATCATATCTGGTTAAAAACAGCATTTATCGCGTCCCTGTTACATGCAAATTAGCAATTGAATGGTATGTAATGCGCATGTGTACCAGCTGACTGTGTCCCTTTAAGGTGGGGGTTTACCTGAATTAAAGTGAAATTTGAGGAAGTTTAAAGACAGATTGAAAGGGGGAGAAAAGGTTATGGAACACCACCAGACAGTAGCCCGACCCCACAATGGCACTCGGGTTGTTAGGCAACTGTTTGGTGTGTATCTATCAATTTTTAACTTCAAACTCTAATTTTAAAACAACACCAAATCTTCAAAATTTCCTATTTCCATAAATTTTACTAATCCTTTGAGAAAAACTATCTGTCTCCAAATAAACCTAAAAATCACCAAAAAATTTACAAAACGGCGCAAAACATAGATGTGTGTAATGAGTGAACAGATTCTTGATTGCTTGAAACGTAAACGAGATATTTGCATTAAGAACATAATACCAAGCCAAAATACGGCTTTCAGGTGGACCCCCGCCTTAACAGATTGCCCAACCTCGTTCCCAGGGTCTACTCCGCTTTCAAGATGGCGGCTGAGGGCGGAGAAGACCCTGGCACACACCGTTAGACCCCCCGCGAAATACTCCACGAATCGTGGAGTATTTTGTCACGTGATACATAATAGAATCTCGTCTTCGCTACACTTGATCAGCGGTTCCAGGAATCAAAAATGGCTGAAGATGTCCGAAGATTTAGCTTCATTTTGCGTGTTTTAGCTGTAAAATAGGTTTTTTGTGGACTGTTGAATTTCCAAATACATTTGTTGTGATTTCTACTACCTGGACGCGTGTGGTTTGAGTATTTCGTTATATGTAAGGTAACAGTCAATGCAAATTTTCTTAGATTTAATATTTGCGTATGGCGTGCAAAGCTTTCACTGATAGTTTTGGGAAGATTTAATTTAATATTACTGTATACGTAATAATAATAATAATAATAATAATAATAATAATAATAATAATAATAATAATGTTTTATTCAGCTCACGTATCTAACTTTATTTCGTAAAATCGATTTTTACCTCGTGCAAATGAGTTGCCCTGTATTCTGCAATTTAGCTCAGTTTTAAATAACTTTTCAGGCTTTGTGCTTGCTAGAGGAGCTGTTTGCGTTTGGTTCTGAAAAGAACTGTTGGTGTTTGGTTCTGAAAGGAAAAAGTGACTCGTTGACAAAAGCCCTTAATTTGGAAAAGCCATGTATCTTAAAGGCCGATCTGGACAGACCAAACATATTCCCTCATAAAGAGAAAAGGAAAGCTGCATCTTCAGGCGCCGGCAGCTTATGATTCAATTTTATATCCTATTGCAAAAGATCTAAAGACAAAACTTGCTGACTATCCGCTTATTCTTATCTATCTACTCTTAAATTGGTGCAGATATGCTTTTAAATTGTTTCTAGATATACTTGGTGATGCAAGCTACTTTTCCGTAAATGCTGAGAAAATACCGGAAAACTGTCTGTAAATTTGGCCAGTTTCATGCCCCCAAAACTGAGCAAATGAAACAGCAGATGCTAAACTTTGGAGTTAACATGCAAATCTAGTAACAGTATGATTCGTATTGTTTTTGCCACGATTGCTATTGGCATTGGGGTAAATATCCCTAGCATTAGACAGGTTTTTCACGTTGGTGCAGCAAGAACATTGGAAACACATTACCAAAAAAATTGGCCGAGGAGGTAGAGACGAAAAATCAACCAAGGTTTCTTATACTAGAGTGGCCAGGACATTTCTGCCAACAAGCTAGGTATGACGAGTGAAATGAAGAATTTCTGTTTGGACAAAAGTGAATGTTTAAGGAAAAGGCTGATGACATAACTTGGATCATGTGAAACAAAAAGCAGAAATGATGCCCCTTCATGTTGCAGTAACTGCTTCAGAAAATGTCAATGTGCAGCATGTTCTGAATCAACGAGTACAGCATCGACAGAATTAACTAAACAACACTTACCAGTAGAGCTTATTGCAACTCAACCTATTCGGACTGTTTCGGATGAACAATGCAGCAAGATTGGCGCATACTGAAGCAGTATTGTATTCACCTGGGAACTTGTGACAGATCTGCTAGCATCGATTTAGCCACTGGGTTCACCCACAGTCTCATAAACTCTGTTGTTAAGAATTGTGAATATATCAATTCTGTGGATCACGTGTTATTGGCCTTAAACATTTGGGACATTTCACATGCTCACACTATTGGTCAAGTAATTCATAATGTGTCTAGTCAATAATGAAGTTACTAGTATGCTAGCTAACCCCAGCCTTTCAGTTTAATATGAGATTCTCACAATTATTTGGAACCAATTTAATATGAAATGATGATATGAATTTTTAGGCCTACACGAGTCAAATACACATTTATAATTGGGATCCTGTTATTAATAAAAGTGAATAATATTCTTCTCCCACATCTTTATACTAAGGTGATAATGAAAGAAAACTGAGGTCTTTTAGAAGGACAAAAGTGAAAGAAATTACCTGTTAGGAAAATCCCCCACAGTACACTAAAATAATCATAGTGCCACAAAATATGTACTTACACAGGGCTTAAGAAA
>OZ026595.1:48828596-48888596 GCA_964020085.1 Micromussa lordhowensis | reverse complement strand
TGAAAACAATGTTTGGGATCAACATGCCGAAAATGAAGAATTGTGTTCATGATTTTCTCACCCATTACATGTCTATTTAAGTCTGGACTTCTTGCAAATTTGTAGCCGCAGTGCTTTAGAAACTGGTTTACTCGAAGTTTAATAAACTCTAGGTTACGCTGCACATTAACTGTTGGATGCCGAATGCAAAACAAAAAGGGTATAGAAAGTGATGATATTAATTGGAGTCTGAATAGGAAACGATATAAGATCGCCCGAGTAACTGATGTACGCACAGACTTTAATAAGTCACTCATCGCATACGATCCAAAGACCACATTCCCTCTTTCATTAGTCAGAGCATAGGAGCAAGTGATTTGTTAGCAAAATAATACAGCAAGATCGTGAACAGTTAATAACACTTAATGACTGGTCCCGAGGGGAACTGAATCCACGACAAAGCTAAAAAGAGGACGGCTTACCAATGGAGTAGCCTCTTAACTGGAACTTGTTAAATCAAAACTTGTTAAATCAAAACCGCGACCCGCGGCAATTTACCCGCGATCTGCGCCCATTTATCTGCGACCCGCGCTGTTTACCAGCTGTTTAGGCGCTACAATAAAAAAAGCGTTTTCAAACGTATATACGGCGTTGTAGTGTGGACAGGCGAAAACGATAAGTGTGGACGCAAATCTTTTTGAAAACGGAGCAAAACAGCTCCGTTTTCGTTTGAAAACGGATTAGTGTGGACAAGGCCTCGATGCAATTCCCGGCTCATGACGGTGTTCAACGGCTTAGACTCGACTTAATTTCAACTACTTCAAGTACTTGAGTAACGTCGAAACTACCATATGAAATTGAGTAAACTGTTACAAGACAAACACTGGAAGGCTAGCGAAACTTCGAAGACGACATACAAAGAAATATATCGGTTATTCCTCAATACAACGACAACCAACGCCAAAATGATGGGTGCAGCCACTTCGTTACACACCTAATTAAAGTTCATACCAGATACAGTACGTAAACTATGTTTTGCTCAAAACGAAACCAGCGTATTTTGTTCTCGGAATGTCACGCTTAAATTCTTGTTCATTGTATAACCTCGATTACAATACCACAAGAAAGCATGCATTGCGATCATTCGGTGCGAGTGTTGTTAAGTTTCTGTCGGAATAAATGCAGTGCGTAAAAAAAGATAATTTTTTTTATCAGGTTTAAATGGGCCATTTTGATATATTAAAATTTTAATTTGGGTAGGAGGCTTGGGTGAACAAAACAGGGGCAATTAATTATTCATCCCTCAACCGCGATGCGATTCTATTGTTCTCGGAGCCAAGTTAGAATTTTATGACCTATTGGAACAATTTCAATTTTACCCATTGTATTGAAAAGATTTTGCGATAGAAAATCATACTGCAACTGGTTTATTATTTCGAATGCAAAACTGTTTTGCAATAGGCCCTTTGCAGCTGGGGTCACGTGACCAAATTTTTCCTATAAAATTTTTATATTATGGGCTATAACTTAAAGAATGCCAGAAATGGAAAGAGCGCATCGAAAATACCAAAATGGCCAAGTTTGAGCCCCCTGGAAGGAAAGAGTAAGTTTATACGACAGTTTGAATTTTCGGAAAATTTAGAAGTTTTGTATGAGAAATGTTGCTGGAGAGCAAGGTCTTGCTCTCCAGCAACATTTTCCATACAAACCTCCTTATTTTTTTAAAAATTCAGACTGTCATAAAATCTCGTCTTTTTTAATGATGGGGGCCTCAAATTTGGCCGTTTTGATATTCTCGACATGCTTTTTCCATTTCTGGCATTTGTTAAGTTATAGCCCATAATTCTATGAAAAGTAGGTCACGTGACGGCTTAGCTGCAAAGGGCCTATTGATTTATAGCAACATTATGTGCCATAATTTCATTCCACGTACTGATGAAGGGCTATAAAGCCCGAAACGTTTAGTTCAACAACAATATTTGACACTTTTAAGAGACTTTTGAGCCTCATACATAATTTTAGAGTCAATTCGGTTAAAATTAATTTTAAGATATTACTGTTAACGTATAAGGCCATCAATAGCTTAGCGCCTTTTTATCTCCTGATGACCTTATTAGTCTTAAAGAAGCATGCAAATGCAAGCTACGCTCCGACTGTGATGGGCTGCTACTAAACCCTGTGAAATTCAACAACATTGGGAGATCGATCTTTTGCTGTTGCTGCTTCTCAACTATGGAATTCATTGCCTTATGCGATTAGGAGCAGTTCCTCAGTAGCATCTTTTAAAAAGACACTCAAGACATTTTTATTTCAGAAAGCTTTTTACAACAACAACTTAATTTGCATCTGCATTAAATTAAATTTCAAATTAATAAGAGTAATAAAAACAAATACTATAAGGTGCTGGCTGCCCGAAATAACCACCAGGCTAGTAAAAAATGGGCAGCCACCCTTAGGGTTCTAAATGCAGTAAATTTTAATAGAGTCAGGTACTTACAACTTAAGGTAACAAATACAACAACACACAAACACACAGACAAAAGCTAGTTTTAAACTAAAAATACAATTTAGCGAAAATAAGCAGGGAAATAAAGTATGTTAGTAGATTAACTAGTGGAAAAAAGGAAATATATTGTACTGTTAATTCAGTTAGTAGGTTAGGTAGGTTCTATGAAGTTGTTTTACGATTTAAGGTGACTCGAAACAGTTTCCAGTACTTTCCAAGACTTAGAGCTTGATGGGCCATTATAACCACTCTATATCGGTTGATACCAAAATCATGGTATCAAAAAACTGCCCAATCATTGGTGAACAAGTTGCTGTCAATTTTGTGGCACAATAGGTTACCATAGCAACAATATGACCTGCTAAAAACACTCTTAATTCTAGCTTTAAGCGCTTATAACTCCAAAACGAGCTCGGTGACCCCCATTGTTTATTATCGAATTGTGATCAGCATGATAAGATGCAACTTTTTGCAAAGTTTAAAAAAATTCTACGGAGGGGGTTCAGAGCCACCTTAAATTTTTATGTGCCATAAAATTGACAGCAACTTGCTCACCAATGATGGGGCAGTTTTTTGATACCATGATTTTGGTATCAACTGATATAGAGTGGTTATAATGACCCATCAAACTCTAAGTCTTGGAAAGTACTGGAAACTGTTTCGAGCCACTTTAAGCGCTGATGAAATCATACGCGTGATTTCAAAATCGAACGAGCGCGCACCCCCTGCCCCAAAAAGGTCTAATTTACTTCAGATTGTGTTGGCAAATTTATCTAGTAAACAAGTGCACTATATTGTAAAAGGTATAAACTTTGTCCTGTTTTAAAGCAGTCAGGAAGTGACAAGAGCAGTAAAGTAAAGGGAAACAGTTGCCCTTCCCCAAAATTTTTTTTCGTGCTTTCGCACGCTTTGGACCAAAAAGCAAGTTCAAGGCCTTTTTCTTAATCTAATTGTAAACTAAAATATTCGTGCCTGATGATACTTTAAGAGGTAAAGTAAATTGACAACACTCCTTTTATTAATTTTGTAGTTTAATTTTGTTAGTGACCCACTTTGATCACGTATTCAAATCTTCAGCAAATTTGTAACAACTAGATGAAGGACCAACAACAATGGTGGATTTTTATGTGGGATCGTCTGTAGACTGCCGGCAGCCCCTGCCTTCTTCGTGATTCGGCTGAAGCAGTGATCATCCTCATTGCGGTTTTAACTCTCAGGATGATTCATAAGGGCAAACAGGGACAGACGACAGTCTAACATTGCTTGTCTTCTTTTGTTTTTTCCTTCAAAAAATGTTGCGTCAGGTTTCGGCTCTTGGTCTACCAGCATAAATGAAACATGTTTACTGTCGTTTCTAACTGTGACCATTACAGACATTTTTATCCACTAACAGGTAAGCCTTTCGCCGTGACCAGCATTGCGTGACAACTCCGACGACGAAGGCCAAGGAATTGTGTATAAATCTAAATGTGTTCAACTCCAGCGCTGTAAACTGACTTGAGATTAACAACAACTTTCCAATTTAATCTTTGACGTTTATAAAATATTTAAAATATTTTCCGTACTGGTTCACTCTGTAAAGAACTCCATCGACTAATTTTAACTGTTTTCTTTGTTTCGGTCTTTTCTCCGGTATTTTATCTTCTTCATCGTCACTCTCTTCCTCTTCATTGCTCACTTCAGTTTCCCATGGTTCGGTTTTCTGGTAAAATAAACGGATTGCATATCAGTTTAATTGTAATAAAATGAGAGATCAGAAGTCCTATCTAATAATACCCAGCACTAGCATTAAACCTCACACTAGCCTGTTCCTGCATCTCGGTCAGTGGGGATGATCGAAAAACAGTCGGCGGGCGAACGAAAAATAAGAAGGTCTGGGAAAGAACAGCCCGTCTTTTTTCTCTCCCAGACCCCACTCGTTCTTCTTTCGCCACTGACCGTTAGTCTGAGACATATCCTCCTTAATATTGCTCCAGTTAACAAACTGACGTCAGTTTTTCATGCGTCTGTCCTGTTATTGATCATAAATTCCGTCATCACATTGTCAAAGTAGCTGTGGATCCACGAGGCGATAGCCGAGTGGATCCGCAGACTACTTTGACAATGTGATGACGAATTCATTGTCAATAACAGGACAGGCTCATTAAAAACTGACATCAATTTGTTTTTTACGATAACAAATGGTCGAATTGCCCGCTCTCGCTCGCTGACGCGTCGCACGAATTTCAATTCATGTGTCTGTCCGCATATTGACGATAAAAATTAGCCAATGAGCGCGCGAGAATTTCTGCAGTTATCATAAAAAAAATATTAGACATTTTGACAAAACACGCGCGAAATTATTTCCTAATTTTACTCGTCACCGTTTGATTACCCATACTAACATCCTAACATATTATAGAATCTTGCTTCCCACTCCATCAGTGCTGCACTGATAGCTTTGTTTGCCACACTGCTGCGGCCATTATTCCATTCCCTAATTTTAATATTTCCTGACTGGTACTGAAGAAAACAGTTTTCGACAAAACCTCAAGATTTTCCGCAAAAGAACTCGATATGAATTAGTTTCTCGAGGAGCCAATCGTTCAGACACAGAAACAATGAGCATTAAATGATCTTACAAGACCACACCCCACATTGCAGTTATCGATTGTACCACACGACACATTAGTCATTACCATGCTACCACGAGGTAACCAAAGGACTTAATTCCACTCCAGCTGCATAACAGTACCACTTCCCTTTGCGAGCCCTTTTGAGTTGTATATAATGGAAATTTACATGAGATGATGGTGATCCATCCATACATGAGATCCAGCGTGACCTACTTACCCATGACTCATGGTAAAGCACTGTAAGCAAATACATGGCATAATCTCGGTTCTGTTTCCTTGTTGGACATCTGAAAAGACATACACAACCATGAAAACATTACTGTTATGGAAGAATCTCCTAGAGACCATATATTTTTGATGGGAGGGGGAAAGTGGTGGGTGGGTAGCTACTAAAAACATTTTTGCTCAAGAAAAGCCCTTGATGTCAGTGTTAAGAGGAAATTTCGTCCTCACTGTTATAATGTTGTTCACCATTCAAACCGTGAGCATCAAATCTTGCAGAAAAACTTACTTGCCAGACCAGTGGCATGCCTGCTAGGATTTATACTGGGAGAGTTGTCAACAACTACTATGTCAAGTACTGAAATATGCACATGAGCAGTGAAATTGTGTTCATGTAAGAACGCTTTGTTAGACAACTTGATAAACTGATGACATCTCCAGTATGCTCGGTAGATCAAGATCATTGCTAATACAATGTAAAACATGTTGCAGTGTTAAACATTTTCAGATTCCAACTGTACCTGTCTGCTACAATGGTGAGCTCATCAGTCTCTGGATCATAACGATTCTCTACAAGTTCAATCAACTTCTTCCTGGCATGATCATCTAAAACCAGATCTTTCAGATAAACCTAGTATTATACAATGTGAAATCTGTAAGTTCAGTTCTGTAAGTTCATGTAACATGCAACTTGTAAATGCAAGTCTTTTGTGGCCATAGGCTACATCAGTGAGGATAACAAGAACCTTTTTTTCTAACAAAGGCACTAAACAGTGAAGAACACTATCAAGTAGTATAATAAACAATAAAAAACTATGCACAATAATATAAGCATGATAAAAATACATGTGAAAATTCAAATCTACCAAAACTGAGAGCAAGTCGACAGTACCTGAAGTTTAACTATTCTTGACCCAGGATGAGAAAGCGATGGTCCCGCAAATAAGTAGTTTTTGGTTGTGATTCGTAATGGCACAGTAGATAGATCAAGGTTGTGTGGCCATTCAGTACATAATGCTAACAAGAAAAGAAAAGAACACTAGCAAGTCAAAGGTTATCCATTCCAATATTCCAACCTTTCTTTCATTAATAAAGAATTCATAAACGTCACATGAAAAATACATGAAGAAATCTAATTTAAAATATTTTAAAATGGGTAATCTCATGAAAGAAAGTACATTTTAAAATGTAAGAACATCAACACACAAATCATGAGTCCACAATTTGTTTCAGTAAAGCAGGTTTCTAACTACAGGGTATTACAAAGTTATACTTAATGGCTGAACTCTGGTTTTTTGCTTTCATTTTGCAGTGATATGTTCTGTACGGCACACAACAATGACCTAGGCTAGGGCTCAAACTCATATCACCAGATCTGAACCCAACCCACTAAAGGTTAGACCACTACCTCTCCCTCACACCCAGGTACCGGCAAAGAATTCATGGTCTGGATTTTTGTACCAACCAATGAATCTTCTCTTTATGCCCTGGGATACACTTGTCTGAGACACACTCACTTACGCATAAATGCATGTTGTAATGTTGTGATATCAGATGTTACTCACATTTCAAGGCTGTGCAGTGTCTTTCAACAGCAATAGGAGTCAAGTGAAAAAAGTTTGGTATCTGAAAAAAAAAATCATTTTTTACATATGTATATTTATTGCATGAAAATATTCTCATTTACTTGTCTATTTTTTTCAAAACCAAGACTTGAAAAGATAGTACAGTCAAACTTCCACTAATGGCCACCCCTCTATGACAGACACTTTTTCTGTCCCAGTGGACAGTCCATATATTCATTCTTATTTTAACCTGTCTACAATAGCAACTTCTTCACAATGACACAAGCCACTAAAGTGTGTCCCAAATGCCAATTGAAAATACACTGTAACCTCTCCAAGACCCCATTTTTTATTGTAATAGGTCAGGAAACTTGATCCATACTGCACATGGTTGGTCTCTGTTTCTGTTTGGTTCTGTGTTATTGATATATTTGATTGTGTTATATATTTACATGTGACAATACATATAAAAGATGTCGCACCCACTAAATGATTGGGTGTCACATTACACCCCTACCTTCCCATAACAGCTACTTTCCTCTTCCTACTGTACCATGCCCTGACCCAGATGACCCCCACACTATCACTGGTAGTTGTATGGCTTACATTTCAGAAACTGAGAACTTGCTTTCACATAAAAGATGCCTTTTCTTTTTCTTCCAACTCTCTTTCCCCCTTCTGCTTTGTTTAGCATCAGAAATGAGTGAACACCTACACATCACAGTTGGCTCCGAAACAGAATTACATGCGTGAAGTTTGCACAGTTTTTCCAGTTCTATAAAAATTTTCAGTGGCGTAATAAATCTCTTATAAATCAAAGTTTCTTGCCACCTTACTGGGAGAAGAAACGTCCTTGGTCTCTTTTGTACAGACCTCACAGCATTCAGTCCAAACTGTCAAGACCTTCAGCTGATATTCTCCCTTGTGCTTGGTTAATAAGATATAAATATTGCCCTGATTTTACCATAACCTTTAAGCAGTACTCTACATTACCTTCATAAGCTCCAGGTTTCCAAGTGCTCTCCTACGCAGTCCAACATTAATTCTGTTATGTTTCACTCTTCCCATTTTTAACATAATTGGAATAGAAAATGGAAGAAACGACTGGGCTCCTGAGAAAAGAGATGGCCAGTCTGCTCCTTCTGTCTTCCTTCTTATTGATCCTGCTATGCCCTGTAAAAAGGTATACATGTAAGAACCACACAAATAACCTTTTATGTTTTGCCACGATAACTCAGCTCTGTCAAAATGTGCCAGCACACAATGATTTTGCAGCCTACGGTGCTAGAAAATACATCACTGCAAAGATTATTTCACCAGGGATAAAAGGACTGCAAAGATAGTATTTAGTTCATTCAAGAAATTTAGAAAAACTAGTTGACATACTGCACAATTCTGGATTGCTCTTTTTGCATATTCTAGTCTGTCGTTTATGCAACAGCTTCAATTCAAAATATTCAAGTATTCAAGTAGGTTGTACATATTTTCTCTCAGGCTTACACCTTGTGAAAAGTCATCACACGCTGGTGGATTTAGGAAAGTGAAAATTTACCTGGACGTTATTTTTACCCAGGCTGAGTTTAAGTCACAATATATGAAACCCCTACAACTCCCACTGCACCCCAACCCTCCTCTAATACTGGGTTCAGAAGCAGGAATCCATGGATTTACAGGATCACATTTTGAAACCTGAAATTGAGAAACAGGTATCAAGGTGTGGTATTATTCTCCAACCTTTGCTATCCTTTGCTTTAATAAGTGAGAATTCAGTTGGTTGTACCCTTTTTTTCTTCTCTTTCCTTGAAAATAGAAAGAATAATAGCTTTGAATGATATGCTTCAAAATAAAAAAAAAATTATAGAACTCTGATTGGCTAAAAGGAGTGCAGCTTTCCTGTAGCAAGAAGTATAACACAAGGGCAAAGTTGTATATTATATACAAATTGCGACAAAGATCTCCCTAGTTAGTATCAAAAAGGTTTCTGACAGTCATCTGAGGGAGAAAGACTTAAATGCAGTCTGTAAAAAATGCAAACGGCAGACCAGGTAGAAGATGCAGACTTCAGATAAGGTTCCTAAATGCAGACTGAAAAACAGAATAACAACAGTTACTGTTCTTTAGTCTAATATGCCAGACATAACTAATTGATGACATCAATGAAATCAATGAGTAATCAATAAGTAGTTGATAAGTAATCAGTTGATTAGTCATTGATTATTGCCTATGATCAATGAGTAATCGATGACTAATCGATAGGCCACAAAATTTTTGGTTATCGATTAGTCATTAATTGCATTGATTAGTCATTGACTGCATTGATTAGTCATTGATTTCATTCATTACTCATCGACATCATCTCATGGCTGAAAACCGTATTTGGGGAATAAGAACAAAATAAAAAGAACTTATTAAATGTAAACAGATGTACATGTATCCAGCTTTATTCTACCCAGCTTACAGTACATGTGAATTAAAATTCAGAAGGCCTATTTTGTTCACCTGTATCTCGTTGTTGTTTGTTATTGAAACAAACCGTGACGGTTGAACGCCAGTTATAAAGAAAAAATACGTCTAACAGAGATATTAGTATCACAAACAAAAAAAACGGGACAAGAAAGCAAGAAATGTCTTTCGTGCGCAGTACAATAGTCGATGAATAATCGATGGGTCATCGATGAGTAATCAATAACATCAAAAGGTAATCAATTACATCAATGTACCCGGTCTGCTGTCTGCATATTTTACTGACTGATTTAAAAAGATCAACCTCACACTTTGACTTCCAAAGATTTTCAAAGGTTCTGAAGATCACCAAAAGATCGCTGAAGCTCACCAGAAGATTTTCAAAGAGTTTTCAGCAAAGCAGGGAAGACCACGAAAACTGGAAAAAAAGTCAAATGCCCTTCCAATGCCCAGGGAGGGGGAATGATCGGGCTTGGAATTGACAGAGCCATAATTTGGAATAATAGGGGAATAATAGGCACTCATACATTTTTCAAAGACTAATCATTAAATAAGTTGCACTTACCTAGTCCTCCCGGCTGCAATTTTGTTAGCTCTTAAAAAAGGTTTTACCTTGCTTAATTACTCCAAATTGCTCTTGGAGTCATGTGAAAAGTTATACTAACTGAAGAAAACCTTAACCTTATAAACTTTATTAAAACTGTAGGCGCAAGTCATAAAACTCCAAAGTAGAGCTCACCTTCTTTTTTCATCATCAAAGTAGCTGATTGTACCGCACGAGAAACGTGTTGACGATGTAAAATTTTAGAGATAGCTGTTATGTTCTGGTGTTTATACAATGTACTACTAGCTCTAGGACAGAGTGAAATCTTCGACCACAACCGACCGCTAACACCCGCCATCTTGGATATCTCACTAGATCCGTTCCTCCGCGCCACATGACTACTAGTCATCACTTCAAGTATGCGTTTTAAATTGACCCTCTTCTGTCCGGATTAAAAGATTTCGGTTTGTGAGACTCTGGTTATACAAGGAAGTCCTGTAAAGCCCCTATCTCAATTTGTACAAAATAACCCGGGGAAAAAGGTACAGCATTGGGTGGGCGGGGTATGGTTTAGGTTTGTCTCATTGGAAACTTTTTTTTTTTTTTTTTTTTTGGGGGGGGGGGGGGCAGGGGGAAGTATGAAAATTATGGTGTCCTCTGCACCAGACTAAGTTTTTCAAAATGATCTTTTCGGTATATAAAACGAAAGTCAATGTATGAAGAGTTGTGGCAGGCAGGAAGTATGAGGCAAGGCCTTTCAGACTAGAGGGGACTGGGACATACATTTGTGTCCAAGGATGCACGTTTATCTGACCCAATATTAAAAGACCAGCTGTCAGCATTCTGCATATGGTCCATACACTGTGGGGCTGAAACACTAGGAGCTGAAAAACATGTCTCGCTTGAAAAAGCAACAAATTTGCTTGTTAAAAATGCTGTAATACAAGCCCACTATAATTGGCTGCATCATCACTTTGCATGAGGCAATATGAGCAGTTTCTTTCTTTAATCTTTTAACAAATCCTACAGACAGAGTTCATCCTTCAGCACAGTATCACACAATGGTTGGTAACAATTATTACATGTCAAAACATGCAAAGCTACCTCTTATCTACCTGTGCCAAAATCTCTTACAAAATCTAAACTACGTGTATATGTAATTGTAATTTCCAAAATGGTAAATATACAAGGAAGATAATGTGCATTAAATAATTATGAAACAAAAAAAAATGAGCTTTCAATTCTATTTTGTTATTTCTAAAGTATAACTAGTATAAAATATTTTCTCGATTTTGTGTCCTGAAAAGTCAGTGAATTTCACACAGAGCAGATGCTAATTTCATTAATAATTCATAAAGTACAAAAAAGAAATTACAACCCTAATGGTGGTTAGGTTATCTGATCATACTAAGAGCCGATTTACACGGTACGGCTTTGTCGCATGCGACAAGCTTACGACAGGCCTACGACATGACTTGGGACCATTTACACGGTTACGACATTTTCACTTACAAAATTAAATATGCAAGAGTTTTCACCGAGATTTACGGAGCGAAAAAGTTCTAACAAACGTAATGAAATATTTTAACTGTCCTACGCTTTGAAAAATCTTTCTAACGAGATGTTTTTCGCTTTAATCCGTTCCGTACTTTTCGAGAAACGACTTCATGTGAACCAGTCAACAACAACTTCGTCCGCCATTTTCTCTTTCGTCCCCTACTGAGTAGAAATTTGTCACAAAATACGTTTGCTCTATATAGGTCGGCTACGACTGTCGCAGCGTTTTAAAACATGTTTTAAAATCCTACGACAATTTTTTTGACCCACACAACAGTCGTAAGCGAGATGTAGGTTTGATTTACATGAAACAATTCATGTCGTAGGCCTTTCGTAAACTTGTCGTATGCGACAAAGTCGTACCGTGTAAATCGGCCTTAATATAGATATTTTACATTCAGAGTTGTAGCCGGAAAAAATTATGACTAAGGAAAGGTCCATGGTTAAATTTTCTTCCTAGATATTTAGGGTGTCTGTGACGAAAATAAACAAGAAAAATGAAAAACAAATGACTGAGACAAGTGCCTTGGTTTGCCTGGTACTAACTATGGCCCTGCCATTTTTCAATTTCTCCTTAGTTTTGATCAGGAACTCATACATCAAACAGCCATGCCAGTGTCTAATCACAATGCCAAACACCTCAAAATTTCTTCCAAAAACACTTTGGAAATGTGACAAAATACTGTTTCTTGGGTTTGATATAAACTGCTGTATCACTTTTAACTCACTTTACTTGCAACTAAAACAGAACCTACAATACTGGTGCACTGGTAAAATTATACTAGGAAATGCTGAGTGGATACATACATTTTATTTTATGAGTAAAAATTCTTGGAACAAAATGTCTATGTATTAAGCGACTTCATGTTGGCATAGTCTTAAAATCCTGCATTACGTGAGCCTGACTCTGCTTTTAGCAATAGACCCTGTCAGTGATAAAAACATCACCTTCAAATACCAATACTGTACACGTACAAGATCATCACTGAACTGATGAGAAAAATTTACTGGCTACTCTAGTCTACACTGGTAATTAGATCCTTTAAAACTAGTTGGTAAATCTTCAAATGTACTTTTTGCTACATGTTTATGTATGTTCTACCACAGAGTGACATTTCTTTTCTACAACAATTTACAAAAAGTAAGGTGTTGTGGTTCGTGGAGGTATCACCCTGTCACAGTCAGGCACAGCTCTGAAAAGCTTGGGTTCTCTTGTATCAGCATCTGAGAAAGCCAAAATGGAAGCTATATTCCCGCAGCGGTAACAATAATTTGGAGCTGACCATACGGTGACTAGTGTCTCATCAAACATGTACTTGTATCCTTCATGAACCAACTGGTGGGCACGGCATATCAGCTTTAAATTGTTGATGTGCACAAACTGGTTGAAGCAAAAACAAAAATGCTTAATGCACAATATATTTTTACATTCTTTTCAAATCAAAAGCAATCATCATTATGCAAACTAACCAAGCTGTAGTAATTTAATTTATTTTCCTTCATTGTAATGAACAATGCATACAACTGAACACTAGAAAACTCACTGTCATATAACAGTCACCCTCCAAGCATTAGCAATTTAGCTTTTTTTGAGAGTACATGTACCCGGTATATCTACAGACTAAAGAACCAAGTGTCATCAGCTGCATGGGAAATAACATGTAATTCACTTACCTCATTTGTAACTTTTGCTCCAAACAGCCAACCTGCTCCTCGAGGACTAATGGCCCAAGTATCGACATCCTCTGGATCAGACCACACCAGATGTACAAACTGTTAAGAACTTTTCAACACTCTCAACTGCATTTTAGCTGCACAACCCTCAAAATTAAAGGCATGCAATGTAAATCACTGTTAAGCAGGGGTGTCATTAACATATTCAGCAGGAGGGCATCTGGTTTTTACAAGCAGGCAAAACGTTTTGAACTGACCTTCTTTATATGAATAAATCTCCTCTAGATGGTCAAACCAGGCGGGCAAAATCATTCTCACCGGTTTGCCTCAGTTGTGTCTGGCCCCAAATGAAGCCCCTGGTTTAGCTTTCATACTTTTGTCTAGATTTTCATTATCTTCCTTCAGATTAATGTTGAATCATTTTTCAATAAAGGTGTAACTCAGCCTATCAAAAAAAGTCACTCCATTCTTGAGGAGAACTGCAACATGCTTTTTTGTGAACAGTAACAGTACAGTATAAAATGTGCTGCATGTTAGGCAGTGAAGTGGCAATAAAGGATATCACAAAATGCTCCTTTGTGTGGAATCTCCATGTTGCGATCTATTGTTCGAATCTGCAAGGAACCAAAATACTTATAAATAAGCTGTAATTTAATAATGGATTCAACAATGAGTTCCTTTAATATAAATTCTCTAGGACATGAGCTTAAATTTCATATTTCTTTAAAACATAACCAAACAGAGAAATTTGAAAATGTTTCACTACCTGATCCAGGGTTCGGATATCTGGTGATAGCCCACCATGAACGCACAGAATTTGTCCGTCAATAATCTGAAAAGAAGTTTATTCTGTTAATGATGTTTGTGACTTGTCCTACACTTTAAAAAATTTCAGTTTGTGAAAGGTGCAATAATTCGAGTCATTATCAATTGCAGTGAATGAAAAACTTACTGCAGCAACTGTTAAGAGATCAAACACTTTACAGCAGTATCTCCAAGCATTTGCATTTCCATACTTTGACTGACATTCATCTGACACAATCACAAAAACAGCATGTTACAGATTTTCAACAGAGCACTATTCAAATCAGTTGAGGAGGAAATGGTGTTCACAATGATAAGTTATAAAATGGGTAAACCTGTCTGGGCAATGTGAAAATGAATGCCAGGGGCTACTTGCAATATACTAGCATCCCATTCAAAGAGTGTAGCAATACAATGTAAGTTGTTCCAGTTACTGTACCTCACGCTACAGAATACAAAGCACCTGCACTGAGCCCTATCATGAGTCACATACTGTAGGTCTTCCGAGCCAAATTGTACAGAGTTGAATTCTCAAGAGTAACTTTTCACTTGTTTACGATACCTGATACATGAGCGAAATCTTGCACTTTACATGTACCTCTATGTACCTGTACTTAAAACAAAGATGACAGAGAGATGACACAAACATACCATAAAAACCATAAACTTGTGTGATCTGTCTACTTTCATGATTTCCTCTCAAAAGTGTAATGCGATCAGGCCACCTGCAATAACACAACAAATCACTAATCTTATCAAATGAATGTCAGGAAAATAATAATTATTCTAAGAATTACTCTAACCCTTCAGTTCTATCAATTACCATTTGCTTTACACTCAGACAACTAGCATACTTGTCCAATTTGAATGAACCATAGCCAACCAACTAGCATCAATCCCTGACAATATTCACACATGTACATGTAAGTCATTGATGATCTTCACAGGTATCAATATGAAGTTCGGAAGTCTTTGGCAATGCTTACATGTAGAAGATTTCAGTCATTACCAAAAATCTTTGGGTAATTTGAACAATATTCAGAAGTCTTTGAGGGTGCTTCATTCCTAACCAAAAGTCAGATGATGATTTTCATTCCATTGATTATTTTAGTCTTTTGAGACCTCCTTACCCATTGGAATGTCCAATATCCCACCTTGGGGTGGGTATAGATATTTTTTGAAACCACACAATACATGTAAATAGAGTATCAAAATTATTGGCATGCTCTCCGTTAAAAATAATAAATTGCTGCTGAAATAATTTCTTGTATGTGTGTTATTAAAAATAATAACAGAAGCGTGTTTTGTATTATTGCCAGTTCGATTTCTTTGCCATGCCAGTACAAATCTGTGATGTTTTATGCTAATTACTGTACATACATGTACTAAACAAACACAAACTTCTTCCAGACTATAAAAAAGTGGGCATCTTACTTGGCTTTTAATGTAAGCAATCTGGTAAAGGTTTCTAGGCTGAAATAGCCTCTGTCTACAAAGTCTCCCTGTGGAAAAAAATATTTATCTCCTGTTAGAATATTTATTGTACATTCTGCCCAATAATTTTGCATGTACTCTTGTCATCTGAGGGCAAGTAGTCGATTCTTAAATCCACCTATGAGACATAAATGTACATGTATCAATTGTTAAAAACAAAATAATCTGTTTTTAAAACTATACACACACGTAGCAACAAGGGTAGCAACTGCTCCAAGTTGTACTTGTACATGTGGTCAAATCTTACAAAAGTCAACATGTGTGGATGGTATGTAACCATTCACAAGAGATTCAAATAGTTCATATAGAATTAACTATTGAATTTCTGTTACAACTTCATAATAACCTCACCATGAAAACATAAGAGGTGTCTGGAACTTGGCCTCCAGTGTTAAACAACTCCTCTAAATCATAAAACTGTAAAATAGCACAGAAACATAATAACATAAAAACTACATTCCATGACTCATCAACACCATGATATAGTACAGTATAAAGCTTAAAATATGTACATGTAAAATTGAACTATAGGTAACAGCCAAGACTTCTGTATGTAAACCTATCTTTTATCTCTACATACAAGAATAGAAAAATGTAAATTCTGACAGCTGATTAACAAAAAATTAGGCAGAAATATTAATATTAATAATTTCTGATAAATACAATGTTGAGTACATGTACCTATGGAGTTTTGTGGGTTTCTTAAGGACTATTCAAGAATTTGATGAGAGATTTAAGGTCATTCTAGGTCATGCGGTCTTTGTGTTCATGCAATTTTTGAGTTCTTGTTAAAGCAGTGAGTATAAAATAAAATGCTGTAGCTTATTTACTAATAGGCCTTATCATGGTTTTCAACGTCATCTTGACGGGTAGGCCAAGCGGTCAGAAATTAGAGTGCTTGAATGGAAATACGATGGCAAAGAACTCTTTCCAAAATTGAATTTTACACAATTTGTAAAACACAATGTTAAATACTAGATGGAAGATTGTATTCACCAAGTTTGAAAAATGTAGCTTGGCTAGAAGATGCTCAGTTAATTTTTATAATTTTCCATACATTTGTCTGTATTTTTTTGGGTGATGTAGCAGCTGTCGTAAGGTCTCACATGAGTGGCTCGATACCCTTAGAGTGAACAATACAACAAACAACAGAAACAATGCCCCTAGCCCTAAAACAATAACAGCTGCTACAATGACCAAACAATAGCAGCTTACGAGAGCTGATACACTTCTGATTTTTTTCCCTGCACCACCACATCTACACAGCCAAATTTACAGACAAATGTATGGAAGAGTATAAAAATTAACTGAGCGTCTTCTAGTCAAGCTACATGTATATCCTTCAAACTTAGTGATTACAATCTTCCACCTAGTATTCTTAACACTATGATTCACAAATTGTGTAAAGTTCAATTTTGGAAAAAGTTATTTGCAATTGGATTCCCATACAAACACTGTAATTTCTGACCGCTTTGCCTACCCGTCAAAATGACGCCAAAAACCATGATAAGGCCTATTTCAGTTACTCTGTGCCCTTAACTTGAGGCCTCGTGCTGATGTGTCGGATGAGAGCTACATTTTCACATATTTTTTTTAGCCACACCATAAGGGTGTTCTTCATATCTGCGGTAGCACAGGCTTAAATTCTTAGAACCAAAGTGGTGATTTGTGAGGGTACAGAATTTGCTTTTGGTAAAAATTTGCATAAACTTTTGCCATTGAATGTACCGGTATCATGTTAGTACAGTGTAGTCAGAATCAAGGATTTCTCCTCATGCATGCATAAGTACATTAGTCTTCGATGCAGCTGGACTTTTTCCTCTAAAAACAGTCGAAACAGGCGGTTTACACTCTCTGTGAAGCAGGAGAGAGTGCATATAACCTTTCGTTCAACGATATAAGTGCTTTCATGATGTCTGAAGTTTTAACATGTACGTGATTTGTCTTTCTCACTCACTGACAAACATCCGGTACAGCACAAAACATATTAAGCGGAAATCACAAAACACAATCATAATGAATCAAAATGCGATACCTGTCCATGAATGTCGCCACAAACTGTGACCGGCGTGGAAACTGGCTGAACGTTTGATTCTTCAAGCAGCAATTCGCAAACACAGTCACACAGTTTCTGTAATTAATGTACCAAGAATTCGTTTCAGTTTAGCAACTTAAAGCACGTTAGAAATAAATGAACAGATTTCCATCATCAATAATTACCTTCAGGTCATTTTCTGGAAGATATTTACATTCTTTTGCAATTTCAATCCACTGATCGACGTCCGCCATTTTGATTTTGAAATAGCATGGATCATGCGCAATAGGCAATTGCAGAAACGTGAGAGGACTGGAAAAGAGTATGATTGTTTTCCGTTTGATATCCAAATGAAAGATCAACTAAATTTGAGAGTATTTACCAAGAATAGAAGTATTTAGAGAAGGAAAATTGCAAAATGGTAGCTCTTCAAATATCACCTAAAATAGAGAGTTTGTATGGATTGGGTAGACAAGCCACAAAATTATAAGGTTTTGTATGGAATTTTGCAACTTTTGAGATTGTCCCATTTGAACACTTTTCCACTGAAAACTCTCAAACTTGGCTGGGTAGCATTTCATTCAGTAACATTTCAGTTGAAATGTTTAGATTTTCAATCTAATCAATATAAGAAACTCGTCCCAGTCCTCTCACGTTTCTGCAATGGGCTATGCTTTCCCGCCGGTTGCGTCCCAGGTTGCCTCATTCCTATGATGAGGCGAGCAGACGCATTGCAAAAAGTTTTTGGCAAGTGCATTAGATTGCAACAGTGCAAGAATAGTAACCTGATTTATTTAAGGCAGGGGTACACGTGAAGGCTGTTTTGACGTCGCTTAACACGGCATTTCTGCCAATATCTCGGTCACGTTTCAAGCGACACTAAATCTCTCTGCTTATCTCATTAACCACTGTTTGGCAGTTTTGTGTAAATTTTTGGGTGATTTTTGGGCATTTTGGGAAAGAGATGTTTTTTCGCAAAGGATAGGTTAAATTGAGGAAAATCTGAAATGTTGAAGATTTGATAGATTTGGAAAATTGAAATTTGAAGTGAAGAATTAGTAGACGGATACCAAACAGTCCCCTAGCAACCAGGGACTCTCTTTCTTTTGCGGGGGTCAACTACGGTTTTCAACCCATCTTAATCCTAACAATTTCCTTTTTTATATCACCTCAAATTTCACGCCTATTCATGTTTACCCCCCAGCCTTAATTATCAGGTGATCAACAAGAGAATGAAGAGAAAGTGTGAAGTGAAAAGTGAAATTATAAAACGGCGAACACAGTGGAAAAAAGAAACACACTGGTAAAAAGTAGATGATTCGTTGATTTATTGCAAAGATTAGTTCAATTTGGTTTCCATAACCTTTGCTGGAAATTTCGGCTCGGAAAATTCTCATCGAAGTGAATTGTACATGTCGAATTGCTGTTAGAGGGGCAGTAAGCAACTTCTTGTTGTAGAAAGTGCCATCTACATTGTAGTTTTCTCTAAAACTTTTGAAGGCTCTTGTTTAGTAGTTTTCCGGCGGGGTTTCTTCTGAAAATTAAAAAGAGTCGAAGTGAAAGTGAAAAATGTTTTCGCTTATGTCGCAACTTTATATCCGCACGCATACGTACTCAGCCACAAGCATACTTTTAATGGGGCTTGTCTCAGGTATTAAAGACGTTTTCTATAACTACAAACATCTCACAGCTCTTCTCTCCATCTTTGATGACAGTTCTGCGTTTACGCTGAGATTGATGGTTTACGTTATCAGACCTAACTTGAGCCGAATTCAAGCGAGTAACCTGCCTGGCTTTCCTTAGCTAGGCCAATAGGGTCCCAATGCCCGAGAGGATAAGAACTAAGCCTTTCGATTTTGCTTTATTCAGGATCTCAACCCTACAATGGTCTACTATTGCCCTGCGGAAAAATCAGATTAGGCTACTGAATCACTTTATAATTCGAGAAAACTCTAAAAACTCAACCGTAAGAAGACACAACCGTTTGTTCAGTCAATTAAACTCCCACGCACTATTAAGCCAACCGTATCCTTAACATGAAGTAAATTTATTTTCTTCAATTGATCAGGTCTATGTCGTAATTTCGTGGCATAAATATTAAAATACTGTGGCTTAACAGCCCAGAAAATACTAGTAAATGGTAGTTGTGAAAATTAATCAGTGTCCTAGTGAAATGTTTCAATTCCTCCTCGACACAAACTTTGGAAAAAAGGTGTGTTCACATTAGTGCCTAGCTAGAAAAACATAGTCTTATAAGTTCACAAACCGGAAGACCAACAACTAAACTTAGTTCCTAATCAAGCCACTGTATTTCCTTCTTCATTTGATGTCTCTTTTTCTTGTAGTGCTCTCGGTTGAGACCGATCTAGGGAAACTTTCTTACGAAGACGCTCAATAATCGGCTCGGATTCTGAGTCATGCGGAAACTTGGGGATGTGTACTTTAACTTGTTTTCCCTTGACCGTCATCTGCATTGTAACATATCCTTTGCAAAGGGACCTCCCTGGCCGAGCATCGTATGCATATGTGACTGGATCGTCTTGGAGGTGGTGTTTAGAATGCGGAGAAAGCACTGATTTATTTTTAACATTCGGAGATAACGAAGCAACGCTCAATTTCTTGGGTTCACTTTTACCTCCATCGTGGCTTGGAGCGACTTCGTGACCTGGAGGCGTAATGCTGAGTTTCCCTGGGGGTAATGTAAACCGCCTCTTTTTCGACAACTCTGCTGGCGTTTCACGGGGTAACTGGGATTGTCCATTTGCATTTGATTCAGACGAGTCGGCTCGCAACCTGCTGTTACGTGACTCCGTTTCTACGTTACATAAGTGATGCACTTTCGGTTGGCGTGACTCAATGACACCAAAGCTCTGTCTCTCCTTATTAGGCATTCCTTCTTGAGGCTCATCGAAAGCCACTCGCGCAGTTGGCCTGGTGCCAGCTTGTTTTCGTCTCAGTTCAGGGGTCGAATGCTCCTTATTGGTCGCTATGATTGACTTACGATCCACATGAGGGCTTCCTGGAGTGATCATGTCGCGTGATATTGATTCGTTATCTTGAGAGTCTGAAGGGCTGTCTGAAACGCGAACTTCCGTTAGACGATCGACACTATCAGACGAATTTGATACGAGTTTCTGTTCAACAGCTGGGAAGCTGAAATTTTCCTCTGTCCTAGTTTTTTTCTCGAAAAACAGATTATCTGTCCAAGCTTGTTTTCCTTGGCCGAAGACAACTTGGTCTGATTGCGTAGTACTTTTCTTTTTGTCTTGGCAAATCTGTTTTTCCGAAATAGGTATGAAACGAAATTGGTCGGGTGATTCATCAGCTTTCACCTCTGCAGTCTGTGTAGTGTTCCGCGAAGACTTCGCCAACCTTGGAGGCAAAATTACACCCCGATGGTCTAACCTTAAATTACTATCAAGTAAAGTTTCTTCCGATTGTTTTTCCTCTTTTTCATTAAATTCCTTTAGTTTGTCGTTGGACAGTTGGATAAAATTCCGCCTTGATCCTGGACGGCAAGGCGGCTCGATTACACGGAACTGGTGCCTCGCTCTGGATCGTGTCATAACACTAGAGTTCTTTCGCTGTTCCTCACCAGTGATTTCCTTCTCCGTTTCTCCTGATCCGTGGATGTTTATCTGCGAGAAGGCTCTCATAACAGGCTCACTTTTATGCGAGTTTAATTTTGGGCTCCTTGATGCGGACAAATCAAGACCGCCAATTTCTGGCATCGAAAATCTCTTTGTGGCAGAATCGTTCACAGTGCGTGTGTCAGTTGTGTGTCCTTGAGAGCGCAGAAGCTTTCTTCTCTCGGCGCTAATTCCCGAATTCTTGCGCACGCTTCGAATCTCCTCAATCTGCTTCTTAAGAGAATGCTTCTCCACGTTTAACTCAGCATATTTCTGATTCTTCTTGCTATCCAACACTTTTAACCTTCCCTCTAGTAGAAACGATTCAGTCTTGTTCATCCGACGTGTCCTGATAAGACTCTCGCACGTGATAGAGGCCCCTGGTTGTTTCGCCGGGGAAGCCATTCCAGTTGTAAACGTCTTAAAATTTTCTTGAACACATGATGAGACAGGAGTGCGCATTTGGTAGTTAAGACGATTTGCATGTAATCGAATGCTAGCGAGCTTGAAGCCTGCTTCAGTCAAGTAAACAATGGACTACTTGAGAGTTCTTTTAACGAAAAACAGCACAATAGTTGACCTTGTATCCAAGATACACCCAAGCTTAGCGAGCCGTCAGGTTTATTTGTAAGCGTGTGACAAATCACGCTACCCTGGAGGGATTCACGCAAAGCTGCATCTGATTTCATCCCACACCCGCTAGCTTTTAGCCTTAAACAACAAAACTGAAGAGTATTTCTCAGTATGCCTCAGAGACGTTTTATTACTTAATGTAATCATATCTGAAAGGCAATATGAATAGTTCGCAGTGTACAGTGTACCGGAAGTTTTAAGTTAAGTCTAATTTAAGTTCAGCATAATTTGTACCCGTGTGCGTGGGTTTCGACACCTTTTATAAAGAATTTGACAGTCATAATTACACACGAATCATTATAATTTGCATTTGGTTGCAAGTGATATGTTATTTGGCATTTTTGTTTAATAAAGTAAGTATTGTTGACTAAATGGAATTTAAATATTTACAGCCGTGCTGTGAAGTGCTTGGTTTATTCAAGGTTAATTTATCAAAGTTGATTTGTGAACAAAGGACCAGACAAAGGTATCCAATCTGACTGAATTGCAAAAGAGTGCGGCATGTTCATTGGTTGGAACAATTGTCTATGAAATGACATTTATACAAAAGGCAGTGTGATGACAGGGCAAATCAGTTATGATTTAATAGTGGCATAATTATGCTTGAGTTAAACCAACCAATAGGTGGTTTTCACCTGACGTCACAACCGTTTCCAAATATGGGCATCCGCCATAGTTGTGTCCCTCGGTCTGCGAAATTTATGGTAATCGTAAGGCATCTTTACCGACCTTTCCTAGTTTTCGTGGAATTTTTCGCTTCCATCATGGATTTAGTGGAAGATAAAGCTGAAGAAGACTTGAAGACCCTTTCCTTCAATATTCCTGTGTTGTCAGAGTACGCTAAAGCTTTAGACAAGCAAGTAAAGGGACGATATCTCGAAAAGATATCAGTCGTAGGAGTTGACCCTGTCAGTATTCCTTGTGAACAGTTTGATCCCGAGTGTTTGCCGCAAATAGAAGCGACTGATTTGCTTGGATATCTCGTCTTAGAGACAAGCTTTTATACAAGACAGCAGTTCAAAGCCTACAAGAGCTTGGAAGCATTTAATCAAATGGTTTCTGGGTTCGTGACTTCTGTAAGAGGCTGCAAGATTTCCAATAAGCACGTAGTCGTCGCAAAAGTGCGGCACTCTCAACGAATGAATGACCCGCTGGTAAACATTTGGATAATCGCCGAGAGTGATGGAACCATTCTGTCCACTCACTGTTTAGGCTGCAAGGCTGGGCTCGCTGAGTCATGTTCTCACATTGCCAGTGTTTTATTTTACATTGAAGCTTGGATACGAATCAATGGGAAATTGGCTTGCACACAAGTAAAGTGTACATGGCTTCTACCTACATTCGTGAATGAGGTGCCCTATGCTAGAGTTCGAAATATTGACTTTTCTTCGGCAAAAAAGCTGAAGGAAAACCTAGATGCAAAAATCGATTGTTTGACTGAGAGCAACATCAAAGATGTGTTTTCACCTCAGCAGGGTCAAGCGGAAACGGAACGCCCCACCGTTCTTACCCCATCACAAGCGGAAATGGCATCTCTCTTTGAGAAATTAAATAACTGCAAAATCAAGCCAGTAACTCTGAGTTTAACTGACAAATATGCTGATCAGTTCATAGCTAAAAGTAGGACTGTCCCAGTTGTCTCTGACCTGTTCGAGACAGAGAATCTTGATCTCGATTATCATGAACTATTGCAAAAATGTGCAGAAGTTAAGGTAGATATTTCACAAGAAAACATTGAGCTGGTAGAGAAGGACACAAGGGCTCAGGCAAAGGGCTCAGGATTCTTTCGTCATCGTGCCGGGAGAATTGGCGCCTCAGCCAGTGGGGCAGCTTTTCGCAGTAACCTTTCACAACCCCCTCAGGCACTGATAAAAAACATTTGTTACCCAAATGTTTTTAAGGTGAACACTAAAGCCACACAACATGGTTGCAAACATGAGGATGATGCTATTCGTGCATACGAGAATGAAATGAAGAAAACTCATTCTAACTTTACACTGACCCGATGTGGTCTCTTCGTCAATGAGCAACATCCCTTTCTACACGCCACACCAGACTTTCTGACATCGTGTGACTGCTGTGGGCTTGGTTGTGGGGAAGTAAAATGCCCTATCTGCGTAAAGGATTGTGACTTTGAAAAATACATTTTGGAAAAGAGTGCCTGCTTGGAAAAAGTGGATGGTGTGTTTTGCCTGAAAAGGCACCACAATTATTATTTTCAAGTGCAGCAGCAGCTTTTCACCTTAACTGACAGAAAACACTGTGACTTTGTGGTATGTGCCATTAGTCCTGACAGAGAGCCACAAATAGTTAAAGAACGCATTTATCCTGACTTAAAGCATTGGGATACTGTAGTCCCAAAGCTCGAAGCTTTTTGGAGAGTCTGTATCCTCCCTGAGATTCTGGGACGATGGTACACAAGGAAATGTACCTTGCCCATTAACAAACCCAATGACAATGGGGTATGCTTTTGTCGGGCTCCAAGGGATGACACTGTTGTTACTTGTAGTAACTCAGAGTGTCCATATGGAGAATTTCACCCATCATGTTTGGCTTTTGGCTTAGCTATGAGGCCCAAAACATGGTACTGCCCTCACTGCAGTAGATTGCCGCAGTTCAAACAGAGAAAGGGGCATTCATCATCTGCGAAAAAGAGTGAACAGATAGCATTAAACCAGGCTGCCTTACAGTGTAACAGCATTTGTGTTTGTGCTTCCAAAGCAAGCCCAACTGACAGACTAATTGAGTGCCATTCACCACAATGTTGCAATGGAAAGTTTTTTCACCTTGCCTGTCTGGGTTTGAAAAGAATGCCAAATAATTCAAAGACAACCTGGCAATGCAGTGCTTGTAAAAAAACAAAACAGCAAGCCAAAGCTACCACTTGCACTTCTTATGTGTCAGCATCAACAACATCTACATCTGACTACTCTGTCATTGATAGTGATGACGATGACAATTGTGATAATGATGATGTTAGCATCACTCGAGTTACAGTAGGTGTAGTGGACAAACAAAACGCTCTTGCGAAGCTTGATGAGAGCGATTATCAAACAATTCTTAGCCCAACCGGTTGGCTTACTGGTGATATAATACAACAGGCTCAAGTGCTTCTACAGAAAGAAAATTCAGCAATTGAAGGATTTCAGCGGCCCACCCTTGGCCCAGCACGTAACTTTAATGTTGTGTCTGGGGAATTTGTACAAATTCTGCATACTGGGAGTGATCACTGGGTTTGTGTAAGCTCGATCGGATGTTTGCCTGGCCATGTCAATCTCTATGACAGCCTCTACCATGATGCCATTGCCCAGGAAGTAGAAGACCAGACCAATGACTTGCTCGGTGGGAGACTGGCTAGTCTACAGTTTGTTTCTGTGCAACAGCAAACAAATGGAAGTGACTGTGGCGTTTTTGCCATTGCCATTGCCACATGCCTTGCTTTGGGGACAAACCCAAGCCATGTGACATTTGACATTAAAGGAATGCGCCCACATTTAGTTGCATGTTTCAAGGCAGAAAAAATGAGCATGTTTCCATGTTTTTGACTCTTGTTAATTCTGTTTAATTAAGCAGGGAGGGTGGGATGTTTTTCTTCGACATAACAATGAAACTAAAAGTTCCTTCAAGATTCCTAAAATAATATTGTGTGGTTCCAGAAAATGCCCATACACACCCCATGGAAGGCCATTGGAAATTCTAAGGGGGAGGGGGTTTCAACAGCCAAAATTTGTAAGGCAAAGTACAAAGGTTAATTGGGAATTTCAAGGAGGGAGAGAGGATTCAAATGAAAAAACCTTCCACGTTGTAGGTATGGATATTTTCTGGAACCACATTTTGTTTCAGGGCTTGTATATGTATATCCCATAATTTTTACTGAAATTATTACTGAAACTTACTCTTCAATGGTTGATGTGTCTTACTAGGTGAAAACTTCAGGTCCACAAAATTTCTTTGTTTCAGTCATTATTTCACATGCTGCAAAATACTAAGTGTTTCAAAATCTCCATTTCTTCAATGGTCTCTACATTTCAAACCAGTTTTAGTCGAGAGGCACGGCAAAGATAGTTAAAAGTCAAAAATAGAATATATATTTGCTGATCATTCCCTTTGTTCAAATGAACTGTCTGTTTTATTATGATTTGCATGTAAATATGAATTACATGTACATGTATCATGCTGCCTGGCTTGAAATAAATTGAATACCAGCTTTCCCTGCAAACAAGCAGCGCTCAAATTTAAAAAAGGTTATCATGATTGTTTCATCATGAGCCAATAAATATACCCTTTCAGTGTTGGCAGAAGAGTGATATGCAAATTATTAGAAAACAATAGTTGCAACGAGGTTGAGACTGAAATAAATATTTAAAATTAGGCCCCCGGCAAATGTATTCTAGACTACAACTATTTGTAAGATGATGAGGAAACTGTTATCTAATCTAACACTTTAGCTGGACAAAAAATAGCCTTCTTTTCCCTTAGAGCTTTTTTAAGACCATTTCATTGAATTTAATAACATATTGTCTATCAAGTAAACAAGCTAGGAGAGTTGTGTTACCTTCCTAAGTCAGTCAATTTTTAGCAAAAGTTTAAAACTGCCCTAACACATTCCCTTATGAGGTGGGAAAAAAGTAAAGAACTGCAACATGATAACATTTTGAACAACTCTTACATTGAAGTAGCTTAAAGTTGGGTGTTGCAAAACAAATGAAAACCAAAGTAATCACAGTGGCCAATCCCAGCACACACAGCAAATCCAACTAATCAATCATGACTTGCAAATGCATAAGCTGGCACCACATTTGGGGATGCATGAGAGCTAGTTAAATTGGTTTTGGTAATTCAAAATGATCACAAAATTATACTTCCAACACTCAACTGAAAACTGCACCAACTATTAAGACTATATCAAACAATTAATCAAAAGGAATTATTGGAGGGCATAAATTAACAAGGGCAGAGCAAACCCTTACAATTTTGTCGATCGTGGGGATCTTGGTATCTGGAGTTCCACCGCGGTTGGAAGAAAGAAAATCTGTAGGCAGTGTTCCTTCCAGAATGGTGTACTTTCGCCTCAATAAACCAATAATTCTCTCCACATGGATTCTCACATTTGCGATGCCCCTTGTTCGCTCCACATCTACAGGATCTAACTGTGACTTTCCCTTAGTAAATGCAGGGATTACTAACTTGGCTTGCTTTAGCCCAACACTTTCACAAATTGTAAATCCTCGATCGGCCATGACCATGTCACCAGGAAGTAGGTTTTCTAAAAACCCACAGTTCTCAGTCAAGTACTTGTCAGAGGTGCGGCCACCCCAAGCCTCAGACACAAAACAGACAGTTCCTTGTGGAGTAATTCCAATCAGGATTTTGATAGTGTTATGGTGCTTATAGTTAGAAAATGTCTGTGCCCTGGCAAGTAAGTTTGTTGGCCTCTCAATAAACACCTCAAAGCAGTCAATTATTACTGTGAC
Organism: Micromussa lordhowensis; assembly: GCA_964020085.1. Lineage (NCBI taxonomy): Eukaryota > Metazoa > Cnidaria > Anthozoa > Scleractinia > Lobophylliidae > Micromussa > Micromussa lordhowensis. The sequence goes on along the minus strand of OZ026595.1, from coordinate 48,861,402 downwards.
CTGCTTACCAAACGCATACTGAAAAGACATAGGCATTGTCCTCCATAGCCTTTCCCTGTCTGGCCAAGAAATTAGGGGAGCCAATCGGGCATCCATCACCACCATCCACGATGAGAAGATCCTTGAAACTGTGGATATCGAAACCACAAACCGGTAAGCTAGGTCTTGAAATGGAACGTTTAACCGCAGCTTGATAAGTACCATGGCAAATTCTTGAAATCTGTTCAGGGATTGCGTGCGCCGAGTAATGTACTTGGCAACATGCTCAAACGCCACCATAAGTATTTCCCAAGAAGGCAGTCCGGTGTAAAATCGAATGTTTTCGTCCGTATCGAAAAAATCTTTATCTGGTGCCTTGTATCTGCTTGGCCTAGCATTCAGAAGGTAGTCAAATTCTTCTGTTTGTGTTTCGGCGTCCGTTCTTGTCACTGTTGAAACGCAAGAAACAGTGCTCGTTTCACTCGGTTCTTCTGTTTGTGTTTCGGCATCCATTGTAATTATCGCAGTTGACACGAGGGAAGCTGTGTCTGTTTCACTTTCTTCGCCACTCACACAAGGCTCATCTAGCATCATTGCTTCGCTCTTTTCTTCGATCTCTGAAGTTGAAGTGCTTGGTAGAGCGGTAAAGTCTATGTCAACTATACGCTCTCCGCTTTCATTGAGAGATTTTCTCTTCTTGGCTGCCTCTTGTTCTTGCCGCTCGATCGAACTCTTCCTTCGGGCTTTCGCTCGCTCACTCCGCTGTGCAGCGGCCTCCGCATCTTTATTCTTGTATTCTTTCTTGGTTAAGTGAAGTGTCGGAACCCAATCTTCATTGAACCTGTCCCAGTTTGCTGCAGGCCTGCCAGAAACGAAGTGACGACTGCAAACACGCTCGTTCTGCAAAACATTCTTTGTTTTCAGGTCAGCACGATCTATCGCAGAAATCCAAAGATTTCGCCTCTCTCGAGTTAACTCCTCGAACTCTTCGCCTTGATTAGTAATAATCGAAGGTACACAATAAAAACGAATGCTATCTCGACCACTTTTGCTTCCACAATTGCCAATAATACAAAGAACCATGACGCTTTCACGCATTCACGCTCTCTCACGCTACTTTTTGTTTACCCCTGAGGGACACAATCATGGCGGATAGCAACGGTTGTCAAGTTAGGGGTCACGTGGGTGAAAACCACCTATATATCTGTCTGCCGGTTTTGGCGATGAAAGATGTTTCGAGAGTCTTGTCTTTCTTCTTCTCAACCGGATAATTGTCATTTTCCCTTTGATTAGACGGAACTTTTCGACATTGCTTTTGTTTCAAGTTCGCTTGTTCCTTTCCACTGTACTATAAGCAACTGAAGAGAGAGTCCTCAATTTTTAGCTCCATCGCGCCTTCAGATATTCTTTTCCCGCGAAAAGAAGACATCCTTCGTGATCCTTCCGTATTCCAAAAGCAGTAAGCACTAGCCTCGATTAATTCATCTCTTTACAGATAAACCAACGCAGTTATGCAGGTATGTCCTGTTTCGTGAGACGTTGCAATTTTCTTTATAAAAGGGAGACAATGATCGTCTCTTGAATAAAATCAACTTTTTTTTCCTCGTCGTCTGAGAAATAGTTTGAAATTACGAACTAGTGGAATCATTAATCAGCCATAACAGAGCACTTGAAAGTCAAACTCAAAGCACGTGCAAATCAAATGAACCAATGAGCTTGCCAAGGTATAAGAAAACCGGAAATGGAATAACTGATCAAAAAGCAAAAGTCCACCTAAACCGACTGAGGTCGACGAATCAAAATAAAAAAGACCACAGTGTTGTGTGTCACGGTTTGTTTTATTTTGTTTTGTCGGGATAAATACAAACAATGAACCCCTTTCTGAAACAGTGGTAGGCAAAGCTCACTTCCGTCTTTTCAATACAACATATAAAGATAATTTTGGTGGTAGTGTGTACATATATATATTCATCATCAACTCAGTTGCTTTCCAAATCATCCTGCGGAACACGTACTGCTAGGGGTACCTCTGTAAATCTTTGGATAGTGAGACTGAAACCCTTACCCTATACTAGACCATGATCAGTTTGATTTTTGCGACCCTATTCTAGACTAGTATTGGCAGCAAAAACTCCTTCCCTATCCTAGACTAGCTATTTTCCATGCTGAAACTTTAACACCGTCGTGTTCCAACATACGTTAACTAAACCAGTCTTTAGAACTCAAGTACTTTACGGCCTGGGTCAAAGACTTACTGGTAAAAATGATTTATTTGTTATATTTCTGAAGGCATAAATGGCAATGGAACCAAATTTAGCACACAGTTGGATTTTGACGCACTGAACATTTTAAAGTAGAATGGGCACTTCTGAAAGGTCACGTTTATTTTTGCCGAAAAATTCGCCATTATTTTAGGAATTAGTGGCGATTTTTACCAATATGGACCTTTAGATTGGACTACGAGTACGAGATTGTGTACGACTACGATTTTTGAATTTCAAACCAGTGGCATTTCCGGTGCCCTCGCTCTTGATGTTGGTATTATGTAGAGAGGCCGGTAGCTCATGGGATGAGCTGGGGATGTGACTTTTTAAGGCTTAAACCACTGCAAAAACCGTGTACGATCAAAACTTGCTCTACGTTGGATCAAAATAGATCGTGACCAGACCAAAAAACTTTAAAAGTAGAAAATATACTGCAAAGGTTGGTCAAGACAACGTGAAAATAGGCGTTGTTACAATATTTCGGCTGGCCAACACCAGCCTTCTTCTGGTTTATTGAATGGATAAATGCTTGTTACAAGATCTTTATATTTACCGAAAATGACATAAAAAGGCTACGTGATGTGTAACCACAGTAGCCAGCCGATCTTGTAATATGACGTAATAATGTGGAGCCTGGAAACTAGAATTGAAAAGTCGTTCTCGTACTCGACTTCGTATACTCGTATTCAAATCCAAAGTTCCCTAATATCATCCAACTAGATGAAGGTCAATTATTTCCATCCTCTCACGTTTGGAATGACCGTCCCTCTTTTTGGACAAAAATGTTATAAGGTCAAAGGTCGTTTTTTTCAACAAAATTCAACTTTGGATCATTTATATTTTCTAAAAACGACATCAAGGGAGATCATTCCAAACTTACGTAGATAATTGAAATTTGCATCTAAAACGTTCATTTATTGATAAATAGAATGAAATTCGCCACCAATTCGCCGATTTATCAAACTTTAACAAAATGATCACGTGACACGTCACGTGATCAAAAATAATATGCTAAGTAGGGCACTGAGTTTTATAATCAGAGAAAATTTCAGCTTGGTGAAACAAAAAGAACAAGAGATATAGCTGCCCGACCATAATTCTACTTTACAGTCCTGACGCAGGTCTTAAACTGAGAAATTCTATTATTGAACCATGGATATGGGTAAAGAACCCTGTTCTAGATACTAAATTATTATACGCTGGCCACTTTCCCAGTAGATTATACCATATCGACCAAAACTGTCTAATTCAATATCCTGTCCCAGAATAGACTGCCTGAAAACCATACCCTTCACAGCGGCACATATTCATCTACAATGAGCGACAAAAGTAGTTGAGACAGTTGCCTGAATCGAGTGGTAATTGCAGCATTTCACTTATTCTATTTGAAATTCGGTTTACATTATGCAAGTTATTAACGCAAGTTATTTCCTTTTTCCAGCCACGGGTCGACTGATCCCCACTGCAGCCTTAACAGCCGACTTTGCCCGGGCTCTCTCGACTGTGACGTCATCCAGGCAACCGCCTGGTGAAAACTTCGTTACATACACCCTGACTTGCTTGTTGCCAATCGTCATCTGCATAGTCAAGTAGCCTTTACTTAGAGCCTTATCAGGCCGTGCATCATACACAAAATCTTGGCTTGATCTCCTTCCTTTCACTATTTGTCCTTTCCTGGCCGAGTGCGTTTGATTTCGCGGACGCGGTTGGGACGCACTGCTCACGCGTCCTCTACTTCTTTGTTGACAGTTTGCGCTCAATGCACTTTTCCTCCTAGTCACAGTCTTGTCCATATACGATCCATCGGAAGACATGGAAGCATTGCTAAGCTTATTATGATTGTTAACATTTCTTTCATTGTCCTTCCACGAGACTTTCCTCCGTTCTGCTCTCTCCTTGTTTTCTTCATTTATAATAGTTACGCTTTTCTTGGGGACACGTGGACTTGCTTTTGGTGTCTGCGATTGAAACCACTTTTCACTCGAAGGGGTGGTATTTAAACTCATTCTTCTCATGCCAGCCACAGTGCGGAACATACCAGTACTTCGTGCCTGACCAAAAGCCACAGTTAATGACCTGGCTCGCAATTTTGGCCTGATGGAGGGCTTTCGAGGAATTGTTTCTTTTAAAACCACGTTATCATTGCAATTTTCCCTCTGCTGATTTTCTGACTCTTCTTCTTGTTTGGCTGATGTCTCGGAGATATTCGTCTCACTTACTGCAGAATCATTGCCGCGCGACTTTTTCCTGTGGTTTCCCGCTACTTGTGAGATTTTTCGTGATAGTTTTCTACTAGGTACCTTGCTTTCGTTCTCTTGAATGTTAGCTGGACATGTACGACTTCTAGGACGCTCAATGGCCTGCCTTTCTCTCTCAGCGTAGGCAGTTTGTGGCCTTAAGATTCCGTATTTCCTTTCTCTGTTCGTGAAGTCCTCAAGGGCAAGCAATTTCTCATCATCTTCGGAGTTTTCGTCATCAGCATTCTTAAAGTTCCTCCTAGACCCTGGCCTTAAAGGAGGTGTTATCTTTCTGTAACGGAACTCTTTCAGGTTCAAGACTGGCGCACTATGACATCGCCCTCGACTATCGGCCGACGTAAAATCAATTGCGTCCTCATTGTCGGAGTTTTCAACTTCGAGACTTGGTGTCGCCGCCAAATCAAATTTATCGATATTGAGTTGTTTTCTAAGTGTGTCTCCGTCATAGAAATCCGAGCAAGGTATATTGACGTCTTTTCCATTTGATGCGCGCACAGTAAAATAATCCACATCGCCTTTTTGTTTGGAAGGCAAAATCCGTAGCCCTTTTTCACGCAGAAGCTTTCGCCTTTCAACGCTTACACCGACGTTTTTCTTAACCCGTTTAATTTTGACTAAGGTTTGGCGAACGCCATCGATTTCGTCCGAGATTTGTGAATAGTTATGTTGGCTCTCGTAGTCAATTGTTTTCACTCGCTCCTGTAGCCGAAAGTGTTCCACTGAATTCATCCGATGAGTTTTCAAGACTCTTGTAGAGGCCACTGATGGCGCCTCACGAGCACGATTCACGAACATCGGGCGAAGAACAGACAGTTTGTCAAACTTCAAGCCGCAAACTTTTGTTTAGCAAATAACAAACTATTTCTGTTGTTGACCCAGCGATATTACGGCGCTTTATTGTTCATTAGTTAGTATAAGTAATTGGCTGGTTGGTCTCACGAGGGTATATTGTGCAAGCCTTGTCTCATTGTAGTTACTGCTTCGAATGCGCTATTCATTGGATTAAAAGATTAATTAAGTTTCCGCTCCGATACTCACAGGCCATGTTTTTAGTTATACCCTCTTGTTATTTACGCTCCAAGTTAAGTAATGAATCCCAAACGGGTTAACTTCTCTTCTCTCTGTTGTCCCTCTAAAGATGAATCAAAATCGTTCAGAAATTATTCCCAGAACCTGATTAGCGAATCATTAGTCCAGAAAATGAGTGCTAAGCGGTCACTTAGTTTGAGCATTTCAAATCCATATTAAGCAGTTTTACAACAACTGTGGCAATAATGAGCTACTTATCATTACAAAGTATACGAGATGTCACACAAAACCGCAAATGATGCTCGAAAAAGACAAAGACATACTCAGTAATTGGATCAATCGCATTTTAAGCGTGAGTCAAAACTAAAGAAAAGCAAACTAATGTAACGAAATTCAAGGAAAAACAAGACGTGCATACTAGTTCCAGATGGCAGCTTGTGGATCACCAGCAGCAACGATTTTATTCACTCGTACATTTACAATTTGAGTCTAGAGACTGCAAGTAACCCGAAAGTATTCTGGACGAATTATACCCATTTGAGGCGCTCCCGAGGTATAACAGAGCCATGGCTCTTATACCTACTCATGGCGAAAGCAAAAGAGTCTATACATATCAGACCAGTGACTTAATACCAGTTTTCATTTTTTTTTTTCACTTTTTTATTATTGCACACTGTTTACAGAGAAAAAAAAATAAAAAAAAGCACGATTTACAACAATATAGGACGAATAAATACAAATAGTGGGGGCGCGGTGGCCTCATGGTTAGTGCGCTCGACTCCGTTCGAGCCCTGGCCAGGGACATTGTGTTGTGTTCTTAGGCAAGACACTTCACCCTCACAGTGCCTCTCTCCACCCAGGTGTATAAATGGGTACCGGCGAATTTGATGCTGGGGGTAACCCTGCGATGGACTAGCATCCCATCCAGGGGGGAGTAGAAATACTCCTAGTCGCTTCATGCTACTGAAACCGGGATAAGGTCCGGCCTGATGAGCCACTAGGCTCGTGTGCAGACTTTACTAAATACAAATAGAAATTAACTAGACGATACAATATTTAATTATGCACAGTGACCAAAATAGCCACATGGCATGTAGATTTAAGTTGGCGATGGCCGCATGTTACGTTACGTTAAAATACGATATTACAATCATAAAAGAAGGAAAGACATATATACATGTAAGCTCAAATAAAAGGATAACGATGTCCTGATATCGTATAACGTTATTTTGACTCTAGTTTATAACTAAATGCAGAGAATTTTCTTTTGTCCATACATCGTCTTGTAATTTTACAGACGATGTATGGACAAAAAAAAATTTCTCTACATTTAGTTATAAACTAGTACAAATTTCTCCTATCATGATTTTGGTAAATTCTGGTGCATTTTTAAGCATTAGTAGCTGGTTTTCCGAGCTCACCGAACTAATTTTTGTCATGATACCATACATTTCTTCTACTGGTTACCCCCCAACAACGCAAGGGATTATGGGTCATGTGCAAGTAGCGAATACTTGAATCATGTAAATCACTGGTTCTTGTTCAAAAGATTTGTTACTACAAGGCCGCACGAGCATGAAAACAAAATTTTTAATCTCTTCATTGGAAGAACCCAAAGCTTTTTAGTCTGAAACAGATCATTCTCGCTTTATTTCTTAAAATGCAAACCTGTGAGCTTCAGGTGTTAAATGAAAAACTGAAAACATATAGCCTGTAATTCAACCTCAGTCGAGGAGACGCCTCAGATTCAGGCTAGGAAATAAAGTCCACGTGAAATAAGTGGATTTTTGCGAAGATCAACGAATGTAGTCCAAATTTAACCGTAAACCTGCTCAAATCTATTTCCTACACTGCAAATATCGTGGAATATTTGTAATTGCTTTGCGACTTATTTATATTGACTAAGTGGAATCGGATAACAAACCGCGCGTATTTTAATGTTAGTTTTGGAGAACTGACGGTGTTGTCAGATGAATAAAACACATATTTCCTTGTTGATTTTTGATGTTTCTATCATCTCCACCTGTTTGCTAGACCAGATCTGATGTTATAAGGGAAAGTAAAGTCTATAAGCCATGTTGTACACCTTTGAAAATTAAAGATAACAAAGGCTTTTCTTGCAATCCGCGATTCTGATTGGAGAACTCTTAGAATTTACAGATCAACAGCTGCAATTGTGAAAAGCCGCTATTTTCGTTTCCAATCATGGATCATTGGTGAAATAAATTCTGTTTATTTAAACGGCGTTTAAAACTCGTATAAGTGCTGCAGTTTTTCGGGCATCGGCGACAAAAATCACAAACAATAACCAACCCACTGACGACCATAACCTCACCAAATGAACGAAAAGTTTCGGAAACAAGATGAAGTCAACAAGAAAGCTGGCGCACTATCGCTTTATTTTTAATCATCTTTCCGTTTATCCGCTTAAACGCGACAACAGTAAACATTAAATTGATTTGTCGTTTTTAAGATCGACCACAAGAACGAGTCTTCAGCAAAATGTTTTTCGTTGAGCGCAATCTCATAGTCTTCTGATGGGATAAAACATCTCGACGAACAGTTGATTCACTCTGGAAATCGTAACTCTGCCTTGTTAACAAACAGTTCCTTTTCACTTGTCCCGTTCTTCCCGGGCAGTGGATTCTTCCCGATAACTGTGACTTTTTGGCTTTTTTGTCGCCATTAACATTTAAAAGTTTCACGAACGAGTTGCACAAGTCCACAAGCAAGACAAAATACAAAACAAATACCAGAAACGCCATCTCAGTGTTCATGTCTGGAGGAGTCATTTTCAAACATTTGTTTGAAAAGTGTCCACAGTCGACAGCTTCCGCATGAGATCGTTGTTAATTTCAAGCAACGGAAACGACCGACGAAATACCATGCCTTGAAAATTAAACTTCTCAATCCCGGGATTGTTTTCCTCTTAGATGATTCATAAATGCCTTCTTTTTCCTCGCTCGAGTTGGCTAGCCCCGAAAGCCACTTTACACCGTGTTTTCACTTGACGTTACGAACACCTGCCAACATGTGCCAAGGCATTAAAAAAAACTTATTGTAGTTTTGAAGAAAAATGATCCGCAAAAGATGAAATGATTATTCACTAAGGGCCAGCCTAGCAAATTGATGAAGAGGAACCGAAATCAGTTGAGTCGTTAACATAAAACACAGTGTGGCAGATCTGACAGTGTTTTGCTAAAATTTTTTAATTAAACCAGCACGAAATTCAATTAAGGTTTTAACCGCGACACACTTAGATTTTAATAAAGAGTGTCCAACTAAACTTTCCCCCAATAAAATAATCCAACTATAATTTGTTGTCAGATTTCAGTCTTCCTTTAATCACTCAAAATTCATTTCTTTTCTTTATCGCAGTCCGCCTACAGTGAGTTTACGTAGATAAAACTATAATGCTTATGCCTATTAGATCGGGCTTATATACATTTTTAGATTTATATAACAAACTGACTTCATCGAAACCGAGACCTGAAATAACATTGACACCAAAACGGGTCTATCTCAGCTTGGCGGAATATAAAACAAACCACAAACAAACTGCTAGGACGATTTCTTATCTAAATATGATTCTGTCTCTTTTAACTAATATTTTTTCTACATTAATTAATATTGGTAGCATTCTACAGTTGCGACAGATCTTTTTCGCTGCTTATTTTCCTCGCTAGTTTAAGTAAAATCGGCTATACGTTAGCTATCAAACCCTCGAAAAGAGAAGAGCCACTAAATAAATTTAAACATTCAAAAAGACAATTCAGTTTGACATTCTAGGAGACAAATCCCCATTATCACACTATTTTTTTTATTTGATAGCTGGATCCTTCGGCTCAGATTTTAACTATTTCAACGCCCGTTTCCTTTCTGAAAACATCCACTGGTTGATTTTTAACCAAAACTGTTTAATTAGGTCATCTATGGGCCTTAACAAAGTTAAACAAAGCAAACTTAAAACAGGAGTAACATTCTGGCTGTTATCGGCACGTGTTCACTGTAAATTCTCCGTTTCAACTTCTTGAACGTGTTTTGGTGCTGTAATTGAACGCCAATTAACAACCAGTGGATATTTTCGGGATGGACAGGGGCGATGTAATAATATAAATCTTTGTCCCAGAACCTGGAAAATCAAACCATGTATCTCTAGAGTCGGTTTTTTTTTTCTGGCCAAGGCTCCACCGGGTAAGAAAGACAGGTTGGTCTGGGGACGAGAATCAGCCACGATAAATTCGGCACGAGTCTACCTCGTCCACAGTAAGTATATCACGTGATCATCCGCACGTGATATTGTTATCTAAACATTTGACAGTTTCGAACTGAAGATTTCAATTGAAAGGAAGAGCTGGAAATTTGCCAACATTATTACTAAGAAAGGCGTTGTAATGAAGAGCCAAAAATAAAACATATTTTGTTTCGTGTTCAATGCTCGAGGCACCGAATGGGGAGAACATGTTTTCTTCATTATTTTTATCATGTAACGATATCCCGTGCGGAGCAGATAGCCTTTACGCTTGAAGCAATCTGCAGGAGTGGAAGGTTTATGGTTTGATAACGATTGTCGTTTTAAAATAACACATATAGACTTGAGGTTAGCAGCACTGATAATTGAACACAGAAGAACGCACCAAGTGTGGAAAACAAAACAAGGTATGATCTAAAGAAATTTTTTCCTGCATCACAAATTCCTCAAAGACAAAACTTTAAATATAAGCCCAACAGAAACGATGAGTTTATACTCTGGGTGAGTTTAGATTGAAAGAGTTAACATCCGTTTGATCGGATTTCGTTTGATCTTCGGCAGGCAAAGTTTAAATGTTTCTCGTACGTATGAAGAGTTCATCACTGACGGAAGTTTGATTATTCATTCAAGCATGGAGGAGGGTCTTCAGTCTCAATGATTTCCGTCAAGTGTTAGTTCAAGAGTTGACTTAATACGCGGGTTTCTTTATACAAAAATTACTTACTCTGATTAACCGATGTGTCAGAAAATATTGCTTTTCCGGCGCCTGCAGCAATCAGAATTGAAATCGCTTTCGTTCAAAGTGCTCAGTTGGAGGGTGTTATGCCTCGAGGAATTGTCAGACTGAAAACAAAACAAGGTTTATTTTGAAAGAAATGTTATTCTGACCTCACTGAAAACAGCACTCGGACAAATAGTCCATGCAAAAGCAAGGCGTGATTCCACAGCACTTAGACACTGGCAAAGATAAAATTCCAGTTCAGAGAAAAACCACGGACTCTCTGAGACATCTCTGAGACTCTCTGTGCCATCATGCACAATCCCACTAACGAACAGCGAAATTCAATTCTTTACTAAGCTTTGTCAGACGTCGCAACTGCCTCACTGTTGTCAAGCATGTTTAACCAGTTTAATGAAGAAATAGAGAGCCGGCAATTTTTCAGCATTTATTCAAGCTGTCTTAAGTGACTGATAATTGGTCGAGATAATAACGCACTTACAGACTTGAAAATATCTGATCGGGATGGAAAACTAGAACAGTGTGATTAGGTCTCGTTATATAATTACATGGAACCAGTTTTTGCTGTAAAATCAAAATGATAGGTAAACTGACTTGCTCAATGATGGAGTAATTCTAAAACTCGCTGGCACACTTAAGTTATCAAGCTATCAGTCTAAACTTTTTCATTCATCTTTTTCTGAAACTCTTTGAATCGTAACCAGCTATATTCTCTTTCCATTTATTGATTTCAACTTGGATCAGGGAGAAAAACTTGCAGTTCCACTTCATTTTACCAAATTTAGTTCCATTTTCACTCCTCTTTTAAATTCTTCAGCTTAGGAAGAAATAAAAAAGCAAACCAAAAAAGGAGGTAACTCGCGTACGCATGACAGAAAAATGACCGTTGCTGTTGTTTTTTCACGGTGGAAAGCTACGGAGAAAATAGCTGATAGGAGACGGTTTTAATGTAATCTCAAATCAGCTTCTTTTAAACGTCAAACACTATTAAACCCAACATATTTTTAAGATAATCTAGAAGCATTTATTAATTGAACTCGGCGCCAAAAGACACACCGTTACTTGTTATATGTTAGGTCGCTATTCAGTACATGTCATAGCTTCGAATATGCCTTCACATCGAACTGCAGCTATTAAGATATACTCTCAATGCAGATCTGTGTTACAGCGGCCCTCCCCAGAGAAAAAAATAGGAGATTGTGCCGAGGGCAGCTGATGGATCATGTGGACCCGGCATTTCTTTGGCGCAAGTGATTTGGGGAAACCCCATCGTCACTGACAACTAATAGTCCACAAATTAATGGAGATGCATTTTAGGTTTTTTACATTTATTTACAATGACTAAATCAAATATTGAAATGTTCTGTTGCTCCTTTCTTTTAAATAGTTTCAGTTCACATTCTGTAATTAGCTGATTGCGAAAATAAATAGGTCCAACTTCAGGTAATTCACGTAAGCAACGAAGGCTACTTTTTCGCCTTTCCTTTTGGAATTGGAATTTTTTGCTGCATTACAGATTTAGTTTAAGCAGGATTTTAGAATAGATCTAGATAACTGCGAAATTGGAGGGTAAAGTATATTTAGTTATTGTTTTTAGTATGGGTCGTCCTTAGCGTCGCCGTCGTCATTTTAAGTTCCCTTATTAGCCTAAGCTAGCTAAAAACGGAATGAGAGACTAATTTTGTTCCACCCTTTCTACATCCTCGGCCCATCCCCTTTTTACAAGCTGGGTTCCAGCACTTTTGTCAACAGCATTTATAATTTTACTAATCAGTTTTAGTTTCAAATTTATCTCCCGATAAAGCAGTCTTTCAGTCTGATCTAACAGAACTGTATTTTTTCCATTTGATTCTACATACTGTACCGATTTTATTGTGCTTTTTTGAGCCTTATATATAACGCAAACACATTTCACAAATTCTACTAAAAGCTCAAGATAAAAATAGGTTATGTGTTCCTCGGTTTCAATGTGGTTTTTTTTTTACATCAATAACCCACAGTGAATAAGATATGATTACGTACATTTAATTTTTGACTGGTAATTTTTGGTGGCGCCAGAAGGATCAATAAACCACGTGAAATCTTCATTTAAAGTTTCTTTTCTTTTCGTTTTTTGACTGATAGAGATCAAGGTCTATTACAGATCCGGCAACTTTTATTAATATATTTTGTAAATAGTTGATCAAGCTGTGGAAGGCCGGCAAATAGAAACGAAACTCTAGCTACATATTTTAATTCAAGCTTACCTCAGCAAGTTTAAGAACAAAAACGGGTTAAGTAAAAAAAATAAAATATAACTACTCGGCAAATATCATCACCAATCGAGTTAGCGTGTAATTCAGGTCAGAGAAAAAAATAATACATGTTTGATTTACTGAAAGCCCAGTAAAATGTGATGTCATTTTCTTGACAACATTGTTTGACCAAGCTACATGGGTGTCGCGTGCACACAATCACACTCATTCATTATACAAAAGTCGATCGAGTCATTACGCGAAACGAATTCAAACACTCGTAAGTAACTCTGTAGATTTTATCTTTATCAGCCTGCCCACTCTACCGGGTGTTTTATGAAAACCATCACCACGCTTTAGTGCAACATTCTCCAAGTTTCGCGAGTCCTTTTTAACTCCTTCTTAAAACATTTATTTTGAATTTGTATTTCAAGTTTTGTTACTGTTTTTCATTCTTTACGTAATTTTAATTCGCGAACAGTACGGGTCACAGGACAAATTACAAACTGAACGAATTTAGATTGTACTTCAACATTATTGTACAAAGAAAATGAAGTACTCCGGATATGAAGAACAGGCAATATTTCGGTAAAACCTAATGGAAGCTACAGGAAGTAATGATTTAATAAACAGTGCCAAGGGTGTGTGCAAGGATATAAACGAAGATGATAAATTAAAATATGTGCCAAACAGGAACGGCTAAATCTCCGCTCTAAAATCTTAACAACTACTACTTGAACAACAACTCTACATTTACAGTTATCGTTTTAAGATTGCAAGAAAAATTCCATTTGACACGGTTCTTGGTGGTGATTTCTAATCTTGCAATAGATGTAATAAGTCGTGTTGCTTTCAATGAGGCTGTTGTTTTTGTTCAATTTATCTGATGTCATTACAATCTTTTAAATGCTGCTATGAAAAACAACGGCGTGTGCGTGAGCATGGAACAACACTGCCAAAAACAGGAAAAATAACAAATTTGAACATCTTTATCCGGACTTAAAGCTTTGGTGGTCAGTGGCCAAGCTCAGGGGGAAAAACATTTTCATAAAAAAGAGTAAAACAAGTTTGGTACAGCCAGAGGCATCGCAAAATCTAAAATTATAAAACAAGAGAAGCGGCAGGGAAAGGCCTGGAACTGTGCGTTCTTTCCAAAAAAAAACAACAACACGTATTTACGTATTTATCCAAGTGTTACAGAAACGCAAGGGAAATGAAAAAAAAACTTTTTTCCCATCTGCTAGGAGACATCAAAACTATCTATTCATATCGCTTTATTTTTCTGCCGCATTTTATTGTATATTCAACCAAAATCAGGATGTAATCTTTCCAGAAATTGACCAGCTACCCCCAACTGTGTTCGATTACATTCCCACGAGAGGCACTCCTGCACGAATGCGAAATTGATCTGAAAACGATTCCTTCCTCCACCGGAACCGATTTACAAATGGAAAGCAATTAAGTCATTAAAAAGAGGTTTCGCTTCATAAAACTTTCAACCATCACAAAAGGCGCCAGATAATAATGTATAAATTAATGAGTGCAAAGCTTTTAAAAACAGCTCGGTGAAGTAAACTTAGTTAAAATACGTTGACAGGTTATGTGATATCATCGCTCAAGTTATTCGGTTGCAAATAGTTTCGACGTAAAATCCAAGTTCATTCACGGCAAGCTGTCGAGTACTTGATCAAGAGAGAAAAACTGAAACTGGTAAGCAAAGCATTTATTTTCATTTTCCTTAGACTTTTTTCTAAGTTATACAACAACAACAACTACTTAATTCGCACTTGTACTTCATGGCGTCATGGCGGTTTGAAGAAAGACACAAACGTAATCCGAAAGGCTTTCACATTTGGATTTTATTAACAGATTTCTAGTTGCGTTTACTACCAAGTTTTACTCTCAGACTCTAGTGAGGTCAAGATATGCCAAGTGTTAAACTCTTGAAATTGTTTAAAATTTTGTACCTGAATAAATTTGCCGAACAAAGAAACAAAGATCTTCAGAAGAGGATAAAGCACATAAATTTTATCACGTCCAAGTTCCTTTTATGCACTTATTAAAGTTCTTTTCGGTAAAGCCCTTCATATCTCTTCGCGACATCTTTTTAAAATTTCTCTATCGTCAAATTCTGACGTCTTCTTCATTTATAGTAAATTTTTTGACATTGCTTTTAAGATGTAGATAGAAAACATGCGTTGTATACCGGCCAAATGGTGACTTTAAAGTCGTGATTACTCCCGCCCAATGGACTAAATTTTCAGTTCAGGGGAAATGATTCATAAAACGCTTTACTTTAATAAACCACTCTGGTCACATTCATACAGTCTAGAAAACATATTGGCAAGCTACAAATGACAGGCAAAATATTTAATATTAAAAGGTGACGAAGGGTTAAATCTAAATATATACAGAAGACTGATATTAATGACCTAATTTTGTTAAGACAATAGTTTGCATTTCGTGCAGGTTTTAATTAACAGATCTACGCCTGAATGCTTGCGTATCATTTCGGCTCACTTCGCAGAGCATTGAAGTGGATTTCTTGAAATGTTAACTCGTGGACTTTTGTCTGGATATGTTGACTGAGAAGAGGCGATTTTAAACCTCACGGAGGGTAAATTTTGTTATTGCTTTTTTTCCCTTTAATTTCCTTTTTGGTCAATCGGGGCGTTAAGCTTTACCTCATAATTTCCTGCTTCTTAGTTCAGATCTTTGCGTGAAGTCGGTTTATAAACGAGACAAAGTGGTGGATTTCTGTCAGTTGCAAGGTCTATAAGATCTCACATTGTAAGCTTTGGGCATTTTTGGTTAGCAGATATCTACCGAGGAAAAGATTTCAAAAGAGGCACTCCTGCTGAACACGTTTTTCTTTGAAGGGTGACAAGCGACTTCACGATAAAGCATCCATCACTTGGAGTTTCAGGCTTAAGGTATGTTAGCCAGTTAACCAGTCTGTAATCACTAAATTGCTCAAAAACATTGGAGAGCGAATCGTTTCAAAGAATAAAATACACATTATACAATCAACTGGGTATCCACCCCAACGGAGTCATAGTTTAGATATGTACTAAATAGACAAAGACTCCTTTAAGACTTCGCACCTGAAAACTAATTATACAAATTAATTCCATAAACGGAGCTATTTCAGTGAGTCATTTTGCGTATGGTTTTGGGTCGTGTGGGCTGGTCCAACCCATCCATTATCTTCCTTTGTTTTCTTTAAACTTTGAGGAACTTTTTAAAGAGATGTTATCAGCTCTAAAAACAGCCCCACCATCGTGTCTTCATCGAGGAGTTTTTATCTTTCGCACAGGTGGGACTCTCTGGAATCAAATGTAACTGAAAAATTGTCTACCTAGTAAAAATCTCCGACGAGCGAACGGACATGCGAATAATGTAAATTGATTTCCTCCAGGTTTTTCTTTATCGCGAACTGTATCGACGCTGCAATGTTTCTGTCGACTCCATGCCGGTAGAACACATGTAGCCTACATTCTTGATACATTTTTCAGTGTTTTTCATACGCTATTTTTTGGCCATTATAAGCTTCTTATCTCACAGAGATATTCACACTTGAAGCTTCGCCAAAATCGAAGAGCATATATTTCGAGACCGGAAAATATCAGGTTAAACTAGCAAAGCTTAATACCTCTCTAAACAATTTACACATGTTAATTTTGACCGAGGAGAATTAAAAGACTTTGTGTTTACGCTTTGGCTGCGGCCTCTTAAATCCTAAAACTTTTCCGTTTCTTTCCGTTTGGAAAGAAGTGATTTAAATTCTAGAACACGCGATCCCTGACAAGCCGTTTAGCTGTTTTCGGCACTTGTGTCGGACAAGACGGGACCTTATATCAATCAGCTTTTCACGAAAACAGCTAAACTTATTTCACATCAATTCATCTCCCAAAAGGAATTGCCTTCCTGGTTTTCCTGAAGTTTCTTAAGTAGCTTTAAGTGAGATTTGACGAACAGTCAATTGCGTGCCACAAGAGAAAACTTACTTTTAAATGTTAATTAAGACTGATTTATATGGGGTAAACATCTTGTTAAATTAACTGCCGCAATAACATTTCCATTTACGATAGTTTTGTCTGTGTCTATTGGAAACATTTGATCTTTTTTATGGCTTAAAACAGCGTGGTTATGTTCCAAACAACTACTAACAAGACATTTGGCGCCAGTGCTGAGTCAAATAATATTTTCCTCCCAATTAAGTTAATATTTTTTTCACACTCACCCTACAGCGGTGGAAGGTAAATGTGTTTTTAATTACTCGCGGCATCGCTCAAACAGCGGGGTATCTGTACACTCACTGAAATAAAAAGTTCGGAAAATCGATCAGTCACAGACAACGGCAGAACAACACTGATAACACGTCACGGCCTTTCTTGAGACAATATTACAGTTCAGGAGGTAGAAAATGGTGCCGGACGCAATGGCATCAAGTTCATCGCTAATCTGAATCTATCCCATTCTTCTCCAACTATCCTTACCAAGCGGGGGCTTGCTGTGTGACGTAGATTCAGGAACCCGCTAGCCGTGACTCCTGTGTCTATGCCTTTGAAACAGAAAGCGAATGGAAACGAGAATGGAATGGAAATTAATGCGAGTGGTGTGCCGTAATGGCAGCTAATTTGAGCGTTTGAAATGAAAATCATATTGATTTCAAGGTATGGGCATTTTAACACATCTGAAGGAACGAAGAAAAAAATTTAAATTTCCGTAGTCAAAATTCAATTAATTCCCTTATGATGTGCTAAAATCATCCTTCAATTTTTGGAGGGAACTTTGAACAAAAAAAAATCAAGCCTGGGTGGTAGAGCGATCAAAAGCACATTGGATCACTTAACAAATCAAAGATTCGTTTCTATTTTACACCGGCTTACGCTGATTTAACCAAGGACGGCGGCGGGCTCGTACAGATAATACAATGTCAGTTGAAACATGCCGCGCTTTTTAACTAATAGCTGAGAGCTGCATTATTTACCGAGAGCTGGTAAATGGGCTTAAATTTTTAATAGCTGATGGCTGAAAAATTGCTGAAAATTTAACTGATAACTGGGAATCCATCACCCTTTTCAGACCCTTAAGATATGTAGAAGGTGACAGATCTATTTTTACAATAGAATAAAGAGCGTTATTTCAAATGTTTGGATGAACGCCGTGCATGAGATAAATTAAAAAAACAAACGCTGTATTTCACGAGTTTATCAGGTGCCAACCACTTTAGCCTGGGGGAGTAAATTCAGCTTTGTTTTTGTTTTGTTTTTTAGCTTGGGCGACTTTCACCATTAAGTGTCGCCGCGTAAATAATCAATTTGATTATTCAGCAGTTCGACATTATGCCGGTCAATTTACAACCAGTGCAATTAATAATGGTAATAGGACTGAATGGAGTCCAATTTGGTCTGTAATCATACGAGTGATTAACAAAATCGGACGACCGCGAAGCGGGAGTCCGATTTGTTAATCACAAGTATGATTACAGGCTGAATTGGACGACAAGATGTCCTGTTACCAATTAATCAAAACTTTGACAAATTCGAGAAAGGGACAAAGCATCGATTGAGCGCTGAACGATATTAAAACGTTGTTATGAATGCTGAAAAACCAAGCAGTTTACTCGACAAAGTGCACCGAAACAGCGCGCGCAAAATGACGTGTACTGTCCAATTACAAGCATGACGTGTGCAACTGTCCAATTAATGCTCAAATCAGGCTGCTGATAGCCAATCGCGTTCGAGAATTTTGTTATAGTTTTGATTAATGCCGTAATAGTAGGCCGAGTTTGATATATACTTGTAATTCCTTCCTTCGAAACGCTTTCAGCCTCTTACAGTGAAAAGCATGAGTGTAGAAGCAACTGGAATTTATGACACAGGTAAATTGCTCCCTCGTTGCTTGGTAACGTTATACTATCAATCATGTTACCCCAAAGGCTACGAGGCCCTAGGTTACGAATTACAAATGCTGCGCAAAGTCATAAAATAAGCAGACATAGATATTAACAAGTCAGTGTGCTACGCGTCGATAAAGTGAATATTTTTCAGCGAAGGAAGTTATCTGTAAGTAACCTTCATTTTATAAAGAAACGTTTGTTTAAACCTCTTGATGATAACACAACAATTTTGATTCTGTGAAAAGTGGGGTAAGTTCATTGTAGAAGTCTCAGGAAACTGTTTTAGTCAATTTTGTTTAACCGATGCACGCACAGTCGTAACAAGACTGATACCGGCGCGTGAAAAACGAAAAGTCAAGCTATTCATTTGTAGTTCAAATGGTGCTTAAGAAGCGACGATTTCTTTCTGTGTGTTCTACGAGAAATAAAGAAAATGGAGACGGTAAGCAAGGGAAAGAACTTGTTGGCTGTTTGGTGTAACCAGCTGCAGACATTAAGCAGACTTATTTGTCGTTTTGTGCGCCGTTTTTTTTTTTTTTTTTTTTTTTTGATGCACAGTCGTAACAAGGAAAAGCGATTGATACCGGCGAGTGAAAACCAAAAAGTCAAGCCATTCACTTGTAGCTCAAATGGTGCTTAAGAAGCGACGATTTCTTTCTGTGTGTTCTGCGCCGGAGTAATAAAGAAGATGGAGAAGGAAAGCGAGGGAAAGAAATTGTTCCTTGTTTGGTGTAGTTGTGTGCGCCATTTTTTTTTTTTCATCAGTGGTGGTTCAATTTCCTCAGGCTAGGCTGTTTATCGTGAAGCGTCAACCCTCTGCGTAATTATGGTCTGCACATATTAATCTCATTTTTGATTTGCTCACCACAAATTCTCATTTGAGTACAAAGAAATGAAAAAAGAAACCCAAGTGATCTTACGCAAAGGCAAGTTCGAATCAAATTCATAATCATTTACGAAAAAAGGGATTATTACCAAAAGAATAAGTTTGATAATATTTTGATTAATAGATTGTTTTGCTGTGTCGGTATTGTTAAATTATCTTCCCATACTTCTCAAAATAATTCAAACAAACCAAAGTCTTAATGGGTTCTGTTCAACATAAATTTGAACTCAGACAATCAGAGTCACATTCTTGACAACAGGCAATTTGTAATATTCTGTTTTTAATAAAATTCAAAATCAATTTGTGAAACTCGGCTTTTTTATCTCGCGGCAAGCAAAAAGTCATAATTATAACAAGCAGGTATGAATCGAAATTCATAATCTAACGGTGTTCTTTCTAGTTCACACGAATGACGTGTTTCTTAAAAGTATCGGCAGACATCTTTATGCTTGCGGTGATCAACTAACACTATTTGGCGTTTTACACGATCCAATTATGGGAAAGGCAAAGCCAGAATGTTTAACCTTGAGATAAATGAGTTCAAAGAATTTTTCTAATGAAAAGAAAAATTAGGATCCGGCAAAATAATAAAATTTGCCGGTAAATACTATTGAAAATTATGAAATGTAAGTGGGTTTAGATCAAAAGTATTGAAATACGCGAAATGTTATTACAGAAACATAATTACAGAAACATAATTACACTAAAAGCGAAAATAACCAATGTCTTGCTTTTTATTACTATTTAATCCGTCGGTGTACCTGCCGACATATCAAAAACACAACGGAGATGTCGTTTTTACATGCAAATTCTAATTTAAAAAAACCGAGATTTCGTTATTACATGGAATGTTAAGTTTTGAGCACGTCCCATTCCCTTCTGATCTGATCTTTGCTGGCGGAGTCTCTTTTCTTAATCTTCCCACCATTGTAAAACAAAGCGATAAAGACAAATTAAACGACAACCTTTACAGTGTTTTCGCGTGTGGGTCTAAATTAGTCAATGATATTACAATTAGCAGCCACAATGAACTTCCATACAAAGTAAAAGTCGTAAAGATTGTACATGTGTTTGATTGTAGTTGTCGCACCGTGCTGTTAGGTAGTTCAACGGTCGAGTGTTTTTCATGTTTCGCTGACATGTAACTAATTGGAAGAGAAAAAAAAGCACTGAACACGAAACCAAGTCAGTCAAAAAAACAAAAATCCTTTCTGGTACGAAATGGGAGACAAGTTCGGTTTATTTCGTAGTGTAGCTGGCATGAGAACAGCTGCAAACATTACACGAAGCGGGGTACTGAAGACCTTTCATTCATAACAGCTTCATCACATCAATTCTCATTTCTCGACCGTATAGTTTAGAGAGTCAAGTGGTTGTATTTCCTATCATGTTGTATACAATTCTACAGAGGTTGCATGGCTCATTTTGATCTGACCTTTATCGCTATATTTTGATTTCTCGCCGAAAGTCAAGAAAGGGAGTTCCGGTGTTATGAACTACTATATGCCACGAAAAGAAACCAATGAGGCCGTCAACATTCCGAAACGTCAGAACTTTGGAAAAATTAAGATTTATGCGCCAAAGCCCAACTCGACGAAAGTTGATGTCAGCGCCGTCAATGAATGTGAGCAGCCTCGGTATTAAGTTGGACAGCCATGTTCAACACCGCTTTTACCATAGTTGACCAGCGACGTTTCCTCCTTTCAGTTCTTTCCTCTTCCTCCATTTCTGCTCCTCGCGGTCTCTTTCTTTGGTCCCTCTGGGCCGCTTGTCAATCAAGGCTGTTTTCAATTGTATCAATGACAGGCAAAATAAAGCTAGAAGTTCGACCTGTCTTCGTTTCGATATACAAAAACATGATTTGTTATATGGCAGGCAATATCAACGGTAAATGGCGTATAAAACAGTCCGCCGGGGATTGATAATTAAAGAGGTAGCTATCGGTTGGGTGTTTTTTTTTCGGTGCTATCCAAACAATATGAATCAGGCACTAGGGATTAGTTTTCTAAACTAAGACCTACAACTGGCGCTAAAATAGCTATATATAGTCTATCGGTTGCAAGACATTTACCGGCCTAAAATGTTAGCAGCAACTTATTGCTATTCAGGGCGGGAACGTTTCGGAGTGCAATGAAATCAAAAACCATCAAGTTCTCTTTTTGCCAATGGGGGGATCATGATGAATAAATGTGAGTATTTAGCTTGATATGCCAGACTGTTCTCATCTGGTTTTCATTTAGTCTGTCAGCTGGACCGCTTTTCTCTCGCATTATCGTGTTTTCTCGTGCTCTCACGAGCTTTTCAAGAGTGGTCTACTTCGGCGCGATTTTGATCCACGAAATCTGGTCTGAATCCCAACTAAATGAGGTGATGAACTTATAATGAGTTTACCAAGGGCTCTTTTTGGCTGAGTGTTGCCTTTTGAAATACCTTCGAACTCTATTTGACAGCACGGCATACTGCAGATATCACTTTAGGTCACTTTAGGTTATAGTTCATCATATGCAATCTTCAGATAAATTGGTGCTAATTCGATTTGACACCTAATCTGTTGTTGTTACCATAAGATCGCGTGAGGAGAGTAAAAACTGCAGCGATTATTTTGACGATCAAAGGTTCTCATTTTTAATCAAATTGAACCAGCTCTAATTTACGAGAACAGGGACCTCTTGTGAGTTTGTCTTGGGATTAAGTGAGTTAAACTTGTAACAAAGCCGCGCGGAGTACTTTGAAATGAATAATTCTGAACGGTGCAGGTTACATGTTGACTTCCTTTCTCATGCGTCACTCAACAGAGAAAAGAATATAATTTTTGTATGTTTTTTCGTTTAGGCCATTCCAAACACGAGGGACCTTTTGCTGCACCAAGGTGTAAAACGCAAGAAAAATTTATGCTGGCGTATGAAGGCAGAAAGGACTGAAGCAAGGCGAGATCACACCAGCTAGAGTACACACGACCCTGCGCAGTAGCGGGCAGAAGTAATCGAAACCCGTGGCAAAAAGAACTAATCAACATTCAATACTACAACGTGGTCAAAGACATTGATATGAAGACGTCAAATCACATCGAACAATTAATTTAATAACCAAAGGCACGCTAGCCATCGACCCGAGTGTTTACACAGCCTCTAATTCTGTTATTTGCATTTGAAGAGTGTTTGAACCGGGCTAAAGGCCGCTTTGTAAGTAAACGGTGACACATACACGTCCATTAGCACCGATACTGTGAAACAGGCCGCGCACGTCTTGGAGATAACCCGTCACTAGAGTTCAAGCAAAGAGACATTGATAAAACAAAGCATTTCGTACGTGTAGCCTAATTCCACCGTGATAACGTCCACTTGAGACAGGGCAGCCCGGCGACAAGCTTGCTGAAGCTTTGTAGATTTAAACCAGTTGCCCGTGTAAGACAATTAATGAGAGACTACTGCCATACATAACGCTTGCAAAATGGATAGAAACGACACTACACGGAGCAACGTAACTGATGGCCTCGACACACTTAATTCTCCCATTTTTGACAAACTCTTTAGAATGCTTATCGTTTCTATCATAATCCTCGTCATTGTTGCAGCAGTGTGTGGAAACCTACTCGTGTGCGTGGCTATTTTACTCAATAAGCGCCTTCGAAAGACCACCAACTACTTCATATTCTCCCTGGCCATCTCCGATCTCATGACAGCCTTTTTCTCCATGCCATTTGACGTGGAAGTTATGTTACATCCATACCAATGGAGTGGCGGAGAGTTCTTGTGCAACTTTTGGACCTTCATGTACCTCATAGCCGCACCAACTTCAATACTCAACCTAATGGCGGTCAGCTTGGATCGGTACCTTGCCATTAGTGCACCGCTAAAATATTACACTGTGATGAAACCCAAGGTAGCCTTGTTGATTATAGCTATAATCTGGCTTTATTCGCTCACGTTTACCACCGCCGGGATGTTACGTTGGCCCTTCTACGAGAGAAGTGTCAATGCTGGACTGTGCTATTTTAATATTACCCCGTACTACTCTGTGGTGAGCTCAGCTGTGAATTTTCTTTTGCCAACATTGATAATGTGCGTGATCTATTTCCAAATCTACAGGATTGCAAGCGCACATGCCTATCGCATCGCGAAGCAAGAAGTTCCAACGTCTATAGCGTCGAACTCCAATGAGGACTCCGCTACCATAACTTCCGAGAAGAAACGAATCAAAAGAAACATCAAGGCGGCCAAGACCATCGCCATTATAGTTTCCACTTTTCTGCTATGCTGGATGCCTCAAACTCTTACTTCCACGGTTGGTTCTCTCTGTAGAGCATGCCTAGTGGTCAATGCTGAATTATGGACGGCATTCATGGTGTTGGCTTACATGAACTCTGCAATGAATCCAATATTGTACTCATTCTTCAACCAGCAGTTCCGTGAATCCTTTAAAAAGCTCTTTAAACTAGAGCTTACATTTCGTTAGATCCCCTCAGTGGCCTTGTCAGCCTTGCAGCTACACAAGTTTAGTTAATGCACTACTGTAGAAAAGGATAAGGTCGACGAAAAGCTACAAAATTCCTTGTTGTCTTTGACAACAGAGAATTACTTAGAAACTTGAAACAGCAGTAGAACTGAAATATTCAAGTGGAAAATATCTATGTGGGATAATTGAAGAAAATTAGCTACAGAGAATTACCATAAGTAAGCCGACGAACTAAAACGATAACAAGTTTATTAATTAATTTCGTAAGAGAGGTCACCGGAAACTCTAAAGACTTAATTGGAAAGAAGATTTGAAGCAAGAATGATACGATTATCATCGCGCAAACCCACTCATTTGCCGGGTCGATTGAAGGAATACAGAGCGCTATTTGGCCCCAAAGGTGGATTCTGAATAGTTTAAATTAACGTTGGTAATGTTAACTATGGCTATTTTATGTAATTAAGAAATGTTTAATATGTAAATACTGTATGCCTGTATGGATCGCTTTAAGGATGTTTATATTAAGGGAGAGTGAGCCAGATCTCCAGACTAAAGGCGTTTTTCTGTCGAGGGAGAAAGAGATAAGTAGTCAAAGCAAACATAAAAAGATAATTAAAATTAAAAGTTCACGTTACTGGGCGTTACTCATTTCAGTTATTGCTTATTCAGAATGAAAGCAAAGTTGTCATTTAATTCCGTGAGACGGTTTCTTTGCCACCCACTTTGAACCAAGTCAGTCCTTCCCGCCGGCTACGAGATAGAAGTTCTTTCTCCGGCGTTCTATTCTTGTCTTGCTTGGTATGCAAAGATTGACGATTTGATAAACGTACAACAACCAAAATGCGTTGCACGATTATTAAACCAGGCGTCTTTCAGTCTAACTCGTAATCTACTGCTTCATAAACCAGTTGTCACAACACCTTGCGGAGGCAACGCAGACGGATAATGACCCCGGCGAAAAGGAATTAAACATCTTTCAAGGTGTGCATCGCTTTTGATGGAAAAGTAAACAAATTGATTGTTTAACTCCTGTAAAAGATATGGAAACCGGCCAAATAAACAGAAATTTCCTCTCTAACCGCAAGTTGGGCGTATTGAAAACGACCCGGTGAAAGTTAAAGCAGTTGGTATTGTTTCCAAATTGTAATAAGGTAGAGACGTGCTATAATGAACGGTATTCCTATTATTCGATTGTAAAAATATCTTCCTGTCAGGATGTAATTTAATTGCAAGTTTTCGACACTTAACGTGACACGGATTCAATACCAAACCCGAACTATTAATTTGAACAAACCGAACCGTCAATGCAGCCAAATAAACTTAATGAAGTCAGCTTAAAAAGACACTGCTCGATTCTGTAACGTTTGCATCGGGATTAACATGTGTGAAAGCGACTTCTACAAACTTACTCGAAAATGACGCGGATATGGAACAAATCATTTAAGAAAATAGGAAAAGGGTGCTGGAACGGAGTAGAGCACAAGTAATGGGGAGGAACATGAAACACGGGCCATGAAACTGGCGACTTTCGTTGGGTTCTTTTGGGAAAAATTAACTTTCGCGCAGTGTTCTGTTGTTGACAATATTTCTGAGTAATTTTGAACTTTAAAGTTTAAGAACAATATGTTACAAAACAGATCCTAAAATCGAATTGAGCTCGGCAATTAAGATGTTCTTAAATGTTGCAAAACATAAAACATAGCAAAATGATTAATGGCCGAAGGACCTCTGATTGACAACATCGCGCGATCATAACGGATTCCTAGTTACTTTATTTAGTTCCTAAATAAAGAACATGTATGTAGTTATGCAGGTTTTTATGACAGCTATTGTAGCCCAGGCTAGTTCAAGCTGATTTATTATCTTCTCCAGTTTCACTGTTTGTGTGTAGCAGTATCAGTAAATGTGTTTATCAGTCTATTTTTTAACGTATGAAGCTCACAATGAGAAACAGAGAGGCATACCGGAGAGCCCTAACGAGCTTGAGTAGCGATGACCCCACATAACAGAATGATACCCGGCAACGAGATCTGGAAGGGATATCAAATGCAAGGCACTGGATAAGTAGTTGACTGACATGTTGGCATCAAACATATGGAGATATTTTTGTTCAATCAGGCTAAAAAAGAATTTAACAATGTAATATAACAATCTGACTTTCATTCGACCATTCAGTATTTTCGCAAAACTAAGTTCAACATCTTATCCGAGTTAGCCATTATAAGCTATCGAAAATTTTCTTTTGACATTAAACCTCATGGGCTAAGCACTTTGTTAAAAAGCTACAGCGAGCATGCTTCCGACGTAACAAAGGAAACATCTTAGGCAACTTTGGACTTGAGTTCAATAGTCTTTCTCAATTTAATTTAGTCTTTCTCTTTTTCAGCTACGTGTACTTGCCGTAAAATCCCGGATTTAGTTAGAAGAATTTGAACGTAATAACACTCCTCACAAAAAAAAACATGAAAAAGCACTAGCCGTATATGCTAATGACATTTCTGCAAGAAGGTTATGTGTCATATTATAATTGCCTGCAGTTTGGCTAACAAAAAGAATATTCACAATTCTAATATCTAATATCGGCAGAAAATTAAGAATATTCAGCCTGGGCCAGAAAAACCATATTCTTATGTATAAAACCAACTACACAAGCTGAAGCAAGAAGCGAGACAACCATTACTGATCTCGATTTGTCTTTGCAAGCTTTCCGCCATAAAATTCATAGATTCCACGGCAGCCTCTGGGAAAGAAATGTAAACTTTCTGACTAAATAAACAATGCCTTCCTTCCATTTAGCAAAAGATGACAGCAAAGACAAGAATGATTGGCGAATGTTTTCCTTGCTTCAAATAAACCGAGCAGCTGGGTATTCGAGCTATTTTGGCTTCAGTAGATGACCAACTTATGAGAGCTCCATGTTCAGCATCTTTCTGCAGCGCTTTGTAAGAGTTGAGGCTCATCCTCTCCAATGACTTGTGATCAGCCAAAAGGCAACTAAAGTTCGTTGTGAAACAATTTTATTGATAACACTGCAACCTGACAAAACAAGTTAGCTTTAACTTTTATCGTGCGTCCATTCCACGATAAAATCATGTAGTTCAGCTTAAACCTATGGAAATTAAATTATCAGATCTACTGTCGGCGGTTTTCATGGATGGAAGCCCACTCATTCCGAGTCAAGTGACGATATCCGAGCAATTCTGCGCAGACTCCAAGCCCGAGTTTGGTCCGACACCGTAAAAAATACTTCGCTCCTAATCAGTAGTTCTAGTGCAGGCTGTATCTGCTTTCAACTGGAGCAAATCGTTCTGAAAGGCATTTGTCTGTGTAATCACTACCAATCGACAAAAAAGTCCCTCCACTTGAAAGCATTTCTAATTATTACCAGACAATTATATACCCTAGCTACGCCCCTAACAACATAATTCATCATATGCAAAATTCCAAACTGAACGCATTGCCAACTTTAAGTAACTAAACTATAAGCGGACTCACCACTAAGAATTTTTAAAGAGTAAAGTAAGTCAAGTCTACATACGAACCAAGTGGCCCATCAGGCCGGAGCTTATCCCGGTTTCTGTAGCATGAAGCGACTAGGAGTATTTCTAATCCCCTGGATCGGATGCTAGTCCATTGCAGGGTTACCCCCAGCACCAATGATTAAATTCGCCGGTACCAATTTATACACCTGGGTGGAGGGAGGCACTGTGAGAGTAAAGTGTCTTGCCTAAGAACACAACACGATGTCCCCGACCAGGGCTCGAACCCAGACCGCTCGATCCGGAAACGAGCGCACTAACCAGGCCACACGCCCCCCATTCTAATGCGCAACATTTAGTGGATTCTGGTTATCATGGAAACGTTTAGCTGTTGAGTGAGAAAATGAGTGTTTGTGATAACTCAAACTAGAATAGAAATTGACAAATATCGAAAGAATGAGGAATTGAGAAGCTGTTCACCGGAAGAAAATAAATCGGGAAAAAGTCACTTATTCTCATACAGCAAAAACTTGATCATACTAGAATGTCCAAAACCACATGTGTAAAACACAAAATTGACACTCGTTTTCTGGGCAGGGGTCAAGATACCAGAGTTTATCAATTTAATTGAACATTTTCTCGCTTAACGTACGTGTAAACTGTTTCACACACCTACGTTTTACCTCTGCGATATATCCACGATCTTAACGAAAATTTTCGCATTGGTAATTTGAAAGCTACTTTTAAAATGCCACAAAGATTTTGAAGAGATTTTGGAGTCCAGTGTACTCTAAAACCGTAAGAAACTGAGAACAATAAAAGGAAAAAAAACACGTTGACAATCCATTTTGGGGAGTTTTAGTGTCGCAAAAATTCGTCAGCGCGGCACGACATCAAGAGAAAGCGAGGAAAATAAAAAGCAATGAGAAGGCACGTTATTCTATCGAATTCTCTGCGCTGTTACCTGTTGCTCGTACTATTCAGAGAGTTGTTAAATAAGATGAAAGACGCACAGTGTACACCATGTAATAAGAAGGGAACTGTTCAATCTTACCTTGACCAGATCGAAACAACCACAAAGGATACACGAACGTGAGAGAATTTGAACACTGGCCAAATCAAACACTGGCTGAATAGCGCCATCCACAGGCAGATTCATCTTAACGGATATGTAGACAAACAAAGTAACTAGATTACCCGGACAGTAAACAAACTCCTTCACGTTCTCGGTAACATTCCCAACTTATCACACACAAGCCGTGTAAAAATAACAGATTTTATTGACTCTCGTCCTGTACAGGCTGATCAACCGCTGGCCTCTATATTGATATCCACGGACTTCTCAGATGTCTTTTCCACCAAATGAATATGAAGCGACCCATCTCTGGTTGAGAAACAAAACAGTTCAAAAATAAATTGCAACAAATCGAAACACACACAAGAAGAAATAAAACCGAAAGACAAGGAGGAGATCATTGATTAACCCTTTAATCCGCTTTACGAACACACAATTCGTCCTTACTAGTAGTACACATTTCTCATCGCACTAGTTTGGAAAATTGTACATGTATTACAGATACCTATGAAAACGACAAAACTTTTGAGTTTAAAAGACATGTTTCGACAGAAACCTCTGTCATCTTCAGTAAATTAACTTACAAAGCGTTAAAGTTGAATTGATAAGTAGGAAAAAAAATGTATGCTAATTATGCTAGTAACAACAGAAAACGTGACAATATGAAAATTATAACGATAGCTTTAGATTTACATGATGTAATTGCTGATTTAAAGAAGGTTTTTCTCTCTGAATGTGAATAGCTTCTTCTTCTATCACTGACTAGGTGCTCACGCACGCGTGTGGAAAAATGCCGGCCCGTTTCACCGACATAACAGGCATTACAGCCCCCACATGCAAACTTATAGCGCCTCTCACGTTTTCAAACATCTACAGAATTCTGAACATTGTCGCGCCTTATGTTCAGCAGATTGTTTCCATATCCTAGATCACGCCCCTACGAGTTTTTCAACTCAAGATAAAAGAAGCTATTCACATTCAGAGAGAAAAACCTTCTTTGAATCAGCAATTACATCATGTAAATCTAAAGCTATCCTTATAATTTTCACATTGTCACGTTTTCTGTTGTTACTAGCATAATTAGCAAGCATTTTTTCCTACTTATAAATTCAACTTTAACGCTTTGTAAGTAAATTTGCTGAAGATGACAGAGGTTTCTGTCGAAACATGTCTTTTAAACTCAGAAGTTTTGTCGTTTTCTTAAATATTCTAATTTGCCTGCTAATATCAAGATACCTATGAAGAAAAAGTTAAGACTATTAACTTGAGTCCAACTGGCTCAAAGCTCTGGGTTCTCAAGTTAAGTAAGCTTTCTGTAGCATAAACTTGCTAGGAATATTCCTACTCCCCCCCCCCCCCCCTGCATGGGATGCTAGTCCATCGCCGGGTTACTCCCCAGAAGGAAGGGTTCGTTGGGGGGGGGGGGATGGGGGGACTTAAAAGTTATTGAAAAGCAGAAAAAGTCTTAACGGAAAACGTGACCTTAAAAGAAAACAGGCGATAGACTGAACAACGGAGTTAATGTAGTTCAGTAATGGTAATAGTTATAGCGTGTCTCAGAGAACACAAGCGATGACAATGATTAGCTGACAGCTAAGTACTAGAGTCCTTTGGATGAGAAAGCCTTCTTCTAATGTCTCTAACTTTTGTTTATCGTGATTTCTTTGAGATATTGTAGTACAGGGACTTGGACAGGTCAATTTTCAGGCCGTATTCCACAGCTCGGCTCGTTTTCCACGCGTTTAACTTACAATATGATTCTTTCTCTTCGATTTCTGGGTCCTTTCTATAAAATACGGATCCTCGTTTTCCCTGCCTTAATGTTATACCCTTACCTTCTTATGTGAAAAGTCCCGATTATTTGTGCTTCTCCCTTTGACATCGGTGGGATATCTTCAAGAACTACCTAAATGTGACAAGAATATTTTGTAAACAGTGCGCTCCAATTTTGGAATGGAAAACATCGGAAACTGCTCTTTTCAGATTCTCGCAAACTCACTAGAAACCTTTTTTGTAAACCGATCTATGATTTTTCTTTACTGAATTTTCGGTGGCCTCTGTCCACCTTCATTTACCAAACATGCACTCGCATTTTTCTTTATTTCAAAATAATTTGACTGTAAGACAATAAGTATGTGAGAGTTTTAGGGACCGTTCATTTGTTATGGACGAGTTGAAGAAACAGCAACCCACCTTAGCCACGAGAGTCTTTCCAGGGTCGTTAGGTGTGTCATCATTCACTTCATATACACATAAACAAACAGTGTCCTGTAGGGTACAGGAAAACAAACAAGCAAACAAAGAATAGAGTAGCAACAATCAACACAAAACCTTCCAACGTTAATGATATCTATATTGCAAGGAGGGATATAGGCGCGTTACCGAAAAAATAATTGGCCAATCAGTGAGCTTAATTCAAGCAGTCACATAATTCACGGCAGGGAAGTTTTCTGTATGTTCAGGAGATATCGGTATTAGCTCGTGATCGAGTAGAATTGCTACCATTTTGTCTCAGGAAGTGAGCGGGGAGGGGGTGGGGGCGGAAGGAGGAAATAAATATTTTTCCTTTCCCTCCCCCACTCCTGTTACTCCTTTTTTAGCCTCACCCCTACTCCCTAGGACCCCCTTTTCGTCTCTTGCGAGTTTTAATCCAAGGTGGCGCTCGCCTTATCAAAATGCGTGGGCTCGTTCGCCAAAATACGCCTGCATTGCGGGCTACTCATTGTTGTAATCCTTTTCAAGTTTTCTATTCCTTTCTGGGGTTTAATTCTATCTTTCTTGTTTTGAACTTTCGGGCTCTTTGGGCAGGCACAATAATCGAAAATTGCACACTAAGCTCTGTGGTGATCTGGATCTACAGCAACAAAACAGAACCACAAACCTGATTATCTACAGAGGTTGTGAAATTGTGCGTTCTTCTTGAGGGGATAGGAGTGTACTTGGGTATGACTGGACATAGACAGGACTCTGCTTCCTCTAACTGTGTAAATAAATTACATAAGGAATCAATTATCACAAGTTTATACCTCTTACTAACCAAGTTCTAGGGTAGTACTGTAAGTTACGGACCAAATTTTTTCTCATCGATTTATGGCCCAAGCGCGAAGCGTGCGGGCCATAAATCGAAGGAGAAATACGAGGATCCGTAACTTACAGTACGGACCGAGAAAACGAGGTTATTATATCTCCACTGTGATGTCTGTCAGATACAGGAACGATTTCTATTCACGCAGAACGGTTTCAAATTTCTGACGCGCGTCAAAAGCAAATTGTTGAAATTGTTGTTAAGTGACTCTTAAGTCGTTAGCAGGTTTTAATAGACAATTTTCGAAGTAAAAGAAAGCTTTAAACTTTTATTGCCATAAAAGTCAAGAATACTTGGCGATAAATCACGAAACGTTTTGGCAACAAATAGCTTTACATAGTGGGCCGTATTGTAAAATACGGCCCGCTAAATTGACCAATCACAGCATGCATACTAACTGAGTGATAAAATAAAATAACATATTTCACACAAATCACAAAGGAATTGTTTGCAACACACTGAAGTTTCGCAAAAAGTGAGCATTTGCAGATCTCAGATATTGAAATCTTAGACTTATGGAAACACTAGTTAAATCACTAGACCATGGCAACCTTCAATCAATGTTACAACATACTGAGAGGGGGGTATATAAAAAGTTAAAGTTATAGACTGAGGGGGGCTACTTAGAGGAGTGACTTTACAATAGCTCAGAACTTGACAGATATTGAGGCTTAATAGAGCTTTCAGGTAATTTACATTGGTCAACTAGATACTAGCAACAGACTCTGCACTTACCATCACGCTGATCGCTTTCGATGTACATTCCACTTCTAACTCATTATTGAATTGCTCTTCTCTTCCTTGAAGCAAAGATGCCTTGACAGATCATAAAATATAGATGAATTAAACAAAATCAGCTGGTCATGTTTCTTTGGTGACAGGATTTAACTCAACACGGGGAAACACCAAGGATTTACAGGTCTACCTGAATGGCCGCTCCATGTGATAGCACACTGTCAGGATCAATGGATTGACAAACTTCTTTTTCGCCAAAGTATTCCTGAACAAGCTGCTTGATTTTTGGAATACGAGTTGAACCACCCACTAAGATAACCTGGAAAATCAAACAAACGTTAAATTAGAGACATGACACCCAAATACTCCAACTGAACCTATTTTTGGATACTGGGAAAATAGGTGGAGTGAACCAGTAATATTAACCTATA
>OZ026595.1:48818596-48821096 GCA_964020085.1 Micromussa lordhowensis | reverse complement strand
TTCTTTTTCGGTTGAATTTATGACATCTTCAACTTAAAATGCTCTTTTGACCCGATTTTTCAAGATTATCACTTCGAAACACACCATAAAGTCCAGTACCATTGAAACAAAACGAATGAGTGCTTAGTAGCCAAGCTTTAAATGTGGGGAGGAGTCTGGGGCTGGGCCTGGTCATCATCATGCATAACACAGAAAAGCACGCGCATTGATGTAATCACCTCAGTTTCTTTTTCATTAATCAATATTACAACACTATGACTAAAGGTAATTTACAATAGGACAAGCGTTCCTTTTCAAATTTAAAATCTCTTATCTAGTTATTGCTAACATTAAAATTGTTTGGTTTCGAGTTCGTTTTCAAATGTAAAATTTCTTATCAAAATGCTACTGTTCTGTACATGAACATCGAGAAAACTCTTAACAATGATAAAATTCTACCATATACAAAGTTCTAAGTGTAAACCAAAAAACTATTCACATTAGGAAGCGAAAGTGTCTGATAAAGTCAGTGTTCATTTTTAAAAGCCATAAAAGTCCTCGCTATCGCTATCACTATCTCCAAAGAGATTCTCATAGCTTTCCGGGTCAATGTCTGCTTGCTGGCGTTCGAAACTATCGGCGTAAAGCAAGTCGACATCGTCGTCCTCATCTATGCCAGCATGTGTCCCTGTGCTATTCACTTGGAGGAGCAGCAGACTTGAGCACTGGTCAGCAATGACTTTTGACATTCCCGGTCGCCATTCCCGGTCGAGAGATTGTCTTTGTACAGCGCATGCTCGTCAGGGGGGGGGGGGATAGCATTTGGCAAATGGGGGAGTATGTCACTCTTTTGTGACATTTGCCCAGTCCGTCACATTTGAATCAATTATTTGTAATTTGCATGATTTATGATTTGAAATCAGCACGTGTTTAGTATGGCGTTTGCTGAAAACGCCGAACCACTGTCGCATTATCCGATTTGGCAAGTCGAACTTACGCTAGAGTCGAACACAATTAATTTGAGTCGAACAAAGAAGGTTTTTGAACAACACTATGAGAGAGTAAAGAGCTATCTAAAGCTATCTAAAAAATACAATGACAGTAAGAAGTGAAACCAACCATGTCTTTTCCAGAACACGCTACAAGCACTGGAGTGACTCGATCTCCTGCATCATTAGCGATGACTTCTGTTCTCCCATCCTTAAATAAATGATAAAAATTAGTAACAGCATGTTTCTATACGAAGAATATAAACAGATTATTTCAAAACAACTGATTTTCTACCTTGTAAATGGCCAAGGACGCGCAAGTATATCCAAGATGAACACCAATAGCAGCCGCCATGTTGATTTTCAAAGAACGAGAAAAGCTGGGGAGGACTCCGTGCAAGTCCCTTTCAGCTAATCCAGCACATGTTTTCCGAAAAAGAAAACAAGCTCCTACTGTACACCCGCCAGTAGTAAGTATCCTTGCTATTCCACTGATCCCCATAAGCCAAACATGTAAATTCGCTTCTTAAATGTTGCTCCTATAGTTTCTGGATCTTTCAGCTGAATGGTCCACTTTTCAGAATTTTACTAGCTTTCGAATTTTCTGGAAACTTCAGTTTCCTAGGAAATTTCGTTACCATTCGCTCCTGACCCAAAGGTTATTTCCCAAATTTTTGGTAGAATGGAAAGTACCCCGATTCTCATACATTTACACAGTCTGTTACAGCTCTAATCAATAGCATCCAGACTAGGTATTTATAATGACGTTGGGAGGTCGAGGTTACCCTGTGCCTACACTTACAGTACATTACTCAGCGGATCCTCCCCACATCAGCCAACCTCGATCTTAGGTACTGTTTTCGCGAAAAAAAAAGGTTGTAACAAAGATTCAAACTTCATTACACGGAAAATGAAGAAGCAGATACCGATCCAATGTAATAATAGGTTTTTTCCTGATCAGGATCAATTGTTCTGCCTTTTAAAATTAATCAAAGTGCTCTATGAGCAAACCCGACGCGTCGATTTCCCAGTGACATGTCTGGCTTACGGGTTATTCTATTTCTATTCTATTCTATATTGTTACTGTTATAACAGCAGTCTTTAAGAAAAAAGAATAACTTTTCGTGCACACTACATGAGGTACAAGAACTGGTAATGCTCCGATGGATTTGAGCCACTCTACCTTGTAAACTTCTCGTCGCCTTGTCCAACATATTTTTCTTCTCGCCTGAAGACGAAAGCGTAATCTGCTTTACGCGACTCAGCGTCGTTAGATCGTGTGCGACTAGGTTGCGAATAAGATCGAAGCAACTCTGCTTGCAGGGTAGCTGCGAAAGATCTTCAGAGAAATAAACTCCTTCACGCTCTTAGGGGCATTATGGGTAATCAGGGCAAGACTGCAAAGAAACAAAGCGGCAAAAGATACGTTTTTCTTCAGGATTTTCTCGCGAAGGATCCCACGCCCACGGTTGAAACTAGCGTAAATTTTGAGCTTTTTAGAAGCTCGCAAGACCGCGGTGTTCTTTAATAGA
>OZ026595.1:48811096-48816096 GCA_964020085.1 Micromussa lordhowensis | reverse complement strand
ATAAAGAAGCCGAGAAGAAGTGCTGATAGTGCTTTGGAGAGAGCCTGGCAAGAGATTGCCGTTGATTGGCTCGGCCACTTGCCTACTGGAGAGTACCTACTTGTGGTGGTCGATTATTTTTCAACATGGATGGAGTAGACGTGCTTTGTTCCACTACAAGAGCTGCAGTCATCAAATGCTTAGACAGCCATTTTGCACGGTATGGCGTGCCAGTTGGTTTAAGAACTGATAATGGTTCCAATCTGGTCTCTGAGGAAGTGGAGAAACGTTTGGAGGTAATGGGGAACGTGCACCACTGCAACCAACCCATGTGGACCAGAGATAATGGGGAGGTTAAGCTCCAGAACCGAGAGAGTCTCCCAAGAAGAAGGGAAAGATTAGCGGCTGGAGCTCAACAAGTTTCTTCTGGGCTTCCTGTCGACTAGTCATACTACAGCTGGTGTTAGTGTTTTTAAGAGGAAACTAACCACTAAGTTACCAGAGTTTACGGAATGCGGAGAGGGTCTGGTGGATGTGGCTTTGCAAGAAGTGAGGGATCGGGGCTCCGAGAAGAAACATCGGGCAAAACACTGCTGGCACGAGATATCACGCTAAAAATAGACCCATCGCAGTGGGAGATGCTGTATTGCTGGAGAGGAAGAGAGAAAACAAGTTGTTTCCCTCATATGAGAGTCACCCTTAGGAAGTGGCCGCCCGTTATGGGGAGTAGGTCATCCTCAGGTCACCTCAAGGAGTCGAGCACACGAGAAATTTGAGAGAAATTCGTGACGAACTGGCCAGCGGATGCAGAAGGCAGTACAGAGTCAGGATGTGATACTCTGGAGCCAGCTCGAAGGCCGGAATCGACTGACTAGTGCCCTTAAGAGATTACACCTACAGGGGTACTCCACGTCTCTCCGGAAGAGTTAGCCAGCCTCCAAAGGCCCTAGCTGATTACGTACTGTGCTGAACATTTCAGAATTTGCTTTTATGAAGGAACTTGTTTAAAGTCATGAACACTGTTTACGTTGGATTTGCTAACATTGAACATTTATGAACATTTCCACACTTGGACCTTCGTTTAAGTTTAGGTTCACATGGTTAAGTTTATTTGTCCCGCAGTTTTGTAGATCAGTTCTAGGACATAGCCTGGTCAGGTTTCATTTATTCGGAGTAAAAGAGAGGTTGTGGTGTACTGGGAACTAGCTTCATCCGGGAACCACACTTCGACCGGAGTTGTTGATTGACACGTGGCGGTTACTTCGGTCACAAACACTACAACTGGAAATTGGAAAATGTAGCGAATGGTACAGACATTTCCGCAGTTCCGCTCCGAACTGAAAAAGAGGACTACCTCTGGAGGTATTCCACAATTTCCCAGAAAATCCGAACCAGAATCGATGTTATTCGTTACGAATCATATCCCTTATCTTTGAGACCTTTTCCAACAGCTTCATTGATTTTTACAGCTGCGAGGTAATTTCACCAAGTGATAGGAGAAAGAACGAAGCATAAAGCTTCGACCGCTTTAGTTGGCTACCCGAGCGGGCAAGATGGAGGTATCTTGCCCGCTCGGGGCTTCCCGCCTTGTCCCGCTGAGTTCCATTTAACTTAGAAGGGAATTCCTCTCCAAGACGGGAATATGTTCACATATAACTATTTGAAATTATTTTAAGATAAAAAAAAAACTATTCTGCTCAAATTTCTGCATGGATAAAATGAAATGACAAGATAAAATGCCATTGAGTTTTGGGAATTTTGCATAACGTTTAGTGACGGCAGTCAGTTTTAATTTTTACTCTTCATGACGCCATTTTTTTCGGTCAGTTTTGTCAAATAATCGATGTTTTTTTTAACACTGAGTAGGTTTCCATTTCTTTCCTACTGCACGGTTTACCTATCTGTATGTCATTATTACCCAGTTTTCTTCTCGGAATGAAATTCCTTGTTCTGCCTCCTTTATGTTCTGCTTGAAAATAAATTGCAATTTAGAAAAGCCTACACAGTTTGTTTTAAATAAGTCTGCCAAAAATCCAAAGAAAAATTACTCCACGAGCTAAGAGTACGTTTTCGACAGTCTTCATAATTCAAGAATGCAAGGGTGCTTTGTTTCTTTTACTCTATTCTGCTCGTTTATTTATTAAAAGGTTTTGGGATTGCATGTCAGTGAGTTAGATAAATCTGTACGGATTCTTCGGCTAAAAACTACTTTATTTATTTATTTATTTATTTATTTATTTTATTTACCACCACGTACATTCATTGAAAGTTACAGCGATTGATAGATTAAAATATTACTAAAGTGTACTATAGATAATAACTAATAATAAAAGTAAGTAAGAAGTGGCGAGGAGGCCTCAAGAAACCGCCGGGTTTTTACTGAGAGGTCCCCTCGGAGATATTTTTCGACTCTTAAACTAGTAAGGACATTGTATTGAGACTTATTATTTATTTACTTTTCTTCAACACACAGTAGGAAGACTATAAGGACTTAAAGAGTTGATGTTAATACGATTAACTAAGGAAATCAAGAAGCTTTCTTTTGAAGGTGATTAAACTAGGGGAAGACGTAATTGATAAAGGCAAAGCATTCCATATTTTTGGCCCTCGAAAGAGTATAGTGAATTGCTTGATATTAGTTCGGCAGGTATGAGGCCGAAAATGAGCTGAGGTTCTGGTATTATAATTATGAATTTGACCACTAGTCATAAATAAATTTAGAAAGGGCGTGGGCAGCAAACGATGGTAATAGGAAAACATAAACTTTGCAATATAAAGGGAATTCACTTTAAAAATGTCTAAGATATTCAATTGTGCAAACAAAGGTGCAGAAGGTGCAAGATGGTTTGAATTTGTCATTGCCCGCGCAGCTCGCTTTTGAAGAAGAAAAATGCGATTTAAGTTTGTTACATAAGTAGAAGACCAAACTGTAGTGCAATAAGTTAAATAAGGATAAATTAAGGTATAATACAAGGATAGTTTAGTGTTTGATGACAGAAAGAAACGAAATCTGTACATTATACCAACGGACATTCATCAATATAAATACCTAAGAACTTAACTTCTGTTTCTTGCTTGAGAGATATACTGTCAAGTAAGATTTCAAAGTTCATATGGACAGATTTTTGCTTAGGCTTAAATATGACATAATTGGTTTTCTTTATGTTAACAGAAAGTTTGTTTGACTTCATCCATAAACTAATCTTAGTCAGTTCACTATTCATTACCGAGGCAACATGTTCAGGGTCTGAATTGGAGTAAAAGATACTAGTATCATCTGCAAAGAGCAGGCATTCTGCGAGTCTGGTTGATTTGGGAAGATCATTGATATAAAGTATGAAAAATAAAGGGCCTAATATGGAACCCTGTGGAACACCGCATCTAATAATCTGTTCGGAGGAACGGGTATCGTTAATCTGGACGAATTGGTTACGATTAGAGAAATAACTTTTGATCCATTGTAATGCAGGTCCACAAACACCATAATGTTCAAGTTTGTGAAATAAGGTTTGGTGGTCTAGCGTGTCAAATGCTTTAGAAAGGTCAAGAAAAACACCCGCCGTGATTTCATTTTGGTCAATGGACGTTGCAATTTTATTAACAAGGTAAATTAGTGACAGCGCAGTGGAATGGTTTTTACGAAAACCAAACTGGAGTTGGTAAAAAATATCATTGGTTTTTGCAAATTCTACTAGTCGATTGTGCATGACCTTTTCGAAAAATTTCGAAAAATTAGGAAGTAAAGAGATTGGTCTGTAGTTTGTGAATAAATCGGGCTCATCAGCTTTAAATACAGGAATCACTTTGGCAACTTTTAGCTTGTCCGGGAATATTTCTTTGGAAAAAGATAAATTAATAATATCCTTAAGAGGTTCCGATACTAGTTCAAAAGTATTTTTAATAACATACATGGAAATATCGTCATATCCAGGGGCTTTCCCAGACTTCATGGACGTACAGATACCATTCAGCTCTTCAACAGTGGTTGGCTTCAAAGTGAGAAACTTCATTGGTCTGATCATTCAAGAAGGACTGGAAAGAAGTGTTCACCGGAGGTATTTTCGCTGCTAATTTAGGTCCCACATTTGTAAAATAATTACAGAACCCATTTGCTATTTCTGCAGGGTCGGTAATTACGCTACCATCAGATCTAAATGACGGGGGGAAAGATGGTTTACATTTACGTTTGTTGATAACTTCATTGATTAACTTCCAGGTCTCCTTGAGGTCATTTTTAGCCGAAGCAAATCTTTGGTCATAATAATGGCGTTTGGCAATTCTAATGAGATGATTTAGTTTGTTTCTGTACGACTTATACTGTAACTCCCTCGTTGGAGTAGGTGATCTCAGTAATTGTCTGTACAGCTTGTTTTTCTTTCGAACTGAAATTAGCAAAGATTTGGTTATCCATGGGGAATTAAGCCTTTTGCAATTCTTCACTTTAAGAGACTTCAATGGGAAACAAAGATTATAGAGCCGCGAATATTCGGACAAGAATATATTGTAAGAATCATTAGGGTCGTTATCATTAAGAAGTGCAGTCCAATTGACTTGAGAGAGGCGAGTTTTGAAGTTATTTAAATTTGCCAACACTAACCTGGCAGTAGGTAGATATCCATAAAGTGACAATCCATTGTAGTGACAATAATGAGCCAAGTTCCTCGCCAAAAGCATATCACCGCACTTTCAATTATGAACATTCTGGAGGCGATATCAGCAGAGGCAGTAGTCTCGATCCGGAAATATCTCTTTCCTCAGTCGAGAATACTTTTCGATAAATCAATGTGTCTCTCGCTGGAACAATAGCCAGGAACTGAGATGATACTAGATGAATTTTTTGTGCATAAAAGGATTAAAAATCCAACAACATGTGAAACAATAGCACTTGATAGAGCAGTAGTAGTGTAAAGATCTAACAACATCCACAGGCTTCTCCACGATGTTATGGTCAAAACCGCCAGAGGATAAACGAGAACAAGGTACAATACTTTTCTCGCTTTCCTTTCATCTAAAAATTATTT
>OZ026595.1:48798596-48806096 GCA_964020085.1 Micromussa lordhowensis | reverse complement strand
TCAAAATTCACATTCGATCTGATTCCGCATTGTTAATTTAAGGCGGGGGTAAACCTAAAAAAATGGCCATTTTTTAACAATTTTTCACAGCTAGGGTTTAATTGAAAAGTTGAGAAAACTATGTATCCGTGGAAAGCTTATGACTGGTAGATCATGAAAAAAATATTTTACACTCAACATGTCAGTTGTAATAGTATACCACTCATTTAATTCTGCCACCTGCTGGGTTCTACCAAGGCTTACTTACTATCTTATGTTATTCATTTTTGCCTATTTTATCCTCCTCTCATAACACATTGCGTAGTCAACCTCAATTAATTACCTAGCTGTTTTCCGTAGACTTGCTTAAAAATGCACCAGAATTTACCAAAATCATGATAGGAGAAATTTGTACTAGTTTATAACTAAATATAGAGAAAAAATTTTTTTGTCCATACATCGTCTGTAAAATTACAAGACGATGTATGGACAAAAAAAAATTATCTACATTTAGTTATAAACTAGTACAAATTTCTCCTATCATGATTTTGGTAAATTCTGGTGCATTTTTAAGCATTAGTAGCTGGTTTTGCGAGCTCACCGAACTAATTTTTGTCATGATACTATACATTTCTTCTACTGGTTACCCCCCAAAACGCAAAGGATTATGGTTATGTGCAAGTAGCGAATATAGTTTTTTGGCGGTTTTCTTGGTGTCTGAGTAGACAGTTTGCAGAGTTTCTCGTTAGGAGCAGACGTTCAAAGAGTCAGACTTTAAAATTTCCGGGTGACTTTCTTCCTTTCTGTCTGTTGAGTTTAGCTTAGAAGTTAGCCAATACATCTATTTCATGATATTTTGTTAAAATATGAGGTTGTAATACGTTTTTTTCTTTGTTTTTCATTGAAAACAATTAAAAATTAACTTAATGTTAGCGTTTTTTGGATGCATTTCTAGCCATTTCAGAAGAATAATATTTCAAATTTTCCCGGGGGACCGTGCCCCCGGACCCCCCTAGTTGGCTCACGATTGCGCGTTCGCGTTAGCCCCCCCACTTGAAAATCCGCTCCGCGGGCCCTGGCACGTCCATAATAATCATATCAGTGTAAAGTGAGGTTGACTAGCCTACACGACTCCTACGGTTCGTGACATTTGTACATTTGCCGTTCTCTGTTCGGTCTCTGGACCTTTTTGTTGCTTCACTCGTGTTTATGGAGGGCACTTCACGTTGCGTTATAAAGAATTTTTAGTAGAGGAATTTTTAGTAAGACTGTGCAATAGCAAGTGCGAAAACTTCTCGGGACCTTCGCACTTTAGCACTTTTACTCTGTAAAACTATTTTTATTACGCTTATTGTCTATGCCAGTTAGTTTAACGTGGCAGTGACCAACTCGGAAGCATCTGCTACTTTGGTAGGCTCGATTACCAGCCGCTGTTTCGGGAAATGAGCCTGCGCTCCTCTCCCGAACTCACGGCTGGACTCGTGGACCTTAGTATTGTTAATTTCGACCAATAAGAAATCTGCCTGCGTCAATCGAGCAGGCTGCATAAATTATCTTTTTCGCAGTAGCAAAGAAGTTGTGCGATATGAAGAGCGATCACATTAGCGGGAAATCTAACCAAATACCTTCGACTGATGAAATAATGCCTGATCTATTCCATAGCAGCATATACAACACACAAAATAGTCAACAGACTTAATGCGTGAGAATCTATATTTGAATCATGTGGTGCCAGAATGTCAGGTAACGAACAAAGTCAACAAAGATCAGAGGGATAAACGCAAACATCGATCTCAAGAAAAAAACATACTCAAGCAAATTGATGCGTACGGTAGTAGTCTTCTTGGAGGAAAGTGATACTAGTCTCTGGCGAAGCCATACAAAATTAAATTTTTAAATGAACCAAAGCAAACTGAACTTGCAAAATGGTGTCAACACGATGCACACCAACAACATGTGTGACTTTTGACATGCCATTTGCCACACCACAGTCAAACACCTCTGCTCTACTTTAAAAAAAAAAAAATCTTCTATAGAAAACAGCATACAATGCCCTTCCGTAACAATAGTGTGAAACAAAATAGGCTGAAAGACCAAAATTAAAAGAAGAGGTGGCGAAAGCGGCACATGTACAAATGTTACGAGCCATAGGCGTCATGTGGGCCCGCCTATGATTGTCATCAGATGACATTTCTAACCACCAGAAACGCTGCAAGAATTTTAATTATGAATTTACGTCACAGACATGGTTTGCCGCTCACGCGTCCAGCCGTCTCTTCTCGGGGAGGGTAGAACAGACACGAGAGAGCAGCGGAAATCGAGCCTACTACTTTGGTCACTGCGCACATTTTAATTCCGTTAATTTCAGTCTTACTTTATTTTGATTTTGTTTTATAATGTACCTACTGTAATGCAAATTCTATATAACAGTGCAAAATAAAAGATTTCAGATTTTAGAAACGGGGCCCCCGGTCCGGGTTTTGTCAACCGAACCGATCCGATCCTGTTTTTGTGAACGCCCGTTTGGTACACCAACATGGCCGCCGTTCCATTGTTATGGAACACCAATATGGCTGCCGTGACGTCATGTGAAAACGCTCTGACGAATTTGTCCACAATTTCCGAAAAAGGGAACAAGCTCTTACTGTAGTCATTTTCGAATTTATTTTCCCAGAAATTTCAGTACCATACGATTATCAATTTACTTTAGGGAGACACGTACACATCATTTTTAACAAGACTCTTGAACTAAGATTTTTCCAAGTTGCCAGTAGTATCCTAAAAGCTTGCTCTTGTTAGTATTAATGTGGTGCGCTATTTCTTACCTTTTTCCTTAATTTTTTCCTACTTACTAGACTGATATTTATAGTATATTATTAATAATTAATTGTAGTTTTGGGTAAGGGTTGGCTTTGTACAGTTTATGAGGTTGGATTAGGTTGGTGAACCTAGTAGGGGACTACGTGTCCTATTGCTCTCTTGCCTGTACATTGTAAGAAACTATAAATAAATAAATAAATAAATAAATAAATAAATAAATAAATAAATAAATAAATAGATCCCCATAAGGCAAACATGTAAATTTGCTTCTTAAATGTTGTTCCCATAGCTTCTGGATCTTTCAGCTGAATGGCCCACTTTTTCAAAATTTTAATAGTTTTTTAATTTTGTGGAAACTTCAATTTCCTCTGGAACTTTCCTTACCATTCGCTCCTAACCCAAAGGTTATTTCCCAAAATTTTGGTAGAATGGAAAGAACCCAGTCTCATGCAGTACACCGGCTGTTACAGCCCCAATGAATTGTACCCAGATATCCCTTTTGAAAGGCTGAGAAGATCTAGTGCCTGGAGTAGGGGTTATTCATGAGGGGTGC
The DNA here is from genome assembly GCA_964020085.1 of Micromussa lordhowensis. Lineage (NCBI taxonomy): Eukaryota > Metazoa > Cnidaria > Anthozoa > Scleractinia > Lobophylliidae > Micromussa > Micromussa lordhowensis. The sequence goes on along the minus strand of OZ026595.1, from coordinate 48,802,744 downwards.
AAGTTGGATAGCCCGGGAGGGGGAACTGAGAAGATCTAGGGCCTGGAGTAGGGGTTATTCATGAGGGGTGCAAGTTGGATAGCCCGGGAGGGGGGACTGAGAAGATCTAGGGCCTGGAGTAGGGGTTATTCATGAGGGGTGCAAGTTGGATAGCCCGGGAGGGGGGACTGAGAAGATCTAGGGCCTGGAGTAGGGGTTATTCATGAGGGGTGCAAGTTGGATAGTCCAGGAGGGGGAACTGAGAAGATCTAGGGTCTGGAGTAGGGGTTATTCATGAGGGGTGCAAGTTGGATAGCCCGGGAGGGGGAACTGAGAAGATCTAGGGTCTGGAGTAGGGGTTATTCATGAGGGGTGCAAGTTGGATAGCCCGGGAGGGGGGACTGAGAAGATCTAGGGCCTGGAGTAGGGGTTATTCATGAGAGGTGCAAGTTGGATAGCTCGGGAGGGGGGACTGAGAAGATCTAGGGCCTGGAGTAGGGGTTATCCATGAGAGGTGCACGTTGGATAGCCCGGGAGGGGGGACTGAGAAGATCTAGGGCCTGGAGTAGGGGTTATTCATGAGAGGTTCAAGTTGGATAGTCCAGGAGGGGGGACTGAGAAGATCTAGGGCCTGGAGTAGGGGTTATCCATGAGAGGTGCAAGTTGGATAGCCCGGGAGGGGGGACTGAGAAGATCTAGGGCCTGGAGTAGGGGTTATTCATGAGAGGTGCAAGTTGGATAGCCCGGGAGGGGGGACTGAGAAGATCTAGGGCCTGGAGTAGGGGTTATTCATGAGAGGTGCAAGTTGGATAGCCCGGGAGGGGGGACTGAGAAGATCTAGGGTCTGGAGTAGGGGTTATTCATGAGAGGTGCAAGTTGGATAGCCCGGGAGGGGGGACTGAGAAGATCTAAGGCCAGGAGTAGGGGTTATCCATGAGAGGTGCAAGTTGGATAGCCCGGGAGGGGGGACTGAGAAGATCTAGGGTCTGGAGTAGGGGTTATTCATGAGAGGTGCAAGTTGGATAGTCCAGGAGGGGGAACTCCCAAATAAAGAGGATGGGGGTGCCCGTTGTGCCTTTTAGGGGATAAAAAAAGCCATATTGGTACCTCTTAGGGTATTCAGCCTCAAAAGGTCCTCAATGGTAAAATTAATAGCACCCTTTGAGGCATTGAGCCAAAAAAATATGACAGCAGGTGATGTCTTATTTTCAAGAATTGGTACCTCTTAGGGGTTAGAAAAAATTGAAGCCCACCCACAAACCAGGATCTCGGAGCCTCTCATGGGCTGTTTTCAAAATTTCCAACGAGTACCGATGTCCTTGTTATCTGGGAGTCTACCCCCCCCCCCCCTGTGAAAGTTAGTTAGACCCAAATAAGGTTTTATTCGCAAAAACCTGAGAGCCAAAAAAAGCCCCCTGAAAAGTAGCCCCAAAAGAGCCCCAGTTGTTTAACATTCAACCAGTAGGCAATTTCTCTAGGAATATAATAATAACTTAAATAAGACATGACTATCTATACAAAGTGCTGAAGCATAATCGGCCAGAAATTACTCTGATGCATAAAGACACACAGAAATGGACACTTATTGATATAGCTGTGCCAGCAGGCCAGAACATCTCCCAGACTAAGGAGGAGAAGGTTGAGAAGTACCAGGAACTAGCATTTGAAATCCGGATTCATGGAGCCTTGAAAGTCACAATAATACCTATCGTGATTGGTGCTCTTGGAGCCATATTGAAAAGTTCAAAGGCCTGGTTTGGCAAGTTAGATGTACTTGACTTCCATGGAAGTGCACAATTATTGGTCATTCTTGGAACTGCTCATCTGTTGCAGAAAGTGTTGTGTCTCTAAGCTAAGGGGAGTTGCTGAGACACAAACACCTGCAGAGAATGGAATAAGAATGATAATAATATTTAAGCAGCACCTTTTCTACAAGAGTCAAAGGCACTGCTTACAGTAATGAAGCATAAAAAATAAATTTCAAACTACTTCTAAAGTAGGGCATGATAAGTTACAAGCTCAAATAAAAAGGAGAGTCTTGAGTTGGCATTTACAATATCTTCTGGAAACTTATATATAAGGAGCATGCACATTTTGGTAAGACCAATCCTAACAATGTTTGTATGGCCAAGCCTCTGCCATCCTACTGTGTGGCTGTTTTCTAACTCAGTGGTAGAGCATCCAACCAGTGTGTTTTTTTATGGATTTGCCCCCTGCTGGAAGAATTAAACAATTTTTGTTTTGAGGAGCTTGTGGAGGGAGGCATAAGGGGGATCCTAAAACCACATAGAAAAAAATTAAAAACCACAATACCACATCAAAATTTACCAAAATACCACAACCTTAGTTACCAGTGTACCAGATACCATCATAAATACTTCAGGTTCACCATTCTATTAGAATTGTGACCTTATTTATTTAGTCAATGCTTTCTGACTTTTTTGGTAAACATATCCCAAACACGTGCTCAGAACACCGATTTTTTTGGTCACAATTTGACAGAATCAGCACTACATTTTGAAAACTTAGAAAACTGCTTAGTCTTCTGGAACAGCAATACCACAGGTTAAAATATAAATTTCCGAAATACCGTACCAAAAATAATGCAAAACCGCATCACTGTAAACCCTTATGCCCCCTTCTTGTGGCACTATTAAAACTTATTTCTCTAAAAAGCTAATATTATTTTATTCCTATAATATTTCAAACCCTCAGTCAAATCAATCAATCTTTATTTTCCTTATTTTACAGTCACTAGCAAATTTAGTATTTATAATTATAATATTATTGTATTCAAACTGGATATATATGGATTGAATAAATTATGAATTTGACAGCTGATAAATAGCACTTAAATCTGAGAACAATGAATGGGACAAAAAACATCATTTTTCCGGAAAGTCTGGGTTTTTTTGTATGATGGTCTAAGCCACAATTTATAAACCCTTGCAAATAATCTGCATTATGAAATGGAAAATTTGGGCTGAAAGTGAAGGTACCTCTAAAATTTTACGGTATTCTCCATTTGATATTAAAATTTTTCTCTCATTACATTAAATACATTATATAATTTTATAATAAAGAATATATTATATTAATCAAAGATGCCTGTGAGTTCAACACTGTATAAATAACAATAATAAATCCTCTAACATGCAATTGCAAGGTTTTTTGAATGTTCTCGTGTCCTTTAAAAATCTCACTAGATTTTAAGTCTTTACACAGCAAAAAGATGATCTTACTGTTTTTCATTATATGAAATTGGTAATACTTTAAAGCTATGTTCTATTTCTCACAACACCACAAAAAAGAGAGAAAATTTGACATCACTTCTTGATGTGGCAACCACAACCATATATTGATGCTTAATTTTCATAGCTACATGAATGGTAATTCACACCCAGGCTTCATCAACATCTGTACTCTTAGTTTGTCTGGTGATCTCGTTTTCCGACCCACTTTTCAAGTAGTATCCTAAATCTAATCCCTCTAGGATTTCATTGTTAGGAATTCTACAGGTAGCTGGAGGACTAACCAAGTTAAGACCTCCTTGTAAAAGATAAAGAACAATGATTCCTGCAAAATGACTAACCAAGGCACTGGCTGTGGGATAATCTGAAAGAAAAGATGAAACAGAAACCATAAAATCCAGCACTCACTTTCCAAAGAAATCCTGGTGGGCTTTAGATAAGGCTGTTCTGCTTGCATCTACAAACTCTCCAATGGCTGGTGATGTTTGGATTAGGAATGAAATATGGCAGGAAAAATCACAGAATTGGGTCTGAAAAGGAAAAGTCTTTCAAGGGTTTCACACCGGTCAGTGTAAAACGCAGACTGCAGACTGCAGACCAGGGGTAAAATGCAGACGGAGGGTAAAATGAAATATTAATAATAAAAAACACGAGGATCTGATCAAATCCGGATCAAATGAAGACTTTTTTTCCAAAATCCCGAAAACTAAAACCAAAAGGCGTTTCCTAGCCTTAGTCAAACATTATATTATCAATCTTGAGTTCTTGACCTTCCCATTTTGTAGAACCAAGTTTTCCACAAGGACCCAAATGTATTGTAATTCTATGCATCTTAACTTTGTTTACATGTCGGCCATTTTGAACTTTGTTTACGCGATTAGGTCTGGGACCGACCAGCTCTTGCAGCACATCTCCTTC
>OZ026595.1:48783596-48788596 GCA_964020085.1 Micromussa lordhowensis | reverse complement strand
CTGGCTCAGTTCTTTTTTGTAAGTAGCTTCCAAAGTCAAACCCTTCAAGTGTCTCACTGTCATGCACTCTACAACTTGCTGGTGAGCCAACTAAATTCACGCTTGCTTGTAAAACATAAAGAACACCGATCCCAGCAAAATGACAGACCAGTGCACCAGCCACTGGGTGTTCTGAAAGCCGAACAAAAGTAAAATACGATCTTCAAATAGGGAATGGCGGCTTCAATACGGAAGTTCAATAGTGCACGTGTATTTAAGCCTTTTATTATATGGCTTGTGCTTGATATAAGGCGCGCTCTGATTGGCTAATTCTAGGGCATTATTCTACGTTAATGCAAAAAGCAAAAAGCCATATAATAAACAACTTATTCACCTCGAACGTTCGGTCTTCACGGGAAAATCTCAAACCTCGGCCTTGTCATATAGACCCTTAAGCAATGACGACGGCGACGCCAAACGCAACGCCAAGAAAGAAAGCCTTCGATTTTCGCAGATGTCTTGATCTGTTCAGTTCGCCTATCGGTCTCCGAACTTGCTGAAGCTTAAGGCGGGGGTAAACATGAATAGGCGTGAAATTTGAAGTGATATAAAAAGGAAATTGTTAGGATTAAGATGGGTTGGAAACACTACCAGACAGTTGACCCCCGCAAAAGAGAGCCCCAGGTTGCTAGGGGACTGTTTGGTATCCGTCTACTAATTCTTCACTTCAAATTTCAATTTTCCAAATCCATCACTGAAATCTTCAACATTTTATATTTTCCTCAATTTAACCTATCCTTTGAGAAAAAAATATGTCTTTCCCAAAATGCCCAAAAATCACCCAAAAATTTACACAAAACCCCCAAACAGTGGTTAATGAGATAAGCAGAGAGATTAAGTGTCGCTTGAAACGTGACCGAGATATTGGCAGAAAGGCCGCGTTAAGCGACGTCAAAACAGCCTTCACGTGTACCCCCGCCTTAATATGTAATCGTACGCTTTCTCCAAAATACACAGAACTTGGTTATTTCACGTTATGTTTTGCAGAGGACAGCTAAGAAATGAACAAAGATTTATAACGCTCGTGCACAGCCATTGTTCTGCTCATAAATCCTTTTATCATTCGATGCAGTTTTCCTTTCCTTTTCATTGGCCGAGAGCCCACCACGTGACCTGCAAATAACTGCGCAGTACCGTCGAAATGTGTTTTGCTGCAAATAATATCATACTTACGCGCAACTGTAACCACGCTCTTGTGTGAAAAATGGCAGATCGCTTCCCTGAGCTGTCAGAGAGTGATTTAAATATGAAAACAAACTTGGTGATCGAATGATAAAATGATATATAAAAAACAATTGAACTCGTCGCAAAATATCGTGATTTGAAGGTGTCTTGCAGATCAATAGCCCATTTTTGATATATTAAAATTCTAAGTTGGTTCCGAGGCATGGGGGAATAAAACAAAAGAAATCACATCGAGGTTGAGGGATGAATATTTTTTTTTTGTTTATTCCCCCAAGCCTGGTAGCCATGTTGGAATTTTAAGGCGGGGGTAAACGTGAAGGTTGTTTTGAGGTCGCTTAATATATCGAAAATGGCCTATTATTGGACTCAACTTTCGGATTCGGCAAGTAATTGATCTGCTCGCTACTGACAAATCACGATATTTTGCTCAACCTCATTCAATAATTGTTAATGTTTAGTGACGTTATCGTTGCCCATGTGGTTTGCGGTCCCTATTGCTCGGTCAATACGGCAAGGTCTCGGTTTGATATTTTCACGTAAAGACCTCGGTTGATAAGAAGTTATTCACAGTAACTGATTTAAACGCCGCCAAAGCCGCTTACCAGCTTAGAACTTAGAAATACTAAAGAAAAGAAACACACCATTCAACAACATTGAAGAAAATGCAATAATTTATGCCGCCGGTTCGAAATAAATTTGTAATGTTGCTGGGAAATTCCTCTCCCAAAATGCGTGAATATTAAAATTTGTTTGGTTAAAGTACAGTTCTGTCCATAACTATTTGAAAACTCTTTTAAGATAAAACAATAATTCTGCCCAAAATTCTGCTTAAATACGGCTGATCCTACGCGACATTCTCAGTAAAACGGTTTAGGAATGTTTTAATTTCGATCGGTTTTGTCACGTAATTAATCAATGTTTCTTTTTAACACTGAGTAGGTTTCCCTTTCTTTCCTACTGCAGGGTTTAGTTTGTTGTATGTCATGAAATTAATATCGAGCTTTTTGTTCGGAATGAAATTCCTTATATGTATGCCTCCATTATGTTCTGCTTGAACTCAGTGAATTGCAATATTTAAGTTTGCTTGTAATCAGTCTGCCAGCAATCCAAAGATCGAAAACATTTCTCAACAAGGGACAAAGAGTATTTTGCGACAGTCTACATGATTCGACGAGCATGCAGGTGTGTTCAGTTAATCTTACTCTATTCTGCTCGTTTATTTATTCACGCAAGGTTTTGAGATTGTTTGCCAGTGAGTTAGATAAAGCTGTACGGATTCTTCGGCTAAAAACTGCTTTAAAATAAAAACACTAACCTGGCAGTAGGTAGATATCCATTAAGTGCCATATTCCTACCCAGGAAGCCACAACTCCGAAACCAAGAATGTACACAAACACTTGCTCTAGCGTCCGGCTCAGCAAAGAATATGGCGGAGTGAGTTCAATGGTTATAATGAACTCACTCAGACAATAACACATGGTAACCACAGCATACCCCAGGCCAGTTAGCGATACCCATGATATAACACTGTGGGTCGGTGGAACCATTGTAGTGACAATAATGTACCAAGTTCCTCGCCAATAGCATATCACCGCACCTCCAATTATGAACACGGTAACAAAACTGTTCAACATTCTGGAGGCGATATCAGCACAGGCAGTTGTCCCGATCCTCAAGTATCTCTTTCCTTCGAGAATACTGTTTGATAAATCAATGTGTCTTTCGCTGGAACAGTAACCAGGAACTGAGATGATACTAGATGAAGTTTTTGTACATAGAAGGATTAAAAATCCAACAACATGTGAAACAATAGCACTTGTAAGAGCAGTAGTAGTGTAAAGATCTAACAACATCCACAGTCCTCTCCACGATGTTACGCTCAAAACCGCCAGAGGATAAACGAGAGCAAGGTACAATCCTTTTCTCGCTTTCCTTTCATCTAAAAATTCTTTTATATGATCCTCCACTAACATAAGCAAGAATATCGTTCCAAAGCTCGCTGTGAATGTCAACGAGGGATTCAGAACTTTGTCGTCTGGAAACACGAACAAGTCTAAAATGTACCATGTTCCTCGCCAATGATTTACAACAGCTGGTGTAATCAAGAATAAAATGATGATCAAGTTGAGAAACCTTTGACAAAGCAATAAGGAAAACCTTTTGAAGAGTGAAGACATTTGTTGTCGCGAGTCAAACGGAGATCTGATCTTCCCGGTCTAATATCTGAAACTGAAGACAAGACAAAATATAATTAGAACCAATATTTGCAGATATGTGCTGCTTTTAAACGGAGCCTGGCATCCACTCCTGTCAAGGCGGCTACTAAAACTTCAACCATTCCCGGGGAAGAAGTGCCCTTTTGGGCAAATCTAAAATGCATAATTGAAGCACTTGAAGTTTTTCCGATAGTTACTGTTACAACCCAGAAAACTAAACTGAAAACTATAGAAGGTAAACTAACAATCAGGGAAGGATTTCGAGTCAGGACATTTTTGTTGGAACTGATCGAAGCTGTTGAAGTCCTTCAGAAAGTTTCAGATGGAATGTGATACTTTGTTATGTGCATTATATTAGCGTTTCTACTGAAATAGCTTCGTAAAGCTGGGACTTGAGAGAACTTATATTTCGTTTTGTCTTCTTTAGTTGAGAGTCAAATTTTATGAAGAATTTGTTCTACCGGCATAATTCAAATAGTTTCTCTTTTAAGGTGACAATTACAAGTTTGGAATCTTTATAAAACTACTGATATGAAGATACTATACATGCAAAAAAATCAGCATGCGGATTAATCCCAAACAGTGCAGAAAGTTGAACTGAGTGCAAAAAGTTAAAATTAAATTACTTGTACGTTATTAACAAGCAATGAAATGCTTTTTTCTCGTGCCATTACGAAGAACTAAGCACAAGTGAATTTTTTCATAAGCTACATTTAAGAAATTTCCTTGGGCTTATTTACTCCAAATTGCACTCGACATTATTTGATTACCTATACTAATAAAATACTAAGTGATCAGCCACTTCGATGATATTAAAATATGTCATTTTCTCTTGAATATGTATAATTATAAGGTAAAGCCCCACACAAGCAAACCAGAGTGAAAGCAAACCGCAAGCAATTAGGAGTTAATGGCAATCGGTCCTCAGCTTGAAATCCTGACTCAAGATCCTAGCACCTCAGGCACTCAGATAGTCGAGCCCCGAGTCACGCCAGTATATGTCACGTTATTCGACCGGGCGAGCACTTTAATGAGTACGCACTATCATGGTTTAATGACGTATACAAGATGATACCAAGAAAACAAAACAATATTAGTGCAGTAAAACTAAAAATAAAACCAGTCTACGTAGTTTACAAGTATTTTCCACGTTTTGAATAGACGCAATGAATCGTAATACTGGTAACCTACGTAGACTGCTTCTATTTTTACTTTATCATTTTTTTTGTATCCATATTTCTAGCTTTCTCTGTTTTTGTTTTTTTTAATCTTGATACGACCTTGTTGTATACGTCATTTTTGCCTCTCCTTTTAGTTTCAGCATATTGTTGCTGCATCCACCATTATATAATTTGATAATTTAGCAACATCGAAACGTGAAGAAGGCTGGTCTGGCCAGCCGATATATTGTTTTAAATGTACCACCTTGTGTCAGCCTTGCAGTGGTCTCTGACTTATCATCGTTCAGTTACTTTTCAAGTTTGGCTCAGGATTAAGTGAGATCCAACGTTTAATCAAGCACGATCTTCGTTCATGGCCTTAGTTTGCTATCGAAAGTCA
>OZ026595.1:48688596-48776096 GCA_964020085.1 Micromussa lordhowensis | reverse complement strand
ATAACCATGCCAAGCGCTTTCCTTTGGCCATGGCTGTAAAAAGAAGATATGTAAGCTGTTCACGGAGGGCTGAAATGTCAGGACTTGTCATGCTTGAAGCCTTAGATTCCAACATCTGCATAGCCTCTTCGATGGCAGGGTCAGTCAACGTCAGTTATTGCGTATATACTGCATTTTTTCTTTCAATTCAAAATCCAGAAAGGGAAGGGAAAAGAGAACATCAGGAAGGAGAACTTGCGCTCTTTCAGCCTTGCAATCAGCTGCTTGAGGTCATCTTGAGTAAGCTCGCCGGCGTATTCTTCAGCTGGGATGGCCTTTGGCTGACGGCGTGTAAAACAAAGCTGGGATCCATTAGATCTTATTTTCACATTTTTCAATACTGCACAGACTACAGCTCTCTGTCCATTATGTTGAACTGGGAGTCAGAGATCACGATCAGTTGCCCGAGCCATTCCGCTTGATTTCCAGCTGGACTCCGTCTGTGGTGATCACAAGGCGCGTGCCACTGCTGTGCATTGCTTGGCGCGAAGGGCCGGTCATGGAGCGCAAATTAATCAAAAGCCCGAACTTCGGTGTAAAACTTTTGCAGATTCATGTGTTCGGTTTTATTTTTTCCTTCACAAAGAAACGGCTGACCTCGCTCTAAATGTCCTGGCTTTCGATGCCATTGTTGTACAACATGCTAGGCGAGCCATTGACCGTGACGCTGACTTTTGTCAGATCTGGGAATGTATTTTTCTAAGTCCCTTGTGCCCGCGGTATATGGCTCCACAAACAGTAGGAGGATGCCTTTCATTAACCTTCTTTGGTCGTCGACTTTGATGTTCAGCGTCGTGGTATGGCCTTTCTTGAATGGGACCACTTTATAGCGACTCACGTGGCCATAGGCAAACTCCTTGCCGCAGGAGTAAACGCTGTGCGCCTCGTCTGCTAGTGTCTTGCTGCGGATCATTCAGTGCTCGAGCTGGATGTTGGTCAGCTTGTATTTTAGCTTTGTGAGATCGGAGCCTTTGACTACTTGTGAAACTGGGGCAAGGGTCACTTCGAATACGAGGTCGTTGTAAAGGGCCTGGGGATAGAAAACGCCATGGTCAGCCAGGATCTCATGGTCGAGCCTGATGCGATACTTGCTCCCTTAAATTTCGTTCAGTTTGTTTTCAGCGGCGACGCCCGAGATTTTCTTGTCTCCCGCGCTTGAGCGCATCTTGCACAAGTCTTCACTCTGAATTTCCTAAGGCACCATGTTTTCTGATCTCGCTTTTCCCGCAGAGGCAAAAAATCCTCAAAGGTTTCACGACCAGAATGTCAACAAGCGCCCGTGTGACATTCTGAACAAGAAAGTTGTTGACGAACAAGAGGTCAACACAACCCAGTCCTTCCGGCCGGGCACGGCGTCCACTTCCTAACACGGTGGCGAAGAAATAGAAATGCAAACGAGGCATCGCGAGCAGACCGGGTGCCTGACACTTCTGATGAGGAAACCCCTCTGCTAGGCGACTTCATATACAAGGATGACAAACCAGCTCTGCTTGAAAGGACCGACTTCGGGAAAATTGGGCCCAATTGGTTTTAGCAAAAAAGGTGATAATACCGAGATTGTTTCAATGGCCGAAAGCGGAGGGGGAGGGTGTTAAGACCAAAATGTTCAATCGTGACGGCTCGGGGTTTCTCAAAGGTTCCACAAACAAATTTTCAGGCTCTCTTGGGCCTACGGCTGAAGGAATTGTTGCTGAAGACCGCGATACCATCCGAAAAGAACGCCAACGATTGTTAGAAGCTGAAAACCAGTTAAAACAGGTGGAAGCAATTTCCGGAGAAAAAGAAAAACCCTCTCAAGAGATACAAAACTGAAGGCAACGAATCAAGAGAACGCAAGCTCAGATTGATACCATTCAAGATGGCTTCAATGTTGAAAGTGAAACAGAACTCCGTAAGCTAAAGCAACTGAAAAAGAATTATCAAACTGATCTTGAAAGCAAGAAAAAAGAATTGAATGCACTTGGAAAACAAGTAAAAAACAAAGAAAAAGAACAAGCAAAGGTCGACAGACTCAGAGCAAGCCTCGCGACAAAAGAAAGTGAAAGAAATACGCTGGAAGAGAGGCTAAACGTCGCCAAGCCGTTAGATGACTTGAAAGAGCGAGAAAGCGAGCTGCAGCGCGAAAAAGAGAAACAACAGGATATCATCCAATCTGAAGACTCTCCCGGCGCGCTCCGACAAAAAAGCCGCAGAAGGCAGAGTGAATTAAACGAAGAGCTCGCGCGTTTGCAAACTCAAATTGCATAAAGAGAAAGGGCGCGGCCTCTCTTGAAAAAAATAAAAGAGATCTTCAAAAAATATGGCGAGACAGTGGCTGCTATTTTTCTCACCGCGGGAGCTGTCGTCGGTTCAATTAAACAGGCTTTGAAGCCTCCGGCAAAGCCCTGGGAAACGGTCTTAAGGATATGGGCGCAAAAATTGGTTCTATGCTGCCCGGGCTCATTGGCTCGATTGTGAGCTTCCTTTTCAAAACAGCAGGGCAAGTGGTAAGCTATCTTGCCAAGCACTCTTGACTCTTGATTTTGGCGGTGGCAGCCTTCATGGTAGTCTCCTCCGCAGCCGTTTTTTGGGACGTGACATCCCAAAAAACAGCTGCGGAGGAGACTACCTTCATGGTTGAAAAATGCATTAAAAAACGGCGTTAGCGCCATGCCATGGTCAGCAAAGCCGCGACTCCTACCGCGCCAATAACAACAGCTGTTTTGTTCACGTCGTGTTGCTAAACCGCGGGCTGGTTATTTTGCACTTCGTCCGAGGCCGTAGGTGCTTCGAGCTTGCTCTGCGTGAGTCTTGATTCGGCCGTTGCCGCTTTGTGAATCGGGTTGGAAGGATGGCTGTTTGGCGGGTTAATTTTTGATGGCCCTCCTGCCAATAGTTTAAGGCCAGTTTTTTTCGTGTCTGCAATGGATTCACTTGATTGTTGACCCCGAGTTTCATCCCTGCGACCGCCTGTTAAAAACTAGGAAACAGACAGGTTTTGCGTGACGTCGGGGGGGGGGGGGAGAGGAGGAGATCGGATATTTTAGCCAAATATTACCTATGTATCGCAAGTGTGTAATGATACAACTTGCTACCGAGCCTGAAGTCTGTTTCATTTGCACAATGTAAAGTTCGAAATTTCGCCGATTTGAGTAATCTGTTACACAAGACGTACATTATTTATTACTTTTATTCTATTTAGGGGGTGGCTGTAGAGGGGGTCCGTAGGGGTATTCCGTAGACCGCTCCGTAGCGAGGTCCGCTGACCCGGTCCGTAGTGAGGGTCCGCGCTTGTTTACTGGTCAAGTTTTAAAAGATTGAAAGACATTTCAGGGGAAAAAATGACAGAACTATTGAAGACAACAAGTCATTCGCGAGATCAAACTTATTTTTTAATTATTATTTTAAAGCAGGAGCTGTTTAAAGTTAATGTATTCCAATTCGTTTCTTCAAGAGCAACTTCAAAACAATCAATTTGTGATGAAGAGTCCCGTCTTTTTAGTTAAATTGTGTCTTAATTTGAAAAGTCCCACAGCGTGGGATACAAAAAATAAAAGGGTTTTGCTGAGCTGTTGATTTGCGGTGTCAGCTCATGTTCGAGTAAACAGCCTCGAATATTGGCAACCTCTTGTGGATCCATTCGTTTCATAGGCTCGATTTCCGCCGCTCTCTCGTGTCCGGTCTAAGTTCCTCCCCGAAAAGAGACGGCTGGACGCGTGAGCGGCCATTCATGTCCGTGACGTCATTGAAAAAAAATTAATTTATGCGTTCTCGGGTGTCACAAAAAGCAACATGAGAAGGCTGTTTGTGTAAAATGAGGTTGACTAGCCTACACGACTCCTGCGGTTCGTGACATTTGTACATTTGCCGTTCTCTGTTCGGTCTCTAGACCTTTTTGTTGCTTCACTTGTGTTTATTAAGGGCACTTCATGTTGTGTTATAAAGAGGAATTTTTAGCAGAGCTGAGCCGTTAGACTGTGCTATAGCAAATTTAGAGGTCATTGGTCTGCATACACTGTAGTTTCCGCTGTTATCGGCATGTCGCTCTGCAGAGTTCGACACCTCTGTAATTTGCGATGTGTTTATGCATTGCTTAGGCTCATTTCTAATGCAAGATATGTCTCCAAGAATTTGCTTTTCGAGGGACAAAATATGAAATTTACCGTGAACATGTTGCTTACTTGCAGCATATAGTGTGACGTCGGGCCCTGCTGTTTGAGTCAAACTGCATGCAAGTACAGTATGTAGATTCTTATCACGGATATCATATTTGTCCTCTTACGTTATTCTTCGGAGACGCCGTAGCTTTACTTCGAGAAAGGTATACGTTTGTCAAGAGTCGTTCTTATGTTTCTTGCATATATCTGATCGAGCTTATGTTTCTTCTCTCCTGTTGTTTCGTTCTCACACCACATGATTCAAATATAGCTGTTTACGCCCAAGTCTGTTGACTGTGTTGCGTGTTCTATATGCCATTGTTCGGCTTAGTTCAGGCAATCGGCTGAATTAATCGGCCCTTAATTAAGGCTTCTAGGCCTCTGTGCTGTAATTCCTTAAGGAATCGATCTTAAACGTTTCTAAAATGCGATCGATGGCTTCACTCGTCAACCCGCCTTCCGCCGTCATTTTGAAATTATAGTCTGATAATTATAATTATGCGTGAAAATTATGCCCGACGAAATTCTGCGGGCACTGCTCCGATTGGCTGAAACCAACAAAGGCAACCGGACGAGTCCAGCCGTGAGTTCGGGGGAGGAGCGCGGGCTCGTTTCCCGAACAGCGGCTGGAAATCGAGCCTATTCGTTTCATAGCGTCAACAATATCGTTTGGCATATCGACATAAGTCGGTTTACCTGATAAACGACCAAGTATCCCTTAATAATTTGAAGCGCTGTTTCGGTTTTTTATACTTTGTTCAACAACTCCTTTTCGCCCGCGTCCCATGTTTTATACAGGTATATCATTGTTCAATTGATTTTTATATCCAGGTACAATACTGTACACACTTTCCCCACAGAGAGCGCGTGACCAAGACAATACGCGTCCATATATATTTCTAGATAATTTGGTTTTATCAACTATTAAAGTTGATAATGTGAATTGGCCACCACAAAGAGATTCGAAAGCTGACGTTTCGAGCGTTAGCATTCGAATCTCTTTACGGTGGCCAATTCACATTATCAACTCAGTTGAGTTGATAAAACCAAATTATCTTGTAATATTTCTTTAGAAACTTACCCCCTTTATATATAATTCTCATTTCTCTTACCTGACTACGGTGCACAGACTGCGACCAAATTCCGGCTCCAGGAAGACAATCGAGGGATAAGAACGGAAGAGCGGAACGTGGAAAGTTTCATTTTATCCATCAGTGTATTGCAATAGACGCTGAGTATGTGCTCTCGACGAGAAAGGGGAATGGGACGAGACATGAACGTGACACGCACGAGAAGAACTCATGCCGTCGCGACGACTAAACACTCGTCCAAGTGACCCTTGAAGAAAAAAACTGGCTGCAAGCAGACTACTGAGCAAAAGCAAGATGAGGTGCCCGCACATGTTATGACATGTCACACTTTCAGTTCGAACAATTCAGATAAAATTTTCTCAAAGCTTCCTGAATGAGAAGCTTTTGTGTTTTTACACGTCCAAAGTGTATATAGAAGCGTGATACTCAGCAGCGTTACTCTCCCTTGTCACGCTAAACCCACGCGTGCCCACTTACGCGATGTTTACACGAGAACCGTTGAGAATTTGAACGCTTTATAAGGCCCTGTTTACAAGGAGAGAGGGTTACCCTAGCAAGCGGGTTACCCTAGCACGCACACATTTGTTCTTATTTTCTTCGTCGTGTTTACAAGGCGGCCAGGGTTACCCGGGTAGGAGGGTTACCCTATCTGCGTGCTAGGGTTACCCTAGCAAGCGGGTTAACTTTTTCCCTTGTAAACACTCCAGGTAGGGTTAACCCGCCTACCCGGGCTATCTCTATTTTGGCTCCCAAAAGCAAAATATGATCACAATACCGACAAAATCAGCGAATTATGACCCAGAAAACATCAAGTTCTTTCACAGTTTGTCATAATTTTGCTTTGGAAATAAATCATATCTGTTCGTGCTTTACTTGCAAGGTTACCGAAGCGTAACAAGCGTAAAGTTGTCTCGGGCAATAGGGTTACCCTACCTGAAAATTTTGCTTGTAAACCCGGGCTATCTTTTAACCCTCTTGCTAGGGTTACCCTGGCAGTAGGGTTACCCTACCTGCTTGTAAACAGGGCCTAAGACGTTGTATGGGAAAAAATATCGTTGATTTACAACGCTAAATACTATGAAATATCCACGTTTCTTAAAGGGGCTCAGTTACGGTATTTTGAGTTATTTTAAGCATCGACAAAATTACCGTTAAATGAAGAAAACCTAAAAATAATACTTTACAAAGATAAAGGAACACAGATGGTCAAGGATGGAGAAGATTGACATGGGTTGCAAACAACGATTTTGAAAAGTTAAGCTAAACTTTTCAAAATCGTTGTTTGCAATCCGTGTCAATCTTCTCCATCCTTGACCATTTGTGTTCCTTTATGGTTTATTATCATCTCTTTGATGATTTTCTATCTTTGTAAAGTATTATTTTTAGGTTTCCTTCAATTTAACGGTAATTTTTAAAATACCGTGACTGAGCCCCTTTAAGTAAGATGATTAAAACAAACTCGCCTCTTGTGTGTCCGTTGTGCTTTTTCGTTATTTTCGCTGTTTTAGTTTGTTTTGGGCTTTTTATGCCACCACTGTTCTTCCCTTCATAAGACAGCAAAGAACACCGGACTCTAGAGAGAGAAGGATACTTGGAAGCAGCGACCGCAATCAATTTTCACGACAAGTGTAAAATAAGATTTTCTCTGATCATGTTTTTTTATTTTTTTGGCTTTCTCCGTCAAATCCTACACGGCCTCACTCATGGCCGATGTTATCAATAAAACAGTGTTACAATTCTATATTTTTCTCTGTCAAGTCAGGTTACAAACTCCCCCGATGCATAACACGATTGGCCGTGCCACAAAGAAGTGAAAATATTCTAATCATTTGCTTGCTGATACTTCCTTTCTCATGGCCCGTTTCACAGACCAGAGGTCAAGCCAGGTTAAAACTCTTCTCAGTTCTCTCGTTTGATTGATTATTGGTCACATCAAACCAAATAATTGCCTGCCATTGCAAGCTTCTTCTTTCTTGTTCTCATCCTCGAGTCAAAAGCCCCGAAACAGGGTTGTGGGAATTGAAAAAATAATTTTAAACTACTTCAACATCAACGACACAGCGTCCAGTTGAAGGCAACCTCAATCTCAAACATGTCATGATCAGGCAAGTGCGCCAACTTTTCCATAAAATGTCCTTGGTTTGAAAACAGTTCCTCTCAGCTTCCAAACAGCTACCGTCATCAAACTCGTAACTGAGTGGCAATTTGCATCAGAGACTTGAGTCCTGGCATGAACGTGCTAATCTCCGAGAAACTACCGCTGGATATAAGCCTCGTGTGAGCCATCAGGCCACGAGGATAGTCTGATCCTTGACATGCTGAGAAAATAAAACAAGAAATACTCACTGAAACGACGGTAAAGTTCAACTAAAAATGCTAAAAACCCAGTGACCACCTTCAGCTGTCTGGACTTTGGCAGTACAACAAATTGACCGCTATTCATATCGGCTTCAATAATCGTAATAAACAAACTCACCCTGTGCTATTTCATGAAGACCTTCTAGGATGGGATTTGACATCTGAAACACCAAAAGAAAAATCTTTGTAAGTAAGATTTCGCTTGGTCCGTCGAGCGAGACCTCCATCCACGTGCTTTTCACCCCCAGGAGTTCGCGCGGCCATTTTTTTCTCGCGGTTTTCTTTCGCGTCACGCCCAGCGGACTAAGGGAAAGAGGGGCCACTGGTAGTCTAGATACACAAAGAGAGTGAACAACAACGAAAAACTTGACCCTTTATTTATTCACGAGGCATTCAGAAGTCTGGCACTTGAGAGGTTACGCATATTTTCCCTTACCTTTTGATCTCTAAGTTTGTCATAAAGTGCTTCCAGTCGTTTCGAGACATCGTCCAATTTACGCTTTGTATGCTGAAGACAAAAATACAGAATTGAATGGTTAAACAAAGGCCAAGAAGTCGTAGGAGAGATGACAAGCACTACTGGGTACGACCTTTGATTAAATGTTCACTCAAAATATCTCGGTGTAGCCGGCAAACACTTGCGGTGACGCCCAGAGCGGATCCAAGAAAATCCTTGAAACAATGACTTCCATTTTAATAACGGTTAGGCGAGCTAGTGTTGCGCACACGTAAAATAGTGACTTAAGGTTGCAACATGTACATGAAGCTAATACGCCCTGAGCAATATAGCATGAATAAACGAAGGATGTGTAGTACCAGAATATATCCACAACTCCACACACCTCTGGAAATTCTCATACATTTCTTTACATTTTTTGGTCTTACAGAACCCAAGCACCACCCCCACCCCAAGAAATTCCAATCCCTTCTGTGAGGGGAGTGTGGACATTTTGTAGAACTGCACAATGTGTCGATTTGTTTCCGTTCTATTTCTCTGCGCTTCTACTTTCGATATCCAACAACCTTTTCCTTCCGCATGTTATAGCGTCACTTCATAGTTCCAGAATCAAAACCACGCACCGTATAATGATTTAAGCAACTCGGTTTCTACTCACCGGGTTATTAGCAGTGTTTTTACATCGCTCTGCCAACCCGTTGAAAGTTTCTTGAAGTACCAGGTGCTCAGATGGGATGGGGCCTTTCATGACTGGAGGAGGTGGCTCCTAAACAAAATGGACCAATCATATATTGTGTACCACGCTGATATGAATATGAGGTTAGCGCTAAAAACATGTTGCTGTCACGCAGCGCGTACACGTGCGATACGCCATACACCACGTACTACACCGAGAACTTGCTATGGATCTTTTATTGTACTAGTCACCATGCCTTCTATTTGCTGGCAAGTTACTAGAAAACTACTGAACTTGTTTTGGAATCGGATCATAATTTTAGGCATATTTCTGTACGATGTAAGGGCGTGAATGGGATGAGATTGAGTGATGGAGATGACATGTGAATGAAAATTACAGTTTTAAACTACAGTTACATTAACCTGATAATATGTTCGTACAAGTAGAATAGTCGATTTACATTTTGTTATAACATTGTTAAAAAAGTAGCCATTGAGGAAATTTGCAAGAAAAAGTAGTTCAAAATCAGCATGAAATTATTAAAAATGAGAAGCAAACGTGTGCTTAGAAGAAAGCAATCACCGACATAAAACGGTTTATCAGTCAGTTTAGAAGACTCCGTGTCCTGTTACGATGTGCTTCAGTTAAGTGTTGACCAACGACTCATAAAGCTCACTACATTGTAAACATGATGAGTTACTTTTTGTTATGTTCTACACGATACAGTTTATGTCTCGTTGTTAACTCCATTGAGGGTGAAGGCGAACTCGACATAGAAAGTTTAGAATGAGTTGAGGGGTGTGAACTCGAGTCGGTGCGAAACATATAGCATTCGTTGAAACAATAACCGACAATTAATTATAGCCTAACAGTTGTTATTTTATTATTTTACGAAAACGATCTTGCCAATAAGAAACGGTTGCACTGCAAAAGAACAATTGAAACGTTTACAAAAAGCTAACTTCAGAGGTTGCACATTTAAGTTGTTAGGTGTCGCGATAAACAAGAATAACATTTTTATTTTGAATCATTAGCCACATAACGATGGGGTGAATTAAATCTCTAAAGTGCATTTTAGCTTGTGAAAGATCTTATTAGTTAAAATTTAAAGGTTTTACTGCGTATTTAAGGGGTTAAAGCCTGCTGTGGAGTTTACCTGTGCAGTTATTACATGATATGGGTGTGACATGGTGGCATGCGGTGATGGCGGTGGAGAGCCATCATGTACCTGAGCACGTTGTTGAGGAGTAGCATCCCCATAACTTGGCGGCGCGCCTGGTGGACCACCCCCCGGAGGCATCATAGGAGGCACACCTGGTGCAGGGGGAGCACCTTGAGGCATTCCTGGAAGAGAAAATCTAATAAAATACGTGTGACACAAAGCACGCACAAGTGCTGTAATCATTCAATTTAGTCCCCAGGCAGTAACTATCTTTTGGTACCGTAACTCAAGATCTCCTAAAGTCCAATCCCAGCGTCCATGTCGTAGGAGGTGGAAACAGGCAAAGTACGGGATTGCTAGGCAAGGTGATGTTACCGAGCCGCTAAGGTAGCCATGAAGGCCTGTCTGGATCTACCCTGAACCCTGGTGAAGCTGACTGGGCCAATCACCCACCAGTGGATGCAAATGATTACAGAAACAGACCGCCCTTTGCTCCACCACCTAAACTAATTAACCGTAACTCAAGAAAGTGCGCTTATTTGTAAGCAGTGCTAATTAGTGTAACACACAAGTACTTTACCAACTGGAGAAGGTTGCTGTTGTTGCTGTGGCTGCTGTTGGTCTCCTAATCCAAACAGTGGAGTAGTTATAGGAGCTAGAGGGGTGAACGCTGGAGTCTGCGAACAAATCAACATCTTAGGTATATCGCCTTGAGAGATAATCAAGTCACATCAGTCTTTACGCACTCTTTTAAGATCGACGGGTACTACTTGTATAAGAAGGATAAGGGGGGATTTGATCAAGAAAAACACATCCTATGGCAAATACCCATAAGAAAGTTGTGCACAAAAAAAATTATGGAAGGAAATTCATATCTTTAGCCTCATGGTTGTTCTCTCTCTGGTATAAATGTTGCTCTTGTTTCTTGTGTTTTTTTGTCAGCATTCAACGTCTCACAATTTACCCATTTTTCCAGCACTCGGGAAGAGCAGGAACCAAGAAAAAGAAATATAGTCAGTGGTATATTTTTAATGTAACCCACACTAAGATATCTTACCTGCTGTTTCTTGCCTCTCATCATGTGAGTGTCCTTCCAGGCACTTGTCAGTGGGGGTGGTTCTGAGAAATTAATGGTCACAAGAACATTTTAAGATCTATTCAAGAAAAAGATAACATCTACCGTGTTTCTATTGAGTTATAGAAACATGAGTGGATTTTTTGGAGAATAAGAAATGCTGTGGGAACACGAGACGACAGGCAAGTGTTTTCACAGCTTTTTCGAGTTCTCCCAAATATTCACGAGTTTCTATGACTCCATAAAAACATGCAGAGCATGTTTTCTATTTCTTTTAGAAAATTCTGTGACAAAAAAAGAAAACCACTTGTTTACTTTGATCATCAAAATGTAAATTCTCTTTGCTCGCCCATCAATATGTCAACAGCTTGTGCTACATGTAGCTCTGTCTTTCTATCGAGTAGTTTAAACCAATCAGTGTGCGTATTTTCTTTGGGTTATTTTCAAATTAATACTATTGTTCTTAACTCAAAAACAAGATCATTTCCATTATTAAAAGCTAAGTATAACAATACTCAAGAACAAATCCAATCAGCTGCTAATCATACCAGTTGGAGGAGGGCCTGACCGAGGGGGTGCTGCAGGTTCTGGTGGCGGAGGCCCAACTGAAGGGGCCCCAGTTGGAGATGAGCCAGAATATGGTGCCCCAGGAGTGACTGAACTTCCTGGATTGAAAATCTGCACTGGAGGCTGCTGGCCTTTCATCTGCATCTGACCACCATACTGTCCAGGCGGTGGCACCTGTGTTGGAACCGTGTTGGTGGGCTGAGGTTGGTACATTGACACTGGGGGAGGTTGAGACCATGAAGGCTGGTTAGCAGTGGGTGATGCCTGTGGTGGACCACTGTAGTGAGATGTCTGGGTAGGAGCTGCCTGATTGAAAGACGGCTGAGGGATGGGTGTAGGTTGAGGTGCCTGTGGCTGGTAGGCAGCTGGGTTGTAGAACTGTGTTTGAGGTGGAGGTATAGCGGGTTGATTAGCGGGTTGATAACCGGGACCGGGTGCTGCCGGGGGAGGCTGCGGTCTTTGTTGTGGCTGGTAGTGTGTTTGCTGTGGTTGCAGTTGTTGGGGAGGGACACCATAGCCTGGCTGTTGTTGAAACTGAAACATAAAGAAACAACTCAGACTTAAATATTCTAAAATATATCTTATCTAGGAATAAAATAAGGATGAACTTTAAAAGTTGTAAAAACAATCACTTTTCTTTCCTCAAATGGCTTAACAACTCCATCACTTTTACTCTTCAGAAATAATTGCATACTTTATCTTTTCTTGCAACCCATTAGTCTAAGTCTGTGTCAGTTAATGTAATTCTAACTTTGAAGTCTGTAAATGAACCCCTAGTGTAATCATTGAATTGAAATTATTGAGTATACAATATATAGTACTTTTTACTGTGTTTAAGTCTATGGATGAAACCGTAGAGTGTGACCATTCAAATGAAAGTTACCAAGTAGTTCTTCACTGTTTGTTTTTCAATAACCTGCAACACAAAATTACTGATAACTTCCCCGCCTAATTTTTGAACTGTGGCAGTCTTGGGAGTGAAATGCCAAGGTCATCAACTCACTGAATTATTTGTACAATAAACATAAGCATAGACGTCAGTCGTTGATTCATCCAGTTGTTCTTTTTCTCCACTTTTTTTGCTAACCTGAGTTTGAATCTGAGCCTGAGGAAGAGGTTCAGCTTGAACGTCAATCCTTTGGAATGGGAATGGCGGTGGAGCTGAAGCAGATGCAACATGGCTAGGAAACTGAGCATTGTATAGGCGATCCTTGAGAACTCCAAGACTTATCTGCAAACAACGACAAAAAAAAAAGACTGTTTACTTTCCACTGAGAGACAAAAAGCAGTATATTACAGTATATAAAGCTCATAATCAAATTTTTATTGGGAAAAGAATGCTTTTACAGTTTTACAATTAAAGAGAAGTTATAGAAAGGTTTGTTTATTATAAACAAGTTTGAATTTTCTTTTCACAATGAGAAATTGAAGGAAGTGCATTTCCGGGAACTTACAGAGTAAGCGGTACCCCAAAAGCCTTAGCTACTTTAGTCACTGTGCACATTTTTTGTTTCTGTGTTGTTGTTGTTGTTATTAAATATTATGTAATATTTATAGTAAGATTGATTGCTAACAATATGTAAATAACACAAAACAATAAAAAAATCTGAAATCTAGCCCTGGCTATGCAGTACAAGATAAAACAACAAGAGCTGGTCTTACCTGGTCATTCACAGCCATTAAGTATCCCATAGCAGTGTCCAAACATCCCTGAGCTGCCAAAATCTCTGCATATTTACTGCAACCAAGACATCCACAGTTAATTCAATCACACAATATAGCATAATGAATACAACAAATGTTAACTGGCAGCGGCAACTGTCTTGTTACAGTAAGACCCTTAAATGAAATGTTGACATCATTGACATTATTCTGTTTGTTTTCCAAGGTTTGTTTTGCTACACATTAAACCCCTAAATGCAGTGTTCCAGATAAGAGAACAGTCTTTGGGTAAACACAAAACAAAACAGACAATGTTGACAATTTGACCCAATAAACTAATAGAAAATGTCTGATTGATGGGCCTCATATCTATTGACCCACTGGAATTCCTTGCCTTTGAAATCTACATGTATCTGGGAAGTTATGATGCAGGTGCCAAAAGGAAGAATGTAACCTACCTGAGTTTTTCAGCCAAAACAGATGAACCACTATCAATCAGCAGTCGGCGTTCCCTCTCTACAGCCTTCTTTAGAATCATTACTTTTTCAATCAATTCCTACAAAGAGAGTGAACTTGTTAAACTAGATTCACCTCAAGTAGTACAAAGAATATTTTCAGGAACAAGCTCTTAACCAGCAATGGTAAAACACAAGAATTGAAAGCTAGCAAGCTTTAATGGAAACACAAAGTTGATCTTACTTGAAGGGCCAGAGGTGAGGGCTCAGCGGGCATGTTCCTAGACCTAGCAACCAAAAAGACATTCTTCACTTTAAATTTATGCAGGCCTGAAACTGTTACTTTTTCTAAAATTGTCCAATCAAAACTATGTTGTATGGTTTTATTAAGTACGGAAGCAACAGTAACTAGTTTTTTTAATGTGTAGTCTGACAATATTTATCTATTACATAAACTTATTTCCAAATACCGGACTCCTCTGTGTAAATCAAAATACGAAGAGTCGGAATGTAAAGGAAAGAAACACTGTTAGCTACTCACCAACAGGACACAAACTTCTCCACATTTCCAGCACAGATGTAACAAACCATGGCATTTGAACAATGTTCATCACCTTCCTGCTCAAGCCTCTGTCCCAGTAGATCACACAGGGCTGTGAACTCTTCTGCCTTGGCATAGGTCACCAGTGCAGCAAGGGCTTCTCTCCAGTTCTCTAGGACACAGCTTTCAACAATGTCACGCCAGTCACGATTCACTACAACTGACATGAGCTTAAAAAAAAACGAAAGGTTCAAATTTTAATAGATCACTAGAAAGTTATTACAATATAAATAATATTTACGAAAAAAAACAAATGCCAAATGGCCACATGCAAAACCAGATTTTGGTCTTTTTAATGACTGAGAAAAAATAATATATGAAGAGAGAACAAGGAAAACCATGTACACTGTACCCTGGGATAAAAGGACAGTATGGCCTCTGGAGCAAACAGTCTGTTCTTGGGCAAGACACTTTACTCTCAGAGTACCTCTCTCCACCCAGGTGTATAAATGGACACCAGTGAATTTAATGTTGGCGGAAACCCTGAAATGGACCAGCATCCCATCCAGAGAAAGTAGAAATACTCCTAGTCACTTCATGCCTTGGAAACCAGAGATAAACTTGTACCAGCCCGATGGAATATTACGCTAAAAAAAACTTGGCACGTGCCTATCAGTTGTTGCACGGAATCATTGGATAAAGTAACAAGATATCTCTCTTAAAAGAGATGGAATGCACACACAATAAGAGATTCCCAAGCTTGTGGGGCTAGAGACACAAATGTTCAAGTGTTCCACACGAGAGTGCACACAGCAGATAGAATACCATAATGAGGTCAAAATCTGTAGCATTTACTGGGCCCCTCACGCAAAAGATCATCACTCAAAGAGTCAAGTGTAACTTCACAATGTAATAATTGCAATAATTAGATAATAATTATGATTATACTAAACACACCCTTGCCACATTACTCTTGCTCTTCTCAAAGTATCTTGTCTGTATTCTTGCCAAGAGATCTGGACCACCGGCAATAGCAAGAAGGAAAGCATCAGCCTTGGAAAGAAAATAAAGTAGTGTTAATGTTCTCACAAGCACTTCTTGGGAAATAAAGCTGACGTATTAAACTCTCAAGGGAAACAAACAATAAAGTTTGATATGGCAGAGGTTCATATACATGTAGTTAATAATACATAACTGAAAATGTAATAATGCTGATAATGAAAAAAGTAATAATTCTTAACAATTTCATACCATTCTATCAGCATGAAGACAAACATCTACTGCTGCTTCAAAATTGCCAGTCAGCAGGGCTTGCGTAATGAGGCCATCAGTATCTGCAAGGAGAACAGAGGTTTTAATTACACTGTAGACCTAAATTAACAAGTCATTCACAAAGATATCTGAAAACTTTAAAACTACAGCATATTCTTACCATCATCTGTTGGTATGTTGAAAGGCAAGCGTTGTTTTACCGGTTCACCAACACCTAAAATTAGTAAACAGCAACAAAAAAATCCTCAAACACAGCAATGCCAGCAGTTATCACATCTGGACACTCACAACAAATAGGCATGACAGAGCAAACCAATCAGAGATCAGAGCAAAAGCATGCGGCTGGCACCGAATGCAGTCCTCCAGCATAACTTACCTAGATCACCCCCTGTGTCAATGGATAACGGCCCTCCAGCTGCAATGACATCAAAGGCTGCAGCGCCCTCGCTGAGGCTACCAGCATCTGACAAAGGAGTCTAAAACAAAAGACAATGCTGGTAAAACAGAAATGCCAAAGAAGAAAATTTACCCTACAAATTAAATTAACCCATATGTACATCAGAGCATCAAAATCTGTTAGACCAGTACAATTGTTAGAGTTCTCTTTAGTTTACCAGACTAATGAGTCAAAGTCTAATAAGTGGAAGGAATATCGCATGTATTTTCCACATAAGGCACTATATTGGGTGATTCCAGAAAATATCCATACCCTACCATGGGTGGCATGAACATTTCAACCCCCCATTGCCTTCGGAAATTCCAAAATGCTCTAACCCCATGCCATCCGAATTCCAAAATTGTTAACCCCTCCCCTCAGGAATTTCAGATTTTTTTCCAGACCCTTTGGAATATCAATGAATGGGAAACTTGTGCTTTTTCCCCCTCCAAGAAAATTCTGCTCACAATTTTCGGTCAAGCAAAAAGCAACTCAAGTTTGTCAACATTTACATGTAATACATTACACTGTAGCTTTCCCTTCTGGAAATTTAGACCTGAAGCCCTCCATGCATTTGGAATTCCAAACTGTGTAACCCACGCCTTCAGATTTCCAGTCCAAGAAACCCCCCTCTCCTTAGGCATTCCGCCTGTGGTAAGCTTCAGGCAGTGCTACTTGTAGACTGCTTGGTTACTTTACAATGAAACAAGTATGGATTACACAAGCATGAACTAACATACACATACCTTAGATTCAGCTACTGAGGGCGTACTTGCTCCACTTGAAAAGACACCTTCCCCTGACTTTCCACTTGCATCCTGTGACACAATTTAGCACAATGTGGTTTAAGCACATAGATCATGACTACATTAATGTTAGGCTTCCATAAAGTAGGCACCCTATATGGCTGTGTCTACATTTACAAGAGGAAAGGTACGAAAAACAACCACACTAAATAATAAACCCTCAATCAGCTGTCTAACCAATGAAACATGAGGTTTACTTCGCTTTGTAATTTGTTTTAATTCAGCAAAAGGGCCCCAGTTTAGCAAGGGTTCAATATCAACTCTCCACAACTATTGCTCCTTGTCTTAATTGCTATTTTTTACCGGAGACAGTCTTCTGTAACAGAACTTTGCAGGGAAAAAAAGCACAAAGTCAGTAGCCTGCAAGCAGGCTCTCTCTTTATGGGTTATTCCGAGATTTGCTTTCGAGTGGCGGGCGGTCAAAAGCTAGTCGGGGTGTAGGTGGGATGAGACAGGGAGAGCCTGCAATGGTCCTTGTACGATTTGAGTGTTCACGTTCAGATTCTGAACGTAAATTGCTGATTGGCCAATTCAACTTGACACATGTCAAATAAGGAAGCTCAGACATGTTCGTAAACCGCCCTCGGTTGCCGACGGGTCACGGAGCAGTTTTTATTTGCTCATGATTGGGGCAAAATTTTTCGGAGATGGAAGTCAGGACATTTGTAAGGATACAGAGAGTAATTTGGGACCGTTCGCTGGTTTTCAAGGCTGAAATTATCCAGAAGCAAGCTTTATTTCAGTTTTCGTGCTGAACAACTCGCGAAGAATAATTATGATCTCAAGTCAATTATGCAGTCTGCTCTGTTTTTCTTTCGTTCTCGTTTCTTGCCCGCCGAGGTCATGTTTTCGTCTAAATCACATAAAGAAAGTTCGGAAAAAATGTTCCCATTCAAGGTTTAGCTTTCAGGCAATAATTCTCGGATTTTTTTGACCGAAATGTCGGCTTATGTTGTTCGTGGTTTTCGGTTGCTATAGGCGACCGTGGCTATTTTCGTTGAGTCGAGGTGAAAGATCAGTCAAGCGGAAAAGGAGGCAGAACTCAAATCATACAAGGATCATCGCAGGCTCTCTCTCGCGCGCGCCCCCTAACTATTCGAAGGCAAATCTCGGATTAACCCATGCGGAGAGCCTGTTTGCAGGCTACAAACTCAGTTATGGAACATGCAAATGCTAAGAATGAACACTTCATGTGTCAATCAGAACACTACAGTATCCGTTTAGATAATTTACAAAAGTTCAAAACACCAATTCTTCTAGTGATTGCCACATAGCTTGTTCAGAATTTAAATTCATACAGTCAAAAAGATAATATGTACTACCTCATGGCCTTTAATAAGAATTCTCATTACATGTCTGCTAGACAACGTATTGACAGAGCCAATAACATTACTCGGCCAATCTCAAGCTATAGTAAAACCATAACCAAAGTAATTGCCTGGTTACTTTCGACACTCAATTGAAAACCACTCTAAATTTGTAACAAGAGCTACTTGTCAAAAGTCAAATGAATTAACTTACCCCTGATGTCAGGAGCTTCATCTTTTGAACCAATTCTTCAGCATTCACGCCTCCTTGGTTACTACTTGAAGTTGACGAAGTGTGTGAAGATGCAACCTGGTGAAGTACATACACATCAGACTCAAAAACGTTTTGGGTAGACAAGCATTTTGAGGACTTTTCCCAACAAAACAACAGGACTGAAATCTAAGCAGGCATGAAGTTTTTGCCTGCATACATGTACAGTACATACCTTTTTAGATAGTTCCATTGGATCATAGCCAAGAAGTGTTAAGAAATGTCTCCTAGGTTCTCTCTCAAAGTTAATCTGTCTCAGCAAAGAATGAAAGAAAGATTGACAAACAATTAGCATCTCAAATATTCATATTGTACATGTAACAAAAACTTCCAAAATAGAAAAACAAACTAAAACTCCACAGATCACCTTCAAGAAACTCCAGAGTGTTCTTTCCAACTCTTGTGTACTGCTCTCCACTTTAGAATTACAATACTGGATAAAACTTCCTGAAGCCAAGGCTCCTTCCAACTCGTAGGACCTGTTCACAAGTTCCTGTTCGGTTGTAACCTGGCTGATGTTCACCTAATAAAATTATATGATAAGTTAGACATTTTCTATGGTTGGCAGATTATTGAGCAGAACACAAACAAATTTCATCTAACAATATATTATATTGTTAATTGTCTTTTCTTGCAGTTCAGAAATTCATGTTGTAAATCCGGAGAGTGAAATATTCCTTTGTCTTAGTATTCCAGAAGAGACATGTACTAGCCATCAATAGCCATCTGCCAGCCAAGATTTATAACAATGAATAACCAAGGTCAAATCAAAGCAGTGTAAAACCTGTCTTAGCTTGTAACTCAGCTTATTTGTCTGCAATAATCAATAATAGATTAACTTTGCACTCTGTCACAACTTTTTTACAATTGATCACTCAGGAGAATTAAACCACTGTTAAGTTAAAACTTTGGGCTTAACAGTAAACAGAGAACTTTGAACAAACCTGAGTGACTGGAGATTCCTTTGTATGACCAAATGATATCAGCTTTCCACCAAACTGGAAATAACAAAAATTGCTCACAGTTAAAATACCATAACCATGAGCTAACCTTTCTGAAAAGTTACCCTTCATACGTGTACATGCACACTGTAGCTTTCATGTCTTCCTAACACAAAAGCCCATTAAAGTGTTTTTAATTTTGTTCAATTTATCTCTCTCAATTTTTGCCCCTTTTTCAAAGAATTTTTTACACAAAGGATCAGCAGTTTTAGTCTGGTTCAAACGTAGTTTACTCTTTGCACTTAATTGATTATTTTGAGACACTGTTAAGATTTTTCTAAACTATCTTAAGTTTAACCATACATGTATTAAGTATTTCATGAGCTGAACATGTATGCTTCTCAAGTCATTCAAACTTACTGCAAATGTTGCTCCACATGGCCTGCGCAGCCACTTGGGAGGCTTTTTTAAGGGGGCACTGGCTGCTTTCTGTTGCTGCTGCTGTTGCTGCTGTTGTGCTTGATGGATCTGAGAAGTGAACGGGTCATCCACATCAAATGCACTCATCACCTGCAGAAAAAGAAGACGGGTTTTTTGATAGAAAGAATTTACATTTCAAGTAAGTGTAGGATGGTAGATATTATGCACAAACAGAAATAAAATTTGCCAGTAATGTTATATCTAATTTGCAGTGACAAATATTGATAGGAGAATGAGAGTAAGAGGAAGGTCACTGAAGGACTCAAACCAGGGGTTTATATGTGGCTAAATGTAATTTAGGCTAAGTTAAACGCGAAACAATGCTGGCCAGCGGTCGCTCCCGGGGCTTTGGTGCGGGGCGGCCTGGGGCTCTACGCGGGGGGTCCGAGCGTGGTTTACAGTTCGGCTTCGGATGTCAAGTCATTCTGCGTTTGCTTTCGCTACGGGATAGTTCGCTGAGTTTATTCCCAGCCCGCCCCTCCCTCTTGGCATGGTAAGTATTAGGTAAGTATCTTTGTTTCCACTGTTCTAACAGTGTGACGGTGCCTGGTGGTTGCCGCTCACAGGGTTGTCATGGATACCCTTCGCGTTCGGCTAGGAGTGGCTCGTGGCCCCACCTTCCTGTTTTCAGGCACCATTCCCCAAGCTTATCTATTGTGATGAGTTTAAAGTACAGTACCGCCTGAAAGTATTTACCCATTAGCACGCGGTAAAACCTCGTCTTTGCCGAAAGGTTCTACCGCGAATTCACCGCAGTGGGACGAATTCCTCAACCTCATCTTGAACAGACGCAACCGAACGCCGCGGCAAGCTAGATGCGGTACACCGCGGCGAAGAAACAATAGAAGCTAATTTCTTTTGTTAAAAAGTGTGTCCTTATTGATTGCTTTTATACGTGAAATTTCCGTGCTTGTAACTTGTTTTAAACAGGGCTCGCGACTAAATATATAACTTTTCAGCTTGCCGACGCAGAGGCTAGTGACAGGTTTAATTCACTATAGCCAAAACAAACTTTTCACCTGCCAGATACTGTACTGTCATTGCATCCAGTGAAGTAAATGCTAGCCTGTGTAGCTAGCCGAAGCGGTATACTTTGAATGAACTGACACGTACAAAGTTTTTGCGTCCTTGATTCTCAAAGAACCGCCGTCAAAACCTCGAAACTGGCGCCGCCGAAAAACTTTTACCTATTCATGATTTTCACAACATAAAAAAATCGATGTTATAACTATAAGCATCGCACAACAAGGAAAACCAAAGTCTTTGCCCGTGAGAAATGTGACCTTCCACGCAAAAACGTGCATTAACGACTTTCCGTTAAACGGGTAAAAGGAACGGCTATCAAACGGGTTACAAACGGGCCACCAAACCATTTGAAACGGGTTTCAACAAGCGTTCGAACAGGTGATTAGTATTCAGAACGGGTAGCCTAGCCGTTCGAACGGCTCGTAAAACATTCCGAACGGGTAACCAAACCGTTCAAACAGCTCATAAAAAATTCCGAACGGGTAACCAGACCGTTCGAACGGCTCATAAAAAAATCCGAACGGGTAACTAAATCGTTCGAACGGCTCATAAAAAATTCCGAACGGGTAACAAAACCGTTCAAACGGCTCATAAAATAATCAATCCGAATGGGTACGAAAACTGTTTGAACGGCTCAGAAAAAAATAATTCCGGATGGGGTACCTAAACCGTTCGAACGGCCCATAAAAGAATTGAACAGGTGATCGAAACGTTTGTCAGAACAGCTGATGAAATCTACGAACTGTACACGTAAACTTGATGATTTTAATTCAAATGGTGCCGTGCCGCTACACATCTCACTTAAAAATAATTTTGAATGGATGGCTTTTAATCGTTTAAACTGTTTCTGTTATTACTTTATTTCACCGCTAAAAGCCAAAGAAAGTAAACTTGAAACGCAGAAAATATTCGTAGCTGAGTTTGCTGAAGCGGAACTCGAAAGAAAATCAATGGCGAATGCAAACTTGTTAAGTATTTGTCGTGATGTTTTTTCTAGCTTTTTTACAAAACAAATACCTAACTTTTTGTTTCGAACAGTTACCGATACATTTTCAATTTGTATGCTATGCTAAGGAGTTGCTAACACGACTGAAACGCATTCCCGTCAGTTCATCGGTTGCGTTTCACTGATAAATTTGCATAAAGTAAAACAACAGTGACAGGTAACGCAACATTAGCTAATCGCACCAATCACTTTGCTGACAGTAGGATGCGTTGTCATAGCTACTCTTTGAAGGACAAACTCTTCTAGGAACTATTCTTTACAGTGAAAACCTTCATCATGGCTGAATGCGATCTCCTTGGTATGCTCAAAAGCGAAGAAATCATAGCTAAAGTGACAAAGTTTCTACAGGAGGGATGCGGATGCTCTCATGGCACGAAAGGCAGTCAGTGTTGTGAAGGATGTCAGTCGTTTCGCCTACAAGTCGTTTCGCCTACAAGTCGATTCGCCTACATCGAGGTCGTTTCGCCTACACGATCAAGTCGTTTCGCCTACACGGTTTGAGTCGATTTGCCTACATTAAAGTCGTTTCGCCTACACTTATAAGTTGTAAAAATTATAAAAATTAACTGAGCGTCTTCTAGTTAAGTTACATCCTTCAAACTTGGTGAATACTATCTTCCACCTGATATTTTAACATTGCGATTCACAAATTGCGTAAAATTCGATTTTGGAAAAAGTTCTTTGCCATCGGATTCCCATACAAACACTGTAATTTCTGACCGCTTTGCCTACCCGTCAAAATGACGTCGGAAACCGTGATAAGGCCTATTTTGAAATTTACTCTTGCCTGTGCCAGAAATTTGAGGTGGGATTGGGGCGAATTGAAATGTTAATAACAAATAATGGCGGTTCGTTACACCAACAACAATCACTCTCAGAAATTGAATTGCAAGTTATCTATTACACGTTATAAATTGGGACGAATTTCTTTTTTTTTTTTTTTTTTTTTTTTCGTCATGGTAGTCGCAAATTGTAACGCAAGTTGTGATTGGCTGTACGTACGTTGTAGCCAATGGGAGCTCCTGTTGTTTTTTCATCTGGATTCAAGTTTGCATTTGTCGCAATATGGAAGGTTTCATGCGGTGAGCTTCGAGACTGCTTCACGAGATGCACAAACGCTCAACTTGCCGCGAAATGTGAGCAAATTTAATGCACAACAAGTTGTGAGTTTAATAAACGAGCAGCAAAAGCCAAAAGTTGTTGTTCAAAGTAGAGCCGCTCTCTCCTACGAAAACAACGAGTTGATCGCGCAAGGTGAAGACTGTGAAGAACTCGAAACATCAGCTAAGTTAACACTAAACAGTTTTTGTATCGAATATATCGTCGCCGCATTTAAAGCGGCGATATACGAGATACGTGTTTTTGTTTCTCGTATTTCGCCGCCTTTAGAACAGCGCAACATATTCAATTGTTTTTGTAGTGCACGTTGGACGAACTGCTTGCGAAGGAGACTAGTGGACTGCTTGTGTTAAGGAAATTGATCTTGAAGGTGCATATTTAATAAAGAACCATCGAAATAGCCTCTTGTTTGGTTATTATATACTTGGTTTTCGTTGTCTCGAGCTTAATTTATTTATGAATTGCTTCGACTTGAAAGACCTAAACCTGAACGGCTCCGTTTCGAACGCCCGAGCAAATGTCCCAAATGTGTGTTGTTTACGATTCCAGATCAGACAGCGGCGTGTTAAGAAACAAGCATTTATTTTTAGGAACGAGCAAAACCCCGTACCATACATAGCAAGCCGAGAGAGAACTGTACGGCTCGTAGAAAACATGGGGTACAATTCGCAATAAAATGTTCAGAATGATAGAAAACAATATATTTGATTCGAGAGCATCCATGCGTTCTGATCGAATCAGGGGATACTTATGCAAGTAGCGGTCGGAAAATTACTAGCGTTTCGATTTCTTTTCTCTCGTAAGAAGAGCGTGTTTTTTGCTCGAGGTCGTTTTATCTATTTCTGAACGAAAAGGTGTTGTTTCTTTTCCAGTATAAGTGCTGTACTGAAATGAGATTTTCAAGATATTCATCCCAAGAATTTGCTGGCTTTACGGTATTAAATTGTTTGTTTACAATTCTCTGACATTTATACGCGGAAAGCCTGGCCTAATTCGCGTAAAGGGAAATCTCTGAATTTTTCTCATTATGTGACTCCTATCAAGCTAAGATCAACAGGTCATCAGGAGCTTTCTTATATGTGAAAAATTTCCTTCACTCGTGTATTTACTTGTTTTCTTTTCCCGATTTTTTAAGATCGTGTGACCGCAAGTTTATGTCGTGACGGTCGTGCGCAAAGGAAAAGCGAACTGTCACAAAAGCCAAATCTTTGCTTTCCTTGCTTGTGAGGGGCTTGGAAATCTTCAGCTAGAAAAAATGCCCAGCTGACTTTTTGCCACAAAAATTCAATGGCCGAGGTTGTGCAGATAGCCCGAAGCTAAATTTGAGCGGCTTTATAATTATGTGAATAGAAGTCCTCAAAAGATATGTTGCTCGTCTTTTAATGCGCTGTCCATAATGAAAGTTTTCAGCTGAACTCTCTAACTGTTCATGATTCAACTCAACTCAATAGAAAACCAATCATGACAACTAAGGCTTCTCTTTCCTTTACAAAAAAACATTCAGCATTTTCACTTATTTCGTTAACTGGGCCTCACTCTTCGCACACAAACCAATAATGATCACTAAACAGCATCCCAATAAGGCCTCTAGGCCTCTTGTTTGACAATTATTTTCAAGCAACTACAGAATGCAGGGCCACTTTTAACCATTCACCGAACTAACCGGCTTGTTTGGCTCGGCAGCAGAAAAAATTTATGGCGTTATGTGTTGGGTCCATATATTTAGCGGCTCGTTTGGCTCGGCAGTGGATGAAAGAACGAGGGATAAGTCATATGGCGTTAAGTGTTAGAGTTCATATATTTAGCAGCTCGTTTGGTACCCTGGTCCCAGGGGCTTTCTTTTAATATTATCTTTTTTAATTGGAAATTTGCGACGCGAAGCGCTGATCGAAGCGCCAAGCCGAGAGAATCGAAAAGAAAGCTCAGGCATAATTGATATGCGTGTAAGAGCAAACGAAGCGGCTTGTTTGGTGCAGGGTTAAAAGTGGCCCTGCATTTTGTAGTTTAGCCATTAAATCAACCACAAACTTATTTTAGCCGTTGGTGAAGTGACGTTCGACGTTGGCGAATCGACTTCATACGTTGGCGAGCTGATCGTTAGCGAACTGACACTTTGGCGAAACGACCGACATTCGAAAGATCCATGGGCACGAAACGACTGGATACCAGCACAGTCACCTTTTTCCAAATAATATTATGAAGAAAATAACACCGTTTGGAACTTGCCACTTTAAGATTATCGCAAGAAATATAAAAGCTATCTCCGGGGAAAATTTCAGCTCGTTATGCGCTGATACAGGTAAGATAATTATTAAGTTGAGATTATATTAAACTTTTACTCGCGGAGCAAGTGAGCAAGTCGTTTGAATGGTTGGATGCTTTTATCGAACAGGCAAGCAAGTCAATGTTTTTAACAAACGGGTAAGCAAGTCAATCGAACGGATAGACGTTTTTATTGAATGGGTGAGCAAGTCGTTCGAACGGATGGATGTTTTTACCAAACGGGTGAGCATGTCAATCGAACGGCTAGATGTTTTTATCGAACGGGTGAGCAAGTCGTTCAAACGGATGGATGTTTTTACCAAACGGGTGAGCAAGTCATTCGAACGGCTAAACGTTTGTACCGAACGGGTGATTAAGCCGTTCGAACGGATGCAAATATTGGTGAACAGATAACCCAGGTCGTTCGAACGGATGCAAATTGTTCTCAAACGGCTTTCAAACGGCTTCTAAACGGAATTCCGTTCAAAAACGGAAAGCCGTTAATGCACGTTTTTGCGTGAAAGGTCACAATTTAATTCTCACAGATCTTCATAGCCTGCGAGCAGGCTCACATTTGGGAGCACACGCGCAAGCGGCAAAGAGCGAATTCAAAAGCGAAGTGATCCTTCAGGGAGTGCGAGAAAGTGAGGCTCACTTTCTTTGCCCTTTGTCACCAGACTCCTCCCTGAAGGATCGCTCAGGTTTTGAATTCGCTCTTTGCCGCTCGCGCGCGTGCTCCCAAATGTGAGCCTGCTCGCAGGCTAAGATCTTCACAGACGTCTTCACAATTGCAAAGTTTTTGCGTCCTTGATTCTCAAAGAACCGCTGTCAAAACCTCAAAACTGGCGCCGCCGAAAAACCTATTCATGATTTTCACGAACATAATAATTCGTTCCGACATAACTCTATACACTGCAGACATAGGCATCGATGATATAATTATAAGCGTCGCACAACAACGAAAACCAAAGTCTTCGCCCGTGAGAAATTCTCACAGATTTT
Source organism: Micromussa lordhowensis (assembly GCA_964020085.1). NCBI lineage: Eukaryota > Metazoa > Cnidaria > Anthozoa > Scleractinia > Lobophylliidae > Micromussa > Micromussa lordhowensis. The sequence goes on along the minus strand of OZ026595.1, from coordinate 48,749,949 downwards.
CACAGATATCTTCACAATTACAAAGTTTTTGCGTCCTTGATTCTCAAAGAACCGCCGTCAAAACCTCGAAACTGGCGCCACCGACAAACTTTTACCTAGTCATGATTTTCACGAACATAATTCGTTCCGACATAACTCTATACACTGAAGACGTAGGCATCGATGTTATAATTATAAGCATCGCACAACAACGAAAACCAAAGTCTTCGCCCGTGAGAAATTCTCACAGATCTTCACAGACGTTATCACAATTACTGGCCATCGCAAAACATTTCCTTTCTTTCAAAATGCCGCTTCACAATTTCTCATGAACACAATAATTCGTTCCATCCTAACTTTATTTACAAATTGCAAACATAGGCATCATTCTAACTTTCGAACAACTGCGATTCTAAAAGTTATTATGGATTTGCAGTGGACGAATTCGGCAAGCTTGTGCCGTACCATAAAATCACATTGGTCTTTATCCGATTTGCGTGTCACGGTCTCAAATAGACTAAATGCCCCACAGTCAGAAATATTCACCGAATTCCGACTGAAATCCTCAACCAAACCTACAGTACATTGAAAGTATTTGCTGTTTCTTTAGAAATTTCAAGCGATCCTAAATACTATTTTCGTTTTACATTCGATGAATTTACCGAACTTACATGTATGCTGGGCATTTAGCCCATTTGAGACCATGACCGGCAGTCTCACAAATGATTGTCAATTACGCAATTTCACCGTACATACAAGCTAGGTAAATTCATCGAATTTACCGAGAATGTGATTTTATCCTATGTACAAGCTTTCCGAATTTGTTCGTTGATCGATGCAAACTTTCAGAAGCTTCACAATAGTATTCATATAAACAACTCTCAACGCATACCGACACAAGTGCATGTGACTACAAAAAACGTGATTTGTCATGCGACATGAGTTCAAGCATGTGAATTTAAAAACTTGCTTTAATTAAACTGTAATGTGGCTTGTCGCTTAACGATTGTTTTTTTTTCCGGACTCTGAAGAAACTATTTATTTGGAAGAAAATTTTATCCCTGGAAGTACTTTTGTATCAAAGATGAAATACTCAAACCAAATAGAGCGGCATTGAAGCTACATGTAAGTACAGTATTTCGCACCGCGGCGCTGACAGCAAAAGACAGCAAACTATTTATCTTGATAGCGACGTATCTTTAACCAAAAAAAAAAACATATTTCCTTACATTTCACTTCCCATTCACCGCAAGAAAGTCATGAAATGTAGCGACACTGAAGTAATGGATTCTTGTGAAGTTAACAACGCTTCAGCGGGGTCTTTTAGTATTATGACGAATACATGATTTGTCACACCGGAGCGTGAAGATGGCATTGTAAAGGTTAATTGAGTCAAAACAAAAGGTCTCTTGGCCTATTCAACTCTGCCACGTTTTACTGTTTACCGCGGTATTTTATGTCACGGCAAACCTAGGTAAAACCTCAGTAAAATTTCGGCACGCCGCATCATTGCCGAGACGAGAACGCGGTGTTGATCTGCGAATCGGCCGCGGCAAAACCTCGGTAAAAGGGTAAATAGTTTCAGGCGGTACTGTAGTTGAAAAAAAAATGTAAAAAAATTCTGGCCTTCCTCTACATGTACTACATGTAAATCATCCGGTAAAACCACTTATTATTCAAAACACTGCCTCAGAGATAGGCAGTAAAAGATGGTCATTTTTACGCATTACATGACTGTACTTGCTCTGGTTGAAACTCTTGAGACACTTACTTTTTGTTGATGGAAATCTTGGCCAGAAGCACCTCTTCCCATGAGAGAAAACACACTGACATGTCCATCAAATGACGAGGAGCATACCACTGCAGGATTCCTAGGACACCAGGCCACATCAAAACTCCACTGAGCTGTGGTTGGTAGCTCATAAACAATCTGTGGCAAAACAACATTCAGACCATTAAAACACCACTAGATGTTTAGTAAGACTCAGACATTGGTAACTAAACCTGATTTACCTATTCCTGGCACACCAACATGTAAAATTTATACACAATCCAAGCACTAGTAAATGTACAAACTTGGTACAGTCATTTGGTAAAGTCAACTCCCAAGAAACTTAACAATAATGGTTGTATGCCAGGGCTTGACGCTAACTTTTTACACCACTTTACACTTTGGAAAGCAGATTTCAAATTTTACTTTCCATCTCAAAATATTACTTTCCAAAATGGAGTGCAGTATCATATCTATCAGATGGCAGAGGAGGAATCCAAAATAGCAGATTTGATTGCACCATACCACATTTATCATATCAAGATCTACTCGGCAGCTCTCTAAATACTCCTATATGACAGAGAGATAAATGCTAGCAAGAATGGTGTGTTAAAGATGGAACATCATTGTCGGATTGTAATATTTACCATTATTTTGATTATTTTTCATACACTCTTCTCACTTAAACCTTTTTAGCATAAAAGTTACTTTCCAGCAAATCAAAAGTTTACTTTCCAGATCGTGTAAGCATTTTGGTTCATTTTTGATTTTTCCTTTCCAAGAATTGAAGGGGTGAGTGTAAAACCATGCTAAGTGACTATTTGGCTGAAAAAAAAAATGTTCGCGAAAGGGCCTGAATTTTGGCATATGGGTTTCGTTTTACCTGAGAAACATTGCTCTGAATTTTTTTTCGCTGGGTTGCTCTTCGTTGTCAAGATATTACGTATGCAAACAACCCTCAGTTTTCCAAGCGGTATCTTTTGGAGATCTATTGTTAAACGAAAAACAAAAGAAACCTTTTGTTTCGCTAAAGGATGAAGTCACTATAACGCAATCACTTCTCACCTCTGTTTCGTTAGCTCAAGTGGATAACGCGCCGAACGGAGATGATTCGAATTTGTTTTGTCGTGACACTCGAGGGTTCAATTCGAGGTCGGTGAAATCTTTCTTTTTTTTGTTCTGTTTTTGTTCTTCTTTCAAAAACCTTCTTCGTGTCTTTGTAATTGAAGACTTCGGTGGAAAAAGGGCGGAAGGTGTTTTACTCAAAATTTAACTTTGTCAGAAACGCTCCAAATTTCGCATGTAGTTTTGATTAGGTGCGTTAAAGAATGTTCTGCATGTTTTCTTGCTGAAGTTTGCTAGTTTTCGAAATGTTACGTATGCAAAAAACTGTAGTTTGTGGTCACGTCAGCACGTGACCGCAAAGACGTTAATTTCACTTAAATCAAGCAAAATATTGATCTTTTGCAAGGCGCAACCTTAAGAAGTGTTCATTTCAAGTAGAAAAAACGTTCAATTAACGTGCGGCCGCAAAGACTCGTTAATTTCACTCAAATTACCGCTTGAAACTAGGGTTAACGTTGAAAGTTAGGGTTACGGAACAAGGTTAGGGCTAGCGCTCAGGATTAGGGTTATTGGTTAGAGTTAGCGCTAGCGCTTAGGGTTAAGCGAGAGTTAAGGTCAGGACACGTTAGAGTTAGCGGTGTTAGGCCGTGGAAAACAATCTCGACTTGCACGAATCGATACCTAAATAAAGTCAATGAATAGTGGATAGGGAGAGAGGTTGAACGTTTTGCAAATTGGTTGCGTCGGTGATTGAAATGTTTCTACGTGAAATTACTTACTTTTTTGGTACAAAACTAATGCAGTGAAAATGGAATAAATAAAGAAATAAAGAAATAAAGAAAGAAAGATATAAATAAACTAAAAACTCAGCTCGGTCCGTGAAATGATTATATCCGACAACACAGAAAGCGCAAGCCTTAAGCTAACACGCTGCTCATGCAGAAAAAAAGCCCATGAAACATAAAATTTATCAGCAAAGGAAGGCTGAAATACAAAGCAAAACTTACATTTGAGCTGAAGTTTTCTTCTTGCTATAGTTAAACCTGCGATCAGGCGTTCTCTGTCTTTTTTCTTCGCGGCGGGATCGATTCTATTGCAATTCAAAGTACATCTGCTTGGAAAACCACGATACACACTCACGGAACGCTTGCTTGCGAATTTAACCGACCTGCGATTTCTCTTTGGCCGGGGGTCCCGTAAAAATGGCTGAGAAACTTGTCTTCGACTTTGCTGCCTGGCCTCTCTCGCCAGTTCCCTCCCGGCCGGCCGTGTCTGAGTCACGCATCACGCTAGCACACACGATACGTATACGTATACATACATAAACTGTACGCGTATGAAACATAAACATAAACATACGTATGAAAGATTATTATGGGATGTCCCAGAAATTTTTGCAGCGGAGGATGTTAAGGCCGCCCATTTCAAGAAAATATTAAGAGTCTAGAAAGCAGTTCTAATTTCCAATACTGACACATGCCGAAGTTTAGCAAATGAGCTTTAAGTCCGCGACGGATGCTTTGTTTTGGAAGAAGAATCCTTTCTAGACTCTACCACCTGGCTCACTTGTTCTTCAGTGGCTAAGTTAACGGCGGACTTTAGCCATCTCGGAACAAAAACACGCCTCGGTTCTTTGAGGCATGCTGGTGACTTTCATCGAGGATCAAAGGCTTAATGATGCCAAATCTCCTACCAGGCGGTCGCAAATATTCCTCAAATAAGCTTCGAATATCGGTGGAAATAACCAGCAAACACTGCTTAATTAACAGGTAAGCTCTGAATTTGTGTTATCAAAGTAATCGATGCTTTGCGCGCCAAAAGCCAACGTCACAATGGCAGCTAAAAAAAACATATCCAGATCCTTACCGGTCAAAACGGCAATTCAATTACAAAGACACGAAGAAGGGTTTTGAAAGAAGAAGAAAAACAGAACAAAAAAGAGAACATTTCAGCGACCTCGAATTGAACCCTCGAGTGTCACGACAAAACAAATTCGAATCAGCTCCGTTCAGCGCGTTATCCACTTGAGCTAACAAAGCAGCAGTGAAAAACGATTGTGTTATAGTCACTTGATCCGTTAGCGAAACAAAAGGTTTCTTTTGTTTTTCCTTTAACAATAGATCTCCAAAAGATGCCGCTTGGAAAACTGAGGGTTGTTTGCATACGTAATATCTCAACAACGAAGAGCAACCCAGCGAAAAAAAATTCAGAGCAATGTTTCTCAGGTGAAACGGAACCCACATGCCAAAATTCAGGCCCTTTCGCGAACATTTTTTTTTTCAGCCAAATAGTCACTTAGCATGGTTTTGCACTCACCCCTTCAATAGTCTCTCTCTGTACGCATTGCAGACCTATAGTCTCTATAATAAAGCTCTCGGTACGCATTGCAGACCTATGGCAGAGACTATTGAAGGGGTGAGTGTAAAACCATGCTAAGTGACTATTTGGCTGAAAAAAAAAATGTTCGCGAAAGGGCCTGAATTTTGGCATATGGGTTTCGTTTTACCTGAGAAACATTGCTCTGAATTTTTTTTCGCTGGGTTGCTCTTCGTTGTCAAGATATTACGTATGCAAACAACCCTCAGTTTTCCAAGCGGTATCTTTTGGAGATCTATTGTTAAACGAAAAACAAAAGAAACCTTTTGTTTCGCTAAAGGATGAAGTCACTATAACGCAATCACTTCTCACCTCTGTTTCGTTAGCTCAAGTGGATAACGCGCCGAACGGAGATGATTCGAATTTGTTTTGTCGTGACACTCGAGGGTTCAATTCGAGGTCGGTGAAATCTTTCTTTTTTTTGTTCTGTTTTTGTTCTTCTTTCAAAAACCTTCTTCGTGTCTTTGTAATTGAAGACTTCGGTGGAAAAAGGGCGGAAGGTGTTTTACTCAAAATTTAACTTTGTCAGAAACGCTCCAAATTTCGCATGTAGTTTTGATTAGGTGCGTTAAAGAATGTTCTGCATGTTTTCTTGCTGAAGTTTGCTAGTTTTCGAAATGTTACGTATGCAAAAAACTGTAGTTTGTGGTCACGTCAGCACGTGACCGCAAAGACGTTAATTTCACTTAAATCAAGCAAAATATTGATCTTTTGCAAGGCGCAACCTTAAGAAGTGTTCATTTCAAGTAGAAAAAACGTTCAATTAACGTGCGGCCGCAAAGACTCGTTAATTTCACTCAAATTACCGCTTGAAACTAGGGTTAACGTTGAAAGTTAGGGTTACGGAACAAGGTTAGGGCTAGCGCTCAGGATTAGGGTTATTGGTTAGAGTTAGCGCTAGCGCTTAGGGTTAAGCGAGAGTTAAGGTCAGGACACGTTAGAGTTAGCGGTGTTAGGCCGTGGAAAACAATCTCGACTTGCACGAATCGATACCTAAATAAAGTCAATGAATAGTGGATAGGGAGAGAGGTTGAACGTTTTGCAAATTGGTTGCGTCGGTGATTGAAATGTTTCTACGTGAAATTACTTACTTTTTTGGTACAAAACTAATGCAGTGAAAATGGAATAAATAAAGAAATAAAGAAATAAAGAAAGAAAGATATAAATAAACTAAAAACTCAGCTCGGTCCGTGAAATGATTATATCCGACAACACAGAAAGCGCAAGCCTTAAGCTAACACGCTGCTCATGCAGAAAAAAAGCCCATGAAACATAAAATTTATCAGCAAAGGAAGGCTGAAATACAAAGCAAAACTTACATTTGAGCTGAAGTTTTCTTCTTGCTATAGTTAAACCTGCGATCAGGCGTTCTCTGTCTTTTTTCTTCGCGGCGGGATCGATTCTATTGCAATTCAAAGTACATCTGCTTGGAAAACCACGATACACACTCACGGAACGCTTGCTTGCGAATTTAACCGACCTGCGATTTCTCTTTGGCCGGGGGTCCCGTAAAAATGGCTGAGAAACTTGTCTTCGACTTTGCTGCCTGGCCTCTCTCGCCAGTTCCCTCCCGGCCGGCCGTGTCTGAGTCACGCATCACGCTAGCACACACGATACGTATACGTATACATACATAAACTGTACGCGTATGAAACATAAACATAAACATACGTATGAAAGATTATTATGGGATGTCCCAGAAATTTTTGCAGCGGAGGATGTTAAGGCCGCCCATTTCAAGAAAATATTAAGAGTCTAGAAAGCAGTTCTAATTTCCAATACTGACACATGCCGAAGTTTAGCAAATGAGCTTTAAGTCCGCGACGGATGCTTTGTTTTGGAAGAAGAATCCTTTCTAGACTCTACCACCTGGCTCACTTGTTCTTCAGTGGCTAAGTTAACGGCGGACTTTAGCCATCTCGGAACAAAAACACGCCTCGGTTCTTTGAGGCATGCTGGTGACTTTCATCGAGGATCAAAGGCTTAATGATGCCAAATCTCCTACCAGGCGGTCGCAAATATTCCTCAAATAAGCTTCGAATATCGGTGGAAATAACCAGCAAACACTGCTTAATTAACAGGTAAGCTCTGAATTTGTGTTATCAAAGTAATCGATGCTTTGCGCGCCAAAAGCCAACGTCACAATGGCAGCTAAAAAAAACATATCCAGATCCTTACCGGTCAAAACGGCAATTCAATTACAAAGACACGAAGAAGGGTTTTGAAAGAAGAAGAAAAACAGAACAAAAAAGAGAACATTTCAGCGACCTCGAATTGAACCCTCGAGTGTCACGACAAAACAAATTCGAATCAGCTCCGTTCAGCGCGTTATCCACTTGAGCTAACAAAGCAGCAGTGAAAAACGATTGTGTTATAGTCACTTGATCCGTTAGCGAAACAAAAGGTTTCTTTTGTTTTTCCTTTAACAATAGATCTCCAAAAGATGCCGCTTGGAAAACTGAGGGTTGTTTGCATACGTAATATCTCAACAACGAAGAGCAACCCAGCGAAAAAAAATTCAGAGCAATGTTTCTCAGGTGAAACGGAACCCACATGCCAAAATTCAGGCCCTTTCGCGAACATTTTTTTTTTCAGCCAAATAGTCACTTAGCATGGTTTTGCACTCACCCCTTCAATAGTCTCTCTCTGTACGCATTGCAGACCTATAGTCTCTATAATAAAGCTCTCGGTACGCATTGCAGACCTATGGCAGAGACTATTGAAGGGGTGAGTGTAAAACCATGCTAAGTGACTATTTGGCTGAAAAAAAAAATGTTCGCGAAAGGGCCTGAATTTTGGCATATGGGTTTCGTTTTACCTGAGAAACATTGCTCTGAATTTTTTTTCGCTGGGTTGCTCTTCGTTGTCAAGATATTACGTATGCAAACAACCCTCAGTTTTCCAAGCGGTATCTTTTGGAGATCTATTGTTAAACGAAAAACAAAAGAAACCTTTTGTTTCGCTAAAGGATGAAGTCACTATAACGCAATCACTTCTCACCTCTGTTTCGTTAGCTCAAGTGGATAACGCGCCGAACGGAGATGATTCGAATTTGTTTTGTCGTGACACTCGAGGGTTCAATTCGAGGTCGGTGAAATCTTTCTTTTTTTTGTTCTGTTTTTGTTCTTCTTTCAAAAACCTTCTTCGTGTCTTTGTAATTGAAGACTTCGGTGGAAAAAGGGCGGAAGGTGTTTTACTCAAAATTTAACTTTGTCAGAAACGCTCCAAATTTCGCATGTAGTTTTGATTAGGTGCGTTAAAGAATGTTCTGCATGTTTTCTTGCTGAAGTTTGCTAGTTTTCGAAATGTTACGTATGCAAAAAACTGTAGTTTGTGGTCACGTCAGCACGTGACCGCAAAGACGGTAATTTCACTTAAATCAAGCAAAATATTGATCTTTTGCAAGGCGCAACCTTAAGAAGTGTTCATTTCAAGTAGAAAAAACGTTCAATTAACGTGCGGCCGCAAAGACTCGTTAATTTCACTCAAATTACCGCTTGAAACTAGGGTTAACGTTGAAAGTTAGGGTTACGGAACAAGGTTAGGGCTAGCGCTCAGGATTAGGGTTATTGGTTAGAGTTAGCGCTAGCGCTTAGGGTTAAGCGAGAGTTAAGGTCAGGACACGTTAGAGTTAGCGGTGTTAGGCCGTGGAAAACAATCTCGACTTGCACGAATCGATACCTAAATAAAGTCAATGAATAGTGGATAGGGAGAGAGGTTGAACGTTTTGCAAATTGGTTGCGTCGGTGATTGAAATGTTTCTACGTGAAATTACTTACTTTTTTGGTACAAAACTAATGCAGTGAAAATGGAATAAATAAAGAAATAAAGAAAGAAAGATATAAATAAACTAAAAACTCAGCTCGGTCCGTGAAATGATTATATCCGACAACACAGAAAGCGCAAGCCTTAAGCTAACACGCTGCTCATGCAGAAAAAAAGCCCATGAAACATAAAATTTATCAGCAAAGGAAGGCTGAAATACAAAGCAAAACTTACATTTGAGCTGAAGTTTTCTTCTTGCTATAGTTAAACCTGCGATCAGGCGTTCTCTGTCTTTTTTCTTCGCGGCGGGATCGATTCTATTGCAATTCAAAGTACATCTGCTTGGAAAACCACGATACACACTCACGGAACGCTTGCTTGCGAATTTAACCGACCTGCGATTTCTCTTTGGCCGGGGGTCCCGTAAAAATGGCTGAGAAACTTGTCTTCGACTTTGCTGCCTGGCCTCTCTCGCCAGTTCCCTCCCGGCCGGCCGTGTCTGAGTCACGCATCACGCTAGCACACACGATACGTATACGTATACATACATAAACTGTACGCGTATGAAACATAAACATAAACATACGTATGAAAGATTATTATGGGATGTCCCAGAAATTTTTGCAGCGGAGGATGTTAAGGCCGCCCATTTCAAGAAAATATTAAGAGTCTAGAAAGCAGTTCTAATTTCCAATACTGACACATGCCGAAGTTTAGCAAATGAGCTTTAAGTCCGCGACGGATGCTTTGTTTTGGAAGAAGAATCCTTTCTAGACTCTACCACCTGGCTCACTTGTTCTTCAGTGGCTAAGTTAACGGCGGACTTTAGCCATCTCGGAACAAAAACACGCCTCGGTTCTTTGAGGCATGCTGGTGACTTTCATCGAGGATCAAAGGCTTAATGATGCCAAATCTCCTACCAGGCGGTCGCAAATATTCCTCAAATAAGCTTCGAATATCGGTGGAAATAACCAGCAAACACTGCTTAATTAACAGGTAAGCTCTGAATTTGTGTTATCAAAGTAATCGATGCTTTGCGCGCCAAAAGCCAACGTCACAATGGCAGCTAAAAAAAACATATCCAGATCCTTACCGGTCAAAACGGCAATTCAATTACAAAGACACGAAGAAGGGTTTTGAAAGAAGAAGAAAAACAGAACAAAAAAGAGAACATTTCAGCGACCTCGAATTGAACCCTCGAGTGTCACGACAAAACAAATTCGAATCAGCTCCGTTCAGCGCGTTATCCACTTGAGCTAACAAAGCAGCAGTGAAAAACGATTGTGTTATAGTCACTTGATCCGTTAGCGAAACAAAAGGTTTCTTTTGTTTTTCCTTTAACAATAGATCTCCAAAAGATGCCGCTTGGAAAACTGAGGGTTGTTTGCATACGTAATATCTCAACAACGAAGAGCAACCCAGCGAAAAAAAATTCAGAGCAATGTTTCTCAGGTGAAACGGAACCCACATGCCAAAATTCAGGCCCTTTCGCGAACATTTTTTTTTTCAGCCAAATAGTCACTTAGCATGGTTTTGCACTCACCCCTTCAATAGTCTCTCTCTGTACGCATTGCAGACCTATAGTCTCTATAATAAAGCTCTCGGTACGCATTGCAGACCTATGGCAGAGACTATTGAAGGGGTGAGTGTAAAACCATGCTAAGTGACTATTTGGCTGAAAAAAAAAATGTTCGCGAAAGGGCCTGAATTTTGGCATATGGGTTTCGTTTTACCTGAGAAACATTGCTCTGAATTTTTTTTCGCTGGGTTGCTCTTCGTTGTCAAGATATTACGTATGCAAACAACCCTCAGTTTTCCAAGCGGTATCTTTTGGAGATCTATTGTTAAACGAAAAACAAAAGAAACCTTTTGTTTCGCTAAAGGATGAAGTCACTATAACGCAATCACTTCTCACCTCTGTTTCGTTAGCTCAAGTGGATAACGCGCCGAACGGAGATGATTCGAATTTGTTTTGTCGTGACACTCGAGGGTTCAATTCGAGGTCGGTGAAATCTTTCTTTTTTTTGTTCTGTTTTTGTTCTTCTTTCAAAAACCTTCTTCGTGTCTTTGTAATTGAAGACTTCGGTGGAAAAAGGGCGGAAGGTGTTTTACTCAAAATTTAACTTTGTCAGAAACGCTCCAAATTTCGCATGTAGTTTTGATTAGGTGCGTTAAAGAATGTTCTGCATGTTTTCTTGCTGAAGTTTGCTAGTTTTCGAAATGTTACGTATGCAAAAAACTGTAGTTTGTGGTCACGTCAGCACGTGACCGCAAAGACGTTAATTTCACTTAAATCAAGCAAAATATTGATCTTTTGCAAGGCGCAACCTTAAGAAGTGTTCATTTCAAGTAGAAAAAACGTTCAATTAACGTGCGGCCGCAAAGACTCGTTAATTTCACTCAAATTACCGCTTGAAACTAGGGTTAACGTTGAAAGTTAGGGTTACGGAACAAGGTTAGGGCTAGCGCTCAGGATTAGGGTTATTGGTTAGAGTTAGCGCTAGCGCTTAGGGTTAAGCGAGAGTTAAGGTCAGGACACGTTAGAGTTAGCGGTGTTAGGCCGTGGAAAACAATCTCGACTTGCACGAATCGATACCTAAATAAAGTCAATGAATAGTGGATAGGGAGAGAGGTTGAACGTTTTGCAAATTGGTTGCGTCGGTGATTGAAATGTTTCTACGTGAAATTACTTACTTTTTTGGTACAAAACTAATGCAGTGAAAATGGAATAAATAAAGAAATAAAGAAATAAAGAAAGAAAGATATAAATAAACTAAAAACTCAGCTCGGTCCGTGAAATGATTATATCCGACAACACAGAAAGCGCAAGCCTTAAGCTAACACGCTGCTCATGCAGAAAAAAAGCCCATGAAACATAAAATTTATCAGCAAAGGAAGGCTGAAATACAAAGCAAAACTTACATTTGAGCTGAAGTTTTCTTCTTGCTATAGTTAAACCTGCGATCAGGCGTTCTCTGTCTTTTTTCTTCGCGGCGGGATCGATTCTATTGCAATTCAAAGTACATCTGCTTGGAAAACCACGATACACACTCACGGAACGCTTGCTTGCGAATTTAACCGACCTGCGATTTCTCTTTGGCCGGGGGTCCCGTAAAAATGGCTGAGAAACTTGTCTTCGACTTTGCTGCCTGGCCTCTCTCGCCAGTTCCCTCCCGGCCGGCCGTGTCTGAGTCACGCATCACGCTAGCACACACGATACGTATACGTATACATACATAAACTGTACGCGTATGAAACATAAACATAAACATACGTATGAAAGATTATTATGGGATGTCCCAGAAATTTTTGCAGCGGAGGATGTTAAGGCCGCCCATTTCAAGAAAATATTAAGAGTCTAGAAAGCAGTTCTAATTTCCAATACTGACACATGCCGAAGTTTAGCAAATGAGCTTTAAGTCCGCGACGGATGCTTTGTTTTGGAAGAAGAATCCTTTCTAGACTCTACCACCTGGCTCACTTGTTCTTCAGTGGCTAAGTTAACGGCGGACTTTAGCCATCTCGGAACAAAAACACGCCTCGGTTCTTTGAGGCATGCTGGTGACTTTCATCGAGGATCAAAGGCTTAATGATGCCAAATCTCCTACCAGGCGGTCGCAAATATTCCTCAAATAAGCTTCGAATATCGGTGGAAATAACCAGCAAACACTGCTTAATTAACAGGTAAGCTCTGAATTTGTGTTATCAAAGTAATCGATGCTTTGCGCGCCAAAAGCCAACGTCACAATGGCAGCTAAAAAAAACATATCCAGATCCTTACCGGTCAAAACGGCAATTCAATTACAAAGACACGAAGAAGGGTTTTGAAAGAAGAAGAAAAACAGAACAAAAAAGAGAACATTTCAGCGACCTCGAATTGAACCCTCGAGTGTCACGACAAAACAAATTCGAATCAGCTCCGTTCAGCGCGTTATCCACTTGAGCTAACAAAGCAGCAGTGAAAAACGATTGTGTTATAGTCACTTGATCCGTTAGCGAAACAAAAGGTTTCTTTTGTTTTTCCTTTAACAATAGATCTCCAAAAGATGCCGCTTGGAAAACTGAGGGTTGTTTGCATACGTAATATCTCAACAACGAAGAGCAACCCAGCGAAAAAAAATTCAGAGCAATGTTTCTCAGGTGAAACGGAACCCACATGCCAAAATTCAGGCCCTTTCGCGAACATTTTTTTTTTCAGCCAAATAGTCACTTAGCATGGTTTTGCACTCACCCCTTCAATAGTCTCTCTCTGTACGCATTGCAGACCTATAGTCTCTATAATAAAGCTCTCGGTACGCATTGCAGACCTATGGCAGAGACTATTGAAGGGGTGAGTGTAAAACCATGCTAAGTGACTATTTGGCTGAAAAAAAAAATGTTCGCGAAAGGGCCTGAATTTTGGCATATGGGTTTCGTTTTACCTGAGAAACATTGCTCTGAATTTTTTTTCGCTGGGTTGCTCTTCGTTGTCAAGATATTACGTATGCAAACAACCCTCAGTTTTCCAAGCGGTATCTTTTGGAGATCTATTGTTAAACGAAAAACAAAAGAAACCTTTTGTTTCGCTAAAGGATGAAGTCACTATAACGCAATCACTTCTCACCTCTGTTTCGTTAGCTCAAGTGGATAACGCGCCGAACGGAGATGATTCGAATTTGTTTTGTCGTGACACTCGAGGGTTCAATTCGAGGTCGGTGAAATCTTTCTTTTTTTTGTTCTGTTTTTGTTCTTCTTTCAAAAACCTTCTTCGTGTCTTTGTAATTGAAGACTTCGGTGGAAAAAGGGCGGAAGGTGTTTTACTCAAAATTTAACTTTGTCAGAAACGCTCCAAATTTCGCATGTAGTTTTGATTAGGTGCGTTAAAGAATGTTCTGCATGTTTTCTTGCTGAAGTTTGCTAGTTTTCGAAATGTTACGTATGCAAAAAACTGTAGTTTGTGGTCACGTCAGCACGTGACCGCAAAGACGGTAATTTCACTTAAATCAAGCAAAATATTGATCTTTTGCAAGGCGCAACCTTAAGAAGTGTTCATTTCAAGTAGAAAAAACGTTCAATTAACGTGCGGCCGCAAAGACTCGTTAATTTCACTCAAATTACCGCTTGAAACTAGGGTTAACGTTGAAAGTTAGGGTTACGGAACAAGGTTAGGGCTAGCGCTCAGGATTAGGGTTATTGGTTAGAGTTAGCGCTAGCGCTTAGGGTTAAGCGAGAGTTAAGGTCAGGACACGTTAGAGTTAGCGGTGTTAGGCCGTGGAAAACAATCTCGACTTGCACGAATCGATACCTAAATAAAGTCAATGAATAGTGGATAGGGAGAGAGGTTGAACGTTTTGCAAATTGGTTGCGTCGGTGATTGAAATGTTTCTACGTGAAATTACTTACTTTTTTGGTACAAAACTAATGCAGTGAAAATGGAATAAATAAAGAAATAAAGAAAGAAAGATATAAATAAACTAAAAACTCAGCTCGGTCCGTGAAATGATTATATCCGACAACACAGAAAGCGCAAGCCTTAAGCTAACACGCTGCTCATGCAGAAAAAAAGCCCATGAAACATAAAATTTATCAGCAAAGGAAGGCTGAAATACAAAGCAAAACTTACATTTGAGCTGAAGTTTTCTTCTTGCTATAGTTAAACCTGCGATCAGGCGTTCTCTGTCTTTTTTCTTCGCGGCGGGATCGATTCTATTGCAATTCAAAGTACATCTGCTTGGAAAACCACGATACACACTCACGGAACGCTTGCTTGCGAATTTAACCGACCTGCGATTTCTCTTTGGCCGGGGGTCCCGTAAAAATGGCTGAGAAACTTGTCTTCGACTTTGCTGCCTGGCCTCTCTCGCCAGTTCCCTCCCGGCCGGCCGTGTCTGAGTCACGCATCACGCTAGCACACACGATACGTATACGTATACATACATAAACTGTACGCGTATGAAACATAAACATAAACATACGTATGAAAGATTATTATGGGATGTCCCAGAAATTTTTGCAGCGGAGGATGTTAAGGCCGCCCATTTCAAGAAAATATTAAGAGTCTAGAAAGCAGTTCTAATTTCCAATACTGACACATGCCGAAGTTTAGCAAATGAGCTTTAAGTCCGCGACGGATGCTTTGTTTTGGAAGAAGAATCCTTTCTAGACTCTACCACCTGGCTCACTTGTTCTTCAGTGGCTAAGTTAACGGCGGACTTTAGCCATCTCGGAACAAAAACACGCCTCGGTTCTTTGAGGCATGCTGGTGACTTTCATCGAGGATCAAAGGCTTAATGATGCCAAATCTCCTACCAGGCGGTCGCAAATATTCCTCAAATAAGCTTCGAATATCGGTGGAAATAACCAGCAAACACTGCTTAATTAACAGGTAAGCTCTGAATTTGTGTTATCAAAGTAATCGATGCTTTGCGCGCCAAAAGCCAACGTCACAATGGCAGCTAAAAAAAACATATCCAGATCCTTACCGGTCAAAACGGCAATTCAATTACAAAGACACGAAGAAGGGTTTTGAAAGAAGAAGAAAAACAGAACAAAAAAGAGAACATTTCAGCGACCTCGAATTGAACCCTCGAGTGTCACGACAAAACAAATTCGAATCAGCTCCGTTCAGCGCGTTATCCACTTGAGCTAACAAAGCAGCAGTGAAAAACGATTGTGTTATAGTCACTTGATCCGTTAGCGAAACAAAAGGTTTCTTTTGTTTTTCCTTTAACAATAGATCTCCAAAAGATGCCGCTTGGAAAACTGAGGGTTGTTTGCATACGTAATATCTCAACAACGAAGAGCAACCCAGCGAAAAAAAATTCAGAGCAATGTTTCTCAGGTGAAACGGAACCCACATGCCAAAATTCAGGCCCTTTCGCGAACATTTTTTTTTTCAGCCAAATAGTCACTTAGCATGGTTTTGCACTCACCCCTTCAATAGTCTCTCTCTGTACGCATTGCAGACCTATAGTCTCTATAATAAAGCTCTCGGTACGCATTGCAGACCTATGGCAGAGACTATTGAAGGGGTGAGTGTAAAACCATGCTAAGTGACTATTTGGCTGAAAAAAAAAATGTTCGCGAAAGGGCCTGAATTTTGGCATATGGGTTTCGTTTTACCTGAGAAACATTGCTCTGAATTTTTTTTCGCTGGGTTGCTCTTCGTTGTCAAGATATTACGTATGCAAACAACCCTCAGTTTTCCAAGCGGTATCTTTTGGAGATCTATTGTTAAACGAAAAACAAAAGAAACCTTTTGTTTCGCTAAAGGATGAAGTCACTATAACGCAATCACTTCTCACCTCTGTTTCGTTAGCTCAAGTGGATAACGCGCCGAACGGAGATGATTCGAATTTGTTTTGTCGTGACACTCGAGGGTTCAATTCGAGGTCGGTGAAATCTTTCTTTTTTTTGTTCTGTTTTTGTTCTTCTTTCAAAAACCTTCTTCGTGTCTTTGTAATTGAAGACTTCGGTGGAAAAAGGGCGGAAGGTGTTTTACTCAAAATTTAACTTTGTCAGAAACGCTCCAAATTTCGCATGTAGTTTTGATTAGGTGCGTTAAAGAATGTTCTGCATGTTTTCTTGCTGAAGTTTGCTAGTTTTCGAAATGTTACGTATGCAAAAAACTGTAGTTTGTGGTCACGTCAGCACGTGACCGCAAAGACGGTAATTTCACTTAAATCAAGCAAAATATTGATCTTTTGCAAGGCGCAACCTTAAGAAGTGTTCATTTCAAGTAGAAAAAACGTTCAATTAACGTGCGGCCGCAAAGACTCGTTAATTTCACTCAAATTACCGCTTGAAACTAGGGTTAACGTTGAAAGTTAGGGTTACGGAACAAGGTTAGGGCTAGCGCTCAGGATTAGGGTTATTGGTTAGAGTTAGCGCTAGCGCTTAGGGTTAAGCGAGAGTTAAGGTCAGGACACGTTAGAGTTAGCGGTGTTAGGCCGTGGAAAACAATCTCGACTTGCACGAATCGATACCTAAATAAAGTCAATGAATAGTGGATAGGGAGAGAGGTTGAACGTTTTGCAAATTGGTTGCGTCGGTGATTGAAATGTTTCTACGTGAAATTACTTACTTTTTTGGTACAAAACTAATGCAGTGAAAATGGAATAAATAAAGAAATAAAGAAAGAAAGATATAAATAAACTAAAAACTCAGCTCGGTCCGTGAAATGATTATATCCGACAACACAGAAAGCGCAAGCCTTAAGCTAACACGCTGCTCATGCAGAAAAAAAGCCCATGAAACATAAAATTTATCAGCAAAGGAAGGCTGAAATACAAAGCAAAACTTACATTTGAGCTGAAGTTTTCTTCTTGCTATAGTTAAACCTGCGATCAGGCGTTCTCTGTCTTTTTTCTTCGCGGCGGGATCGATTCTATTGCAATTCAAAGTACATCTGCTTGGAAAACCACGATACACACTCACGGAACGCTTGCTTGCGAATTTAACCGACCTGCGATTTCTCTTTGGCCGGGGGTCCCGTAAAAATGGCTGAGAAACTTGTCTTCGACTTTGCTGCCTGGCCTCTCTCGCCAGTTCCCTCCCGGCCGGCCGTGTCTGAGTCACGCATCACGCTAGCACACACGATACGTATACGTATACATACATAAACTGTACGCGTATGAAACATAAACATAAACATACGTATGAAAGATTATTATGGGATGTCCCAGAAATTTTTGCAGCGGAGGATGTTAAGGCCGCCCATTTCAAGAAAATATTAAGAGTCTAGAAAGCAGTTCTAATTTCCAATACTGACACATGCCGAAGTTTAGCAAATGAGCTTTAAGTCCGCGACGGATGCTTTGTTTTGGAAGAAGAATCCTTTCTAGACTCTACCACCTGGCTCACTTGTTCTTCAGTGGCTAAGTTAACGGCGGACTTTAGCCATCTCGGAACAAAAACACGCCTCGGTTCTTTGAGGCATGCTGGTGACTTTCATCGAGGATCAAAGGCTTAATGATGCCAAATCTCCTACCAGGCGGTCGCAAATATTCCTCAAATAAGCTTCGAATATCGGTGGAAATAACCAGCAAACACTGCTTAATTAACAGGTAAGCTCTGAATTTGTGTTATCAAAGTAATCGATGCTTTGCGCGCCAAAAGCCAACGTCACAATGGCAGCTAAAAAAAACATATCCAGATCCTTACCGGTCAAAACGGCAATTCAATTACAAAGACACGAAGAAGGGTTTTGAAAGAAGAAGAAAAACAGAACAAAAAAGAGAACATTTCAGCGACCTCGAATTGAACCCTCGAGTGTCACGACAAAACAAATTCGAATCAGCTCCGTTCAGCGCGTTATCCACTTGAGCTAACAAAGCAGCAGTGAAAAACGATTGTGTTATAGTCACTTGATCCGTTAGCGAAACAAAAGGTTTCTTTTGTTTTTCCTTTAACAATAGATCTCCAAAAGATGCCGCTTGGAAAACTGAGGGTTGTTTGCATACGTAATATCTCAACAACGAAGAGCAACCCAGCGAAAAAAAATTCAGAGCAATGTTTCTCAGGTGAAACGGAACCCACATGCCAAAATTCAGGCCCTTTCGCGAACATTTTTTTTTTCAGCCAAATAGTCACTTAGCATGGTTTTGCACTCACCCCTTCAATAGTCTCTCTCTGTACGCATTGCAGACCTATAGTCTCTATAATAAAGCTCTCGGTACGCATTGCAGACCTATGGCAGAGACTATTGAAGGGGTGAGTGTAAAACCATGCTAAGTGACTATTTGGCTGAAAAAAAAAATGTTCGCGAAAGGGCCTGAATTTTGGCATATGGGTTTCGTTTTACCTGAGAAACATTGCTCTGAATTTTTTTTCGCTGGGTTGCTCTTCGTTGTCAAGATATTACGTATGCAAACAACCCTCAGTTTTCCAAGCAGTATCTTTTGGAGATCTATTGTTAAACGAAAAACAAAAGAAACCTTTTGTTTCGCTAAAGGATGAAGTCACTATAACGCAATCACTTCTCACCTCTGTTTCGTTAGCTCAAGTGGATAACGCGCCGAACGGAGATGATTCGAATTTGTTTTGTCGTGACACTCGAGGGTTCAATTCGAGGTCGGTGAAATCTTTCTTTTTTTTGTTCTGTTTTTGTTCTTCTTTCAAAAACCTTCTTCGTGTCTTTGTAATTGAAGACTTCGGTGGAAAAAGGGCGGAAGGTGTTTTACTCAAAATTTAACTTTGTCAGAAACGCTCCAAATTTCGCATGTAGTTTTGATTAGGTGCGTTAAAGAATGTTCTGCATGTTTTCTTGCTGAAGTTTGCTAGTTTTCGAAATGTTACGTATGCAAAAAACTGTAGTTTGTGGTCACGTCAGCACGTGACCGCAAAGACGGTAATTTCACTTAAATCAAGCAAAATATTGATCTTTTGCAAGGCGCAACCTTAAGAAGTGTTCATTTCAAGTAGAAAAAACGTTCAATTAACGTGCGGCCGCAAAGACTCGTTAATTTCACTCAAATTACCGCTTGAAACTAGGGTTAACGTTGAAAGTTAGGGTTACGGAACAAGGTTAGGGCTAGCGCTCAGGATTAGGGTTATTGGTTAGAGTTAGCGCTAGCGCTTAGGGTTAAGCGAGAGTTAAGGTCAGGACACGTTAGAGTTAGCGGTGTTAGGCCGTGGAAAACAATCTCGACTTGCACGAATCGATACCTAAATAAAGTCAATGAATAGTGGATAGGGAGAGAGGTTGAACGTTTTGCAAATTGGTTGCGTCGGTGATTGAAATGTTTCTACGTGAAATTACTTACTTTTTTGGTACAAAACTAATGCAGTGAAAATGGAATAAATAAAGAAATAAAGAAAGAAAGATATAAATAAACTAAAAACTCAGCTCGGTCCGTGAAATGATTATATCCGACAACACAGAAAGCGCAAGCCTTAAGCTAACACGCTGCTCATGCAGAAAAAAAGCCCATGAAACATAAAATTTATCAGCAAAGGAAGGCTGAAATACAAAGCAAAACTTACATTTGAGCTGAAGTTTTCTTCTTGCTATAGTTAAACCTGCGATCAGGCGTTCTCTGTCTTTTTTCTTCGCGGCGGGATCGATTCTATTGCAATTCAAAGTACATCTGCTTGGAAAACCACGATACACACTCACGGAACGCTTGCTTGCGAATTTAACCGACCTGCGATTTCTCTTTGGCCGGGGGTCCCGTAAAAATGGCTGAGAAACTTGTCTTCGACTTTGCTGCCTGGCCTCTCTCGCCAGTTCCCTCCCGGCCGGCCGTGTCTGAGTCACGCATCACGCTAGCACACACGATACGTATACGTATACATACATAAACTGTACGCGTATGAAACATAAACATAAACATACGTATGAAAGATTATTATGGGATGTCCCAGAAATTTTTGCAGCGGAGGATGTTAAGGCCGCCCATTTCAAGAAAATATTAAGAGTCTAGAAAGCAGTTCTAATTTCCAATACTGACACATGCCGAAGTTTAGCAAATGAGCTTTAAGTCCGCGACGGATGCTTTGTTTTGGAAGAAGAATCCTTTCTAGACTCTACCACCTGGCTCACTTGTTCTTCAGTGGCTAAGTTAACGGCGGACTTTAGCCATCTCGGAACAAAAACACGCCTCGGTTCTTTGAGGCATGCTGGTGACTTTCATCGAGGATCAAAGGCTTAATGATGCCAAATCTCCTACCAGGCGGTCGCAAATATTCCTCAAATAAGCTTCGAATATCGGTGGAAATAACCAGCAAACACTGCTTAATTAACAGGTAAGCTCTGAATTTGTGTTATCAAAGTAATCGATGCTTTGCGCGCCAAAAGCCAACGTCACAATGGCAGCTAAAAAAAACATATCCAGATCCTTACCGGTCAAAACGGCAATTCAATTACAAAGACACGAAGAAGGGTTTTGAAAGAAGAAGAAAAACAGAACAAAAAAGAGAACATTTCAGCGACCTCGAATTGAACCCTCGAGTGTCACGACAAAACAAATTCGAATCAGCTCCGTTCAGCGCGTTATCCACTTGAGCTAACAAAGCAGCAGTGAAAAACGATTGTGTTATAGTCACTTGATCCGTTAGCGAAACAAAAGGTTTCTTTTGTTTTTCCTTTAACAATAGATCTCCAAAAGATGCCGCTTGGAAAACTGAGGGTTGTTTGCATACGTAATATCTCAACAACGAAGAGCAACCCAGCGAAAAAAAATTCAGAGCAATGTTTCTCAGGTGAAACGGAACCCACATGCCAAAATTCAGGCCCTTTCGCGAACATTTTTTTTTTCAGCCAAATAGTCACTTAGCATGGTTTTGCACTCACCCCTTCAATAGTCTCTCTCTGTACGCATTGCAGACCTATAGTCTCTATAATAAAGCTCTCGGTACGCATTGCAGACCTATGGCAGAGACTATTGAAGGGGTGAGTGTAAAACCATGCTAAGTGACTATTTGGCTGAAAAAAAAAATGTTCGCGAAAGGGCCTGAATTTTGGCATATGGGTTTCGTTTTACCTGAGAAACATTGCTCTGAATTTTTTTTCGCTGGGTTGCTCTTCGTTGTCAAGATATTACGTATGCAAACAACCCTCAGTTTTCCAAGCGGTATCTTTTGGAGATCTATTGTTAAACGAAAAACAAAAGAAACCTTTTGTTTCGCTAAAGGATGAAGTCACTATAACGCAATCACTTCTCACCTCTGTTTCGTTAGCTCAAGTGGATAACGCGCCGAACGGAGATGATTCGAATTTGTTTTGTCGTGACACTCGAGGGTTCAATTCGAGGTCGGTGAAATCTTTCTTTTTTTTGTTCTGTTTTTGTTCTTCTTTCAAAAACCTTCTTCGTGTCTTTGTAATTGAAGACTTCGGTGGAAAAAGGGCGGAAGGTGTTTTACTCAAAATTTAACTTTGTCAGAAACGCTCCAAATTTCGCATGTAGTTTTGATTAGGTGCGTTAAAGAATGTTCTGCATGTTTTCTTGCTGAAGTTTGCTAGTTTTCGAAATGTTACGTATGCAAAAAACTGTAGTTTGTGGTCACGTCAGCACGTGACCGCAAAGACGGTAATTTCACTTAAATCAAGCAAAATATTGATCTTTTGCAAGGCGCAACCTTAAGAAGTGTTCATTTCAAGTAGAAAAAACGTTCAATTAACGTGCGGCCGCAAAGACTCGTTAATTTCACTCAAATTACCGCTTGAAACTAGGGTTAACGTTGAAAGTTAGGGTTACGGAACAAGGTTAGGGCTAGCGCTCAGGATTAGGGTTATTGGTTAGAGTTAGCGCTAGCGCTTAGGGTTAAGCGAGAGTTAAGGTCAGGACACGTTAGAGTTAGCGGTGTTAGGCCGTGGAAAACAATCTCGACTTGCACGAATCGATACCTAAATAAAGTCAATGAATAGTGGATAGGGAGAGAGGTTGAACGTTTTGCAAATTGGTTGCGTCGGTGATTGAAATGTTTCTACGTGAAATTACTTACTTTTTTGGTACAAAACTAATGCAGTGAAAATGGAATAAATAAAGAAATAAAGAAATAAAGAAAGAAAGATATAAATAAACTAAAAACTCAGCTCGGTCCGTGAAATGATTATATCCGACAACACAGAAAGCGCAAGCCTTAAGCTAACACGCTGCTCATGCAGAAAAAAAGCCCATGAAACATAAAATTTATCAGCAAAGGAAGGCTGAAATACAAAGCAAAACTTACATTTGAGCTGAAGTTTTCTTCTTGCTATAGTTAAACCTGCGATCAGGCGTTCTCTGTCTTTTTTCTTCGCGGCGGGATCGATTCTATTGCAATTCAAAGTACATCTGCTTGGAAAACCACGATACACACTCACGGAACGCTTGCTTGCGAATTTAACCGACCTGCGATTTCTCTTTGGCCGGGGGTCCCGTAAAAATGGCTGAGAAACTTGTCTTCGACTTTGCTGCCTGGCCTCTCTCGCCAGTTCCCTCCCGGCCGGCCGTGTCTGAGTCACGCATCACGCTAGCACACACGATACGTATACGTATACATACATAAACTGTACGCGTATGAAACATAAACATAAACATACGTATGAAAGATTATTATGGGATGTCCCAGAAATTTTTGCAGCGGAGGATGTTAAGGCCGCCCATTTCAAGAAAATATTAAGAGTCTAGAAAGCAGTTCTAATTTCCAATACTGACACATGCCGAAGTTTAGCAAATGAGCTTTAAGTCCGCGACGGATGCTTTGTTTTGGAAGAAGAATCCTTTCTAGACTCTACCACCTGGCTCACTTGTTCTTCAGTGGCTAAGTTAACGGCGGACTTTAGCCATCTCGGAACAAAAACACGCCTCGGTTCTTTGAGGCATGCTGGTGACTTTCATCGAGGATCAAAGGCTTAATGATGCCAAATCTCCTACCAGGCGGTCGCAAATATTCCTCAAATAAGCTTCGAATATCGGTGGAAATAACCAGCAAACACTGCTTAATTAACAGGTAAGCTCTGAATTTGTGTTATCAAAGTAATCGATGCTTTGCGCGCCAAAAGCCAACGTCACAATGGCAGCTAAAAAAAACATATCCAGATCCTTACCGGTCAAAACGGCAATTCAATTACAAAGACACGAAGAAGGGTTTTGAAAGAAGAAGAAAAACAGAACAAAAAAGAGAACATTTCAGCGACCTCGAATTGAACCCTCGAGTGTCACGACAAAACAAATTCGAATCAGCTCCGTTCAGCGCGTTATCCACTTGAGCTAACAAAGCAGCAGTGAAAAACGATTGTGTTATAGTCACTTGATCCGTTAGCGAAACAAAAGGTTTCTTTTGTTTTTCCTTTAACAATAGATCTCCAAAAGATGCCGCTTGGAAAACTGAGGGTTGTTTGCATACGTAATATCTCAACAACGAAGAGCAACCCAGCGAAAAAAAATTCAGAGCAATGTTTCTCAGGTGAAACGGAACCCACATGCCAAAATTCAGGCCCTTTCGCGAACATTTTTTTTTTCAGCCAAATAGTCACTTAGCATGGTTTTGCACTCACCCCTTCAATTACTAAATTTACTTTCCAATGGAAAGCAGGAAATTGTTAGTCTCAAGCCCTGCATGCACACACAGAGCTATTAATGGTACAACCAGAAGTTCACTGGTCAACTCCAAATACTACAGCTATGAAATCAAATTCTTGCTATTAAACAAGTGTATTTATTGATAATGATTGTTGAAAGTTGACTGTAGCAGTCATTAACACAATAAAAAGACAATTGGTGTAACTTTAAAGGCTTTAATGCCTTTGATTTATGAACATGAACACCAATGATTACCTCTCCTCCTGCTTCTTGCACATTTGGATTCCAACACAGAATGCGATTGTCCTAAGAAAGGTGCACAAAAATAAGCACTGACAGAGATATTATATTACCACATGCAAAGCAAAGCTTCTAAAGCTTTTAATTCAATGTAATAATGTCCTTTAATACAGAACCTACGCAACACAGTAGGTATAGGAGTACAAAATTTCTTTACCAGAAGACCATCATGATAATAAGTATTGCTGACAGCATTATTCAAGTACTAAGGTAAAAGATTGTACATTCGCTACTTGCACAAGACCCATAATCCCTTGCGTTTTGGGGGGGTAACCAGTAGAAGAAATGTATGGTATCATGACAAAAATTAGTCCGGTGAGCTCGCAAAACCAGCTACTAATGCTTAAAAATGCACCAGAATTTACCAAAATCATGATAGGAGAAATTTGTACTAGTTTATAACTAAATGTAGAGAAATTTTTTTTTGTCCATAATTTTTTTGTAAAATTACAAGACGATGTATGGACAAAAAACAAATTTCTCTACATTTAGTTATAAACTAGTACAAATTTCTCCTATCGTGATTTTGGTAAATTCTGGTGCATTTTTAAGCATTAGTAGCTGGTTTTGCGAGCTCACCGAACTAATTTTTGTCATGATACCATACATTTCTTCTACTGGTTACCCCCCAAAATGCAAAGGATTATGGATATGCGCAAGTAGCGAATTAGTGCAAAGTCATGTACTTTACCTTGGCACAACTCATGAGTAAGTCTGGATCCTGAGGACACCAGGCTATTGACAGGATTCCCCTAGAATCATAAGACAGCATTAAAAATTAATTTCATACATGTATGTTCAGATTTTCAAGAGTTTAATATATAAAATATAAACTTGTACATGTAAGGATCTACCTCTGATGGCCTTCCAGCACTTTCATAGGAGATGTAGCAAACCTAAGGTCCCACATCTGCAAATTCAAAGGAAAGAACAGCAAGTTACAAAATGCATGGTGTATAATTATTTTAATAAGACTGTCAACAATACAAAATTCAAAAATAAATTATAAATAAATAAAAAAGAGTGGCAGCTATTCATCAACTATTTACTGGATTGAATCAGAATTTGTTACTTTTTGTTAAATGATATACGTACATGTAAAGCACTTATTATTATTATAACAACTTCAAAAAGAAATTAATGACAATCAGACAGGAAAATTGCCGACTGCAGTAATATTGAAAAAAAGTCAGAGGCAGGTCAATAATGAAAGTGATAATCACTTTACCCTGACGCAAAATATTTTATGAAGATGGACATTTACCAGCCTGTCAAAGGTGATCATAAAAACAGGGATAAAACAGTAAAATCGGTCCCACCCTGATCACAAGAACATGTCTTGTGAATGGACCAGACCAAGAAAGCTCAACATATATTGGCAAGCTGGGAGTCCAGGATTATGAGATACAGCAAAAACATATCATTGCAGAATTTTTTTGGGAAAGGAGGCATCTTTCTGGGTGAGTGAAAATTACACCAGGCGAGTACATTTTGAGAGTCACTTGCACGAATGGCGAGTGCTGTCAAAATTTAGTTTCCAACACTGTGTTTCATTAAGGGCCAGGCAGCAGGCAGATTGACTGGCTGTGAGGATGACTTTGTCCGCCTGGTTTGACCATTTGAAGGAAGGTTCTGTTCAAAATGTTTTGCCCCCTGTTAACATTAATGAAACCCCAGCTATTCACTCTTACTACAATAATTGTAATTACGCACCTGAATTACTGGATATCTGTCATCTTCGGAGGCTAACACCATCTGTGTTGCCACATCTGGATGCCATTCAACTGCCTTACATCGAATCTGCAACAAACATACAGTTTTACCTTTTGTGAACTGCATCTTACAGACGAGTATTCTATATATACTATTTGATAAGTGCCAAGCACATGTATTACATTGTACATGTATCATCACTACATGTACAAGTACATCCATTGATCCCTGTTACTTACTGTAGCACTCTGATCACTGACTTTGATGATCGGTTCATTCTTTCTCAAGTCCCACACAACACAGCGGCCACAAGGAGATGCTGAGGCCAAGATGTGCTGTACTTGTCTGTTCCATGACACACAACTGATGTTATCAGGCGGGAGAGTTTTACTTCCTGGTGTCAGAGGGTTACTAGGGTTCGTCAAATCCCAGATGTAAATCTCAGAATCACTAGCTCCCGATGCCAACAAGCTTGATTTAAAGGGATTGAAGTCCAGAGCTTGGACTGGCCCTACAGCACAAGGAAAAGAAATATGTTTCATGAGGGACTTGTAAATCTAGCAGACAGCGAAGAT
The DNA here is from genome assembly GCA_964020085.1 of Micromussa lordhowensis. Lineage (NCBI taxonomy): Eukaryota > Metazoa > Cnidaria > Anthozoa > Scleractinia > Lobophylliidae > Micromussa > Micromussa lordhowensis. Next base: position 48,723,421 of record OZ026595.1, on the reverse strand, counting down.
CTTTATTAATTATTTCACTGCTTGATTACCTGTATGTTTAGTTGACTGAAAAACCATTGAGTCATCAACATCTCCAGAAAGAATCTTGCTTGCATCATAGATGCTAATAACACCATTATCACTCCCACCAATTAAAAGTCCTGATGACGAACTGGAAGACTCCATTCCATGTGATCCCCAGACCAGTTTGTGGAACCTTCAGTTGATAAAAAGAAAACAACACAAACATGGTATTGAAACCGACTGTCGATTCTGACTCTAGATCACTTATATTATGTGTACTGGGATTCTTCTAATAAATCATTACATTTTTAATAATTCTTACATTTTACAGGTAGTTGATTACTCGGTTTGGAATTTAAGACCCACCTGTGTTCTGAAGCCACAGTTCCTGCAAGTGGTGCCACTGTATCACCACTTGACAAGTCAAGAGCAAAAATTTCAAGAGCAGCATTGGTGCTGAAAGAGAGCAAGCAAAACAAGTTGAATAAAATCCTTGTTAGAGCACAAGGTCAGCTGGACAACCTTAATTAACAAGACCAGGATGCAACAAATGGACATTATGCTAATAGCAGTCTTTGATCTTACACTGTGTTACAAAAGGGTTAATAATGAACTATTATTGCTGAACTTGTTTAGAGCGGACACCCTGTATTAAGCGGACACTAGTGACGGTCCCAACGGTGTTCGCTTAATACAGGTTTCACTGTAATTAACTAATACCTGCCATTAAAAGCGTCCTAAGTATATACAATAGGACTACATTTTGGCTGCTATGGAAATTATCTTCCTCCTCCTCTACCGAAAAATAAGGCTAGTTTGGAAACAATTGAATGGAAAAAAAGTCCACAGATGCCAAAATTGCCACAGACTACATTCTTTTTCATTTCAATTATTTCCAAATTGTACTAGCAAATAGCCATATTGCCTGTTTATTATTATATTACACATAGAGAGGTTCAAATTAGCTGTCAATACTCCATTCCCTCTATGACACATGCACACAGGGAATCATGGTTGTTGTATGTAATGTCTCGAAGATGTCGTGTGTGTTATGAATACAACTACCACAATTCCATGTGCACAAGCATCATAGGGGAAATAGCCCATTTCAGTGAGAAAAACATGAAATTGGCACATCTACCTGAAGGTAGCGTCAAGCTGTTGAGCCGCTGTGCCTGCCGCTAAATAGATTGGGTACTGGGGAGCAGGGCTCCATGCAATGTTTGCTGTTCTCTTCACCTCCTTGACTTTCATTTTACCTGTAAGAAAACAGTGATTAGGAAGTTTTGAATAAAATCACACATTGTTATATAAAACTAGGAACATAACAGTTTCCTTTTAAGCTACATGGACTACTGCATGTTTATATGCATTGTCATTTCATTGTGTCAACAAAATTTCCAATTTTGATCTTTAATGGGCACATTTATTAACTGTGATTACTAACACTGAAACCTGGTTGATCCACTTATTTGGTTCCAACCTTTTGTATGTTATATCCATTGTTATGCTTGCACAATCAAAACAAACATAAAATTAGGTCTAGAGCAGCTGTCACCTACTTAAGTATACATGTAGATTATTAAATAAGATCTATGTTATACCGTGATATCTGTCAACCCGTACAACCTGGTCCAGACAGAGGAAATTCGCACATAAACAAGACAATTTTGATGGATGCGAACTCAGATAATAATTAACTACATATTCCCTAGTAGGTCGAATTAACATAGAGGGATTTTTTTGTTGAACGTTTTCTGAAGTGTATTCAAAAGAGGGACGATTCTTAAGAAAAGCAAACATAAATTGCGGTGTTATGAGGGTTAAGCTTGAACATTACTCAAATTTTCAGATTGTTGTCTAAAAAACCGGTTCTCGTCAATTCATATCGATCTTCGAAGTGATGCTTACGAAAAATAACAACAGAAAGAATTAACACAATTATTATTGACACACACAGACCTTAAATTTCACTTTTAAAACACTAATGATAAATTTGGTATATAAACCTATTTTCTTGGAGAAATCCCACATGATCGAAACAACTGAAGATCGCTCGTAAAAACCTACAACAGTATATACTTGTAGCAAGTTACCTACCTTTGCTTTGCGTTTCTTCTGCAAAAATATAGTTTTATAAAACTAGAAATAAGTTTGAAATATTAACGTTTGTCAGACCAAGGAAAAGTAGTAACTGTATTGGAGAATTCCGCCGCTGTGGATCACCATACGTGTAAATCTTAAACGACTCCACTCTCAGCAACGTGGCAAATATTTCACGACCAGCCTCGCTCTGAAGATGCAACAATGGTCAGTTGTTGTCAGCACAATCATAGCTGACATCATATAGACAGGCACAAGCAGTCTTCAGAAGATGTGGAGGCGCCCCAAAGACAACGCCTAGTAAAAAATGAACTATACATTACCTTTAAACTCTGCAATTGTCTAGATCTGTTCGGTACGTCTATTGGCCCTAGAACTTGCTCAAGCTAAATATGTAACGCTAGCGTTTAATACGAAAAATGGTGTTTCGCCTTGTTATTGGCGACTCGCTTCACGTTCTCCAAAATACATGACGCAGAACTCTTTAGTTATTAGTCTTATCAGGGAGGTTAAGCGATGATGACGAGGACGACGCCTCGTCAAAAATGAATTCATATTTTTACCCGCGAAATTCGCCATTGTCTAGATCTTTCGGTACGCCAATGGCTCTGAAAACGTGCTCAGGCTAAATAAGCAATGACAGTGTTCAATTCCAAGTGGAACTCGAAAACTTCCAGGTAGCCTTCGTCGTTCGCGTTCCTCACACTACGCACAACTTGGTCATTTCACTTTGTTTAATAAATATTTTGCAGTGGACGGCAAAGAAATGAACATAGCTTAATAACGCACATGCACAGCTATCGTTTTGCTCATGAAGCCTTTTGTTTGGTGACCATCGCCGTAGCCGCCGTGGTTTGCTTATAAGTTCTCTATATTTCGCTTCTTTCTACCGTGTGTCTTCTTTGAAGAAAAATAAGAAGCCTTAGGAAGCTTAAGACCGCGTGGTGAAATTTATAGCGTATTTTTGCTCATAAAACAAGTAGAAGTCTAAGAAGTTCATTGTGTTGATGGAGTGTCGTGTGTGTGGTGTTTTGTTGTGATAACTGTTTAACTCAAATTTTCGGAAATCTTCAGTTTCAAATAATAACTAAAAAGAGTGATTGAAAATTGAAGGTATGTATGATTTGAACGTCTAGAGAGTATTGTAACTGTTGTTAATGATCTACAATGTGTTAAAAGTTGGCAAAAGAATTAACGCCCACCTTTTTGGAAAAAGGGGGAATTTATGGCCAAAATTTAAGGCTCTCGATGGACGGCCAATCTTTATTGACGAGGTTTCCACGCGAGTGTACGTATATGTTAAAGCAAGACCGACATAAATGAAAGCGAGGCCACAGCCCCTTAGATCCCCCTTACCCCCAACGGCTAATGTTGTTAATTGCCTACACATTTCACTACCTCTTTACAACTAGTCCGATATAAAACTACAACTCAAGAAGCTCCGCCAGAAGTTCTATGGAAATGGTTTGCCACTGACTTTTGTTATTTCTCAACAGACGTTTCGGCTAATGCTTAAGCCTTCATCAGTGATATGAAAACGAAGTTCGTTATCATACGCTATTTAAAGTAACGTAACGCGAAGCTTGCGCGCGTGGCCATGTAATCAGTCATGCTCGCGTGATGCCTTTGTAGGCTTCTGGAAGTACGATATGTTCGTTTCCAGCGTTGGGGTCCAAAGTAGAGTCGCTCGTGGTAATTTGATTCCAAACCAACGACCTTGACGCTAGCAAAGTTCATGTTATGGCTGAATTGGTGGACATGACTTGCGACTTTGGAGTTCTGGACAAAACTTGCCACTGCCTTTTTGTGCTCCGCAATTCGGGTCTTCAATGATCTTTCTGTCTGGCCATAGTACACAAAATTACACTGTGAGCAATCGATTTTGTACACTATGCCTGATTTCTGACGGTCAGAATCGTCCCGCTCTTTGGGGCGCGGAAAAAGGCTGTCGATGGTTTGTTGTGGTTTGTAGGCTACTTTGACCTTTCAAAATGCGACCTATCTTCTCGGAAACGCCCTGTACATACGGCAGCACTACAAAGCCATTGAAGTTGTTCTCGGCGGGTTGTTTGGTTAACGCCCTCTCGCAGTTTCCAATAAAAGACATAGGATAATTGTTATCTCGCAGAACGGCCTTGACTCGTTGTGTTCAAGGCCGTTTCTGCGAGATAACAATTATCCTTTGTGATTTATCCTCTTATTTTGATGTTAAAGTGGGGAAGTGCGAGATAAACTTGTGTAGAATTTTCAGGGTCACAACCAGACTGCGAGAAGCTTATTCTCTCATATATCAGGGAGCAAGAAGCTATTTCTACCAAGAGAAAATGAGTTCTTTACGTGCTCACCGAGCGATAGCGAGGTCAATACGGCAAGGCCGAGGTTTATGCTTTTTCCGTAAAGACCGAACGTTCGAGGTGAATAAGTAGTTTATTACATGGCTCATAAAAAGCTCGCTCTCCTCAGTCAGGGTACTAAAATTCACTCTCAGAGTGTTCCTCGTCACTCGTCGTACTTTAAGAAAAAAGGAATCATGGTTTTTTTAAATTACTTTTTGCTTTGTTTAAGCGGCCCGTAGGCATTGTCAGTGAGAATAATGCCCTAGAATAAGCAATCGGAGCGCGCATTATACTTATGCGCTAAACTTGATACGCGAAACCAAAAAACGTGTCAGCAATTATCACCCTACCAAAATCGTGAAATGAAGTATCGCGAAAATTTCTCGCTCAGGTTTTTAAGGGAATTACCTCTTGGCGAATTTCCATTTCCCTCCCTAAGTGCTGCACCTTATCGCGGTGGAGAGCTTTGCGTACCTTTGTGACCCTGGAAGCTATATCAGCTGGGACTGCAGTCCCTGGTAGGTTCAACCTTGCTGGGCAGGTTCCAGGTGAAAGGTCAGACGAACTGCAGCACCTGGCCCTCCAGGTTGGGGGTTGGGAGAAGGGCCAATAACCCTTCCCTGTAAAACACTTTAGATTACGGAAACCGCAAGTACTTTTCAAGAATTGTATGGGACCGAAGAAGAGACTGGCCAGGTACCTCAGGATTATAATATCGTGTTTACGGACTACCAGAGCAGGATGACATCGAAGGGTGAAAGACACTGTGAAACCCGCCGACCGATGGAGTCACTTCTAAGGAAAGTGGGCCGCCCCAAAACCACCTGGCGCCGCACCGTGGAGAAAGAGAGGACAATGGCGGGCTGGAAGTCTTGGGAGGAAGCGAGAGCCCTGGCTAAGGATAGGGACAACTGGAAGAAGAGAATTGCGGCCTTATGCGCAACAGAGCGCTAAGAGGATAGGTGAGGTGAGGAGTTTCCATTTCGGCTAAATTAACACGAAAAACGCGCTAGTCAGTTACGTCGTTGCAGGTCTAGTACTATAACTTGGATGAACAAAGTCACTGGAGAGGAGGGAGACTAGGCTGGACGGAAGGCTTATTCAGTACTACAGACACAGCATTTGCCCTTTTATTAAATAAATATCTCCACAGCTATGGCTGAATAAACACATTATACTGTTTCAGTGTAGCCTTCTGAAGTGTCGCAAAGACGCAAATGAGTGAATTTCTTATGAATCCTCTACATGAAATATACAGTCGATACATTACATGCAATACATAACATAATAAAAATAAAAATAATAATAATAATAATATAGTGCAAAACTGTGGTATAATACATAGCTTGTGAAGAGGTGAACTGACCACTGAAAGACCTGGAATAACAAAATGTTACCCTTTGTCAGTCATTAAAGACCACACAACATTTGACATTTTTCAATTCTGAAAGCTCGTCATCTATTCTAATCGTGCAATTAAACGCATTAGTCTCTGAAAGCTCCTCGTGGTTTTTCTGTGCGCAAATGTGAAACATCAAATTGTGTGTACAAATTCGAGAAAACTGAACTCAAAATGTAACTAACTCTGCCTGTAAAATGGTAGTTTGTGTTGCACGCAGTTCATCTCGGAAAATGGCAAATAAAAGAAAATATTATTTACCAATGTCAGTAGAAGAGTTTGTCCGTGTAAACCATGAAGTTTAATAAACGGTAATAAGATTGAGTTAGATTTTGTCAAATATTTATGACTGATCTGAGAAGGGGTAAGAGACTAATAATTGCTGCGCGAACGAGCCGCAACATAGTCAGGATTAAGAAGAATGCACTGCAGTTGACCAGAGTGCACAGGTAGATGAACCACTGCGTAAGATATGTCACTATCAACAGAATGTAAAGCAGCATTACTATCTTTTAGATACCCTAGTAATACTGAATAAAGGGGGTAAGTTTCTAAAGAAACTGTGGTGCTGCGTCGGTGGGGAGTATTACAAGATAATTTGATTTTATCAACTGAGTTGATAATGTGAATTGGCCACCGTAAAGAGATTCAAAAGCTGACGTTTCGAACGTTAGCCCTTCGTCGGATTCGCTCGGACGAAGTGCTCACGCTCACAGTTTCTGATAAAAGAACCCGGCTTTCCTGTGTAGAAAATCTTCCATTCTAGTTTTTCTATGTATCTTTGAACCTGACTAAATTCTGTTGTTCACAATTTTGACCAGCAAACCTGAATAAACACAGGCTGCCCTGCCACTACCCCACCCTCAACACCATTTTTCCTCGACCTACAACGCTCCTTTTTGTTATCTGCAAACACCTAACAAAGAAGCAAAGAAGTTATCTTGAAATGGAACAACCTCCTTTTACCCTTAGAAAACATTACAATACAGGAAAACTCCTGCTAGATGCTTCCTATGTCTTTGTACAGCTTCAATTTGTCCGGCAGCGTTTCTCCAAACAGCAGTGGATCGGCTCTGAATTCCACAGTTTCGAGCGGCATGTGACCGTAAGCTCGCACAAACTCGTTCAAACACTCTGATCGCTCCACGAAATGACTAGGGTCTGCCCACAACGATTCAGTCACACAGTCTGGACAGCGGAAACGCTTTCTGCGGGTTACCTGTTCATATATAAGATAGAACCATCTGATGTTGACTAGGATTCTAGCACAAGCAAAATCAAATAATTCCTTTTTTCATGCGCCCTAAATATTCTATTGACCCCTAGCAGAAGCTTCTTAAGCTTCTGCCCCTCAATCCTATTATTAAATCTTCATCCTAGTAATAAGCCTTTCCAGTCCACATGCCCGTTTGGGATTCGACTATGCAAATAGGGACCTGGATTGGAGTGAGTGTAACAGACTGAAATGTGAGTGCGACTTGTCAAACCGATTGCTTATGCTTTCGATAACCGTTTCATATCAAAATAAAAACGATCATCTCCTATTGTACTGTTCAGCAAAAGGGTGGAGTGAGGGTTCTAGGAACGTAACTGGATTAAAAAAGGTTCGACATGTGGCATGTACGCGTTTTCCTCTTATGAAATATTTAAGCAATAGAGCACTTTTTCCGTGTTTACATAGCCTCATCTAAACACAAGGAGAGTTGAGAGAATTCGAGACAGTTATGCAAACCCTCTACTACGTCTCGGGTTTGCATAACTTTCGAGAATTCTCCGAAACTTCCTAGTGTTAAGATGAGGTTATGTAAACGAGGAAAAAGTGCTCTCTATTGCTTTTATAAAATATTCTCAAAAATACGCGCGAATCTAAAACGCCACAACCCTGTTTACATACTCTCATCTAAACACACCTATCGACCAATGAGAGCGCGCGTAGTGGCTCAGTTAATTTATAAAATGAACTCTACACCTTATGGATCAAAACGTACCTTAATCGGTGCCTTGCCAGTGTAGTTAGTGACCATGAAGTTCATAGCAATGTCTTCACAGTTCATGTGTTTGTCAACCCAATCTCTAATGTACGACGGCATCATGTATGTAAACAGATGACTGAAATACTGCGGACGAAACAAAACACGGACAATTGAGTTATCACAGCACGCTTACGATGATGTACCAGTACTAGAAAGAACAGCAAAGAGGAGCGAAACAGGACCGCTTACTGGCGAGCAAGGCGAGAGAAGAGAATTTAAGCTTTATTCTCTCCCCTCAAAAAAATCGGAGAGGGGGCGGCTGTACACAGGCTACTCCAAACTCTGCCGCAAACTCTCCCGATTTCCTTGTCAGCAGTTTAGCGATTTATCATACCACCTTGCGTGTAGATGCTAAAAGCCTCTTCCTGTTCCAGCACAACCGCTACTTGGCTTGTCACGCAACGTTTGTCCAGAAAAAGCGTTGCGTTACCACCTAGTAACGGCTACGACTGCCAATCAAAAACAATTAAAGCATCCAGCGCGTACACGAACCTTATGATGAAAAGCACATCCAGTTAGCACCATGGATACGCTGTTTGTCCACTCAGACTCATACTTATAGCGATTACTGATGTTCTCACTAGTGTGAACACGACCAGGGAATCCCACAAGACGATCAGGAAACTCTCGCCAAGCCTAATGATGAAACAAATAACTCAGTGTTTATCAACAATACACCAGGTTTGGTTAGCACGAGACGGGGAAACTAGGTACGGTTAGAAGAAAGTCTAACTACTAAAAAGGAAAGATATCTGACTTTTCCGCTTCATTGACGAGAAAAGAAAGCAGAAACTATATACAGTTATCACACTAACTTACCTGGAAGCCAAATTCCAATTCGTCTGGTGTAAGCATAAGTATGTCATCATCTATGGCAAGAATCGCTTCTGTTTCAATTTCATTAAAAGGATAAAATCTGCCAAGCAAACCAAAATGACCATTAAGTCAATTCTATAACACAAATGTTGATCCTAGACCGATAGACTTCAAATAGTCATAAACAATTTTTACAAAAAGAAATACGCGAGAATCGAACAGGAATACAGGTGAAAGTTTAAACAATATCAAAAACGGGTTGCAAATATTAGACCTCAAGTGTCCGTGTAGTTTTCGCTCAGGACTTCACTTCGCCACGTTCTAGGATTTCGTCAGCAAATCAATGCTACATTTTACTTCCCTTCTCCTAGATGTGAGCCGTGATGAGAGATGGATCACAACTTGTGAGGTACATGTAGTACCTGCAATGATTCTTACGGTTTGGAACTTTGCTACTCCCCTCTCACGAATTTCGCCTTACACAGCTTACAAGAGGGGATTTCCTACCTGTTACTGAGCTTGTTCTCTTTAGTTCTCACTACTTTTACTGGCTTCGTTAATTTAGGCCACTTGGCAACTATAAAGAGAAAAATAAAGTGTATTTATTAGTGAGACTAACAGAGGTAAGAGTAGGGAAAAATCAATTGCTTTACAAACTGCTGCAAAAGGTTTAAGATCAGACCTGTTGAGCAATAGTTGATCACGACCACAGGCCTAAGGATAAAATCTAAGGTAAAATCTCAGGGACTTCGTGAAAAATCGTAGCATACCGTAAACTTCCGAAAGCAACGACCCTCGTTTCTTTCGGAATTAGCAACCTTTGGGGCACGTCACTTCTGGGGGGGGGTCGTTAGTTTCGGAGAACAATAAACGCCCTTTTTACGAAATAGAAGACGGAAATTCTAAGAGCAGTTCTTAAACATCAAATTAAATTCTAGTTCCGAATTGACATTTCACAACGCTTCGTGGCATAAGCCACTTCTCTTGTCGTAGAGTACTTTAAATCAAGTTACCGTTCGTATCTTACACCTGACTGTTGATTGGAAATATATGTTGCAGGTCAAAATTAAATTCAGGTTAAAATAGTTTGAATCACAATTTCCTTTATCTTCTAACCCTAATCATTCATGAGCCATGAATAATTAGGTTTAAGAAACAAAGAAATTTGATTTTAACCTAAATTTCATTTTGACCTGCAACATATATACTACTGAACCTTGGAATCACATTTTCGGTGGGGGGGAAGGGTGGGGGGAGGGGAAGGGCTGGGCTCGCTACTTTCAAAAGTTTATGCCGGTACATCAAGAAACCGTTTTACTCACCAGATGGAGGAGCTTTCTTGACATTGTTCCACACAACAACTATCTGTAAAACAAGGAGTAAAAATGGGAATTACTTCCAGGGGGAACTCGCAGAAATGAACGCAATGACCAGGGGGAAGAGGGTTTAGCCTGTATAGTTGGCGGGAAATCATGCTTTAATTGGATGCTCCTAAAACAGTAAAAACTATACTAGGAAGTTTAAAGTTAAACTAAAATATTTTAACCGCGAAAAAAAAAATCGGCTACCGCGTGAATGCTTTGTTTCGGCGACGGAACCACAAGTGAAGCTCAGGTTAGGTAGCTTGAAGCCGGGGTAGTGATGCCGCAAGCAAATTTTGGAGAAAGGTCATTCTCCTTATTCTGCTTACGGCCTCATTCAAGGTTTCGTCGTCGAAAGAAAGTACTCACGCCCGAATCTCATCAGTTACGCTGGGCTTAGATGACGCAATACTGAGAGCAGAATTAAAAGAAAAAATAAAGGGAAGTCAGTATGACAAAATGTAGAGTCAGCTAGACCTGTTAATTTCAAGTCTTCCAGGCTGAATACCTGACTGACTGATTGATTGGTTAATCAATGTATAAATTCTCTAACTCATAACTCATAACGAACTCATACTCATGGACTCATAACGAACATTCCACTGATGAAGGGCACAGTCCCGAAACGTCTGGACATTTGTTAAGTTTTTGGCACTTCCACCAACATTGATCACTTTTATTACAAATTCTCTAGCCTGGTGGTTATGCATTGATTTGAAAGGTACAGCAGTTTCCAATTTAGTGTCGGAAGTAGTTAGTTTGGTTTAAGTTTTACTACGGTTTGAGATTTTCTGAGTTGTCTAATTGGTAAGGAATTGGTTTGGTGTTGGTTTTACTACATTCAATTGAAAACCGCTCATACTAAGCATACATCGATGACTGATTACTTTGAAGTTAGTGCCCATCAAACCTTTTCATTTTCTTACCATTTTTCCAAACAATCACGGTGTTACAAGACATTTTTCGAGATAAAATCTGGCTTGGCTTAGATACCTAAGGAATCCCATACAGCTTCATACCTTTGACAAACTGGGAGTGTCTGCAATTTTTGTGATCACTTTAAACATGGTGTCCACTCGGTCATAACACAGCACCACAGCAGTGAATCCTTGATTTACATAAGGACGAAGAGGGAAAAACAATGGTGGTACAAGGCTGGCCTGGTTGAAAAAAAACAAAACAAAGAAAAATGACAATGTATATGAGGATTTTATGAACCTTTGGTAAGGCAGAACACTGTTATGTAGGACTCTGATGTTTTTAAAATGTGTTTACAGGGGCTGAGAAGGATCATTGGCAACTCCTTTGAGGTGACAGAGTCTAGGGCAGTACAATTTCTGAATTTCCTAGGCAGTACTGCCAACAAAATCTATCAGAAATTTGATGGTTGTTAATGAATTAACCTGCGAGCAGAATTTCCTGTTTGAGTCTCATACACAAGCAAAAGAGCTGCAAGTCACAAACCTGTGCGCAACCAGGGGGGAATCCCGGGGGTGCTCGTTGGAAGTTTTGAAAAGAACCCCTGAGGGATAGCAAGATCCTGGTTTGTGTGTGGCTTGAATATTTTTTCACCCCTCATAGGTCCCAATTGTAAAACAACACATTAACTGATGCTTTCATGATTTTTACAAGCAATAAAAGCAATTGCTTCGAGTACCTTCTACTCGCAAATTTGATTGCCCAATATTTGCCGTCATGATTTTTTAAGCTCAATAAGCTTAAAGGTACCACAAAAGCTCCCAGTGTGGATCTTTTGAGGCTGAGCACCCTATGAGGTACCAAAAATGCTGCTTTAACCCCCAAAAGGTGCCACTATCCCCTCTTCTTTTTACATGAGAATCGCCCCCCAGGGTGAGCAAAGCAATCATTTTTACTCACTGCTTTCTTTCCAGAAGATGTCATAAAAGGTGCATTCCAATCCTAGAAAACAGGAAAAAACAATAATGATTGCAGAAACTAGACTGACAGGGTTCCTCTGTACATGATCTGATGTGCTTCAATTCTCTGCTTACCTCATACCGCAAAGCTGTGTAACGATATACTCTGTCATTTAGGACTCTCAGTGTGGCAAGAGCAATCTTTCCCATGGAGTTGAAGTACCTCTCCCAAAACCATTTTCCCTTAAAAAAAATAACAACAGCAATCATCAGACTTACATGCATAAAATGGCTAATTTTCCACTAATTCAAGAATGAGAGTTTTTTGCAACATATCAAGTGATGTACAAGTCATGTGAAATACAAGATCGGCACACACGCTACAGGAATATAAGACGTCCACAGTAATTTACAGTACTGTACCCTTAACATCCCTAGAGTAGAAAGGGTACATTCATGAAGTTATCGGTTATCCTCTTTCGAGAGACCAAGACAATTACAAAGAAAGTGCTGCTTGTTGTCCGATCACCAAAGCAAGTAATAATTCTCATTTTCATTCTTATTTTTCGTTTTTTTTTTTTATTTTCCCAGCCAGTATCAGTGATTTTTCTTTCCTTGTTACCTTTTGAGATATCTTAGAATTTAAAAAAAAACATGTCCAACGTAGAGACACTATACCACAAGGACAGCACCCCGTCTCGTTCGCTCAACAAAGCTAAGCCCTGTTTGGCGGGGTTCCTTCTTGGCTGGGTGACCAAATACGAATAACCCAGTTGTAATAACTTCTCTTTTCTCTTTCCTTTTTTTTCCTTCCCTTTCCAAGGGACTGGAGTGGAGGAGTGATGGAGTGAAATTGCTCCACCACTACAACTTGGAAAATATTATTTTCCAAGTTAAAAATGATAGGGGCGCTGGCTACACGAAATAAAGTAGGAGTTAAAACTGCCAGGGAGCCAGTTAACAGAACATACATGTATATTTTACATGTTTGGGTCAGGAGTTCACAAATAAACAAACATAGACACGCACACACAAAATAATAGAAATAAACAAATTATGTTAATTATCACCAGTCTTTGTTTTTACCTCTTTCTGTCCATTTAACTATGTCTTTATTTATTTTTTATAGTACCTGTCTTCTCATGTCTGCAATTTGGCTTTTTGGAACCTCCTTCAAAATAGTTGGAATGCGCCTGATCTCATTTTCCACAACAATAATTGCTGCCCTTTAAAACAAAAGTTCAATAATTTATCTTATTTCTAAAATCCAGAGCCATCTAACAATTTGAAAGAAATGAACAAGAGGAGTCTGATGACTGTTATAATTGTTGATACCAAGTTTTGGTTTATTACAATGAAAAAGGGCAAATATATTTACATATTACCAAACGGACGTAAAGAAAGCAGAGTGACGATAACTCTCAATAAAGAAACGACAGTTTCAATTTACAAAATATGTTTCGACATTCTCATGTCATCTTCAGTTGCAAATGAGCTTTTAACGGTTGTACATTTGAATTTTATATTAAGGTATGTTACAAAATTACGCGTCTAAACTTGCGTTACAATTTGAATATCAAGTGCGCGGAAAACAAAATTAGCGCGCGCAAAATAAAATAAAAGACACAAGGAACAACATAATCAAAAGGAAAGAGACAAATCTAGATGCCTCAACTGCTGATTAAGAATGGGATTTTCCCACTTAATGTGCAGTGCCTCTTTGATCTTAATTTGGAATTTTGAGGCGGCAGAATCTAAGATCGTGAAACATTCTGTAGCACAAGAGTCATGACAGGCCCTAGATGATTGCAGGTGCCTGTAAACATGCGAAGACTTGTCCGACAAGAGGTGCTCACGAACACGTGTACAAAGGTGGCGAGTAGTCTCGCCAATGTAACTGGCATTACAGCTAGCACACGAAAATTTATAAACGACACGCGAACGTAGACCTTGCGGCACTGAATCTTTCACGCTGAACATGTTTCTAAGTTTAAAGGTACTAAAGACCAACTTAATATCTAAATCAGCTTTACAATAATGTTTGATTAGTTGTCTTAACTTAGTCTGGGCGATGTTAGAAAACTGGCCAACATAAGGAACTTTATAGAAGTGCGTGGAAGTTTTCCCGGAGTTAGATGAGGCGTTCTGCCCAGTCAGAGAAGGATTCAGTTTCTTTGAAAGATACCTGTGAATAATCTTGTCGATGACCCAAGACGGAAAACAGTTTTTCCGTAATAAGAAAATAAGCTTCTTAACGTCCAGATGAAAACCAACCCAGGTATTGTTGATCTTATACACTCTGTCTAGTAATGTTCTTACTAAACCCAGTTTGTAATTCAAAGGGGCGAACAACCATCCATCGATCATTACTAGTGTATATCGCAAGAAGACGTTTACTGGTCTTCTTACTAATTATTTTAGCTTCGCCAGAAATGCAAAAAAATTTGGGGGTCACCGTCTTCGTTTCAGAGATAAAGCGTGTGGTAACTATACTGATTTCGAAAAATTGTTGCATATCATCGAGCACGGTCTACAGGGGTTTATAGTTAAAAATATCGAAGGTGAGTCAACGGAGGCAAACGATCTTAGTCACATTTTGTAGAAGTGGGTCTGCTGCGTAAATAATTCCAAACCTTACTAACGTTTTCACAAAATTTAACCCTTTAGAGGCATTTGAGACCGCCGCACAGATGCACAAAGAACTACCAAAAATGCCAAAAATTTAAACTTCTAGTCGATAGATTTTTTCATTTTTTCCCTAAACGTAGAAAATCAGTAGAGAAAATGATCCATCGAAAGAAACATTGGGGCCACCGAACATCCAAGATCGTTAAATCCAGTCAAAGCTCTAGCAATGGCCATCTGCCTTATCATTTGTTTATTTTGTGACTCATGGATGGCGTGGCATGTGAATTTGCGTGCGCAGTAAGGATGCGCAGAAACAATTAGCATGAACGTCCTTAAACATTGTGTAGAATGGCCTGAGTCATGCTTGTGCAGTCTGGTTGTGCTATTAGAGTGCATGTTTCCAAGGATGTCATTACTTATAGTTTTCCTAGAAATATATTCCAGTCAAAGATGTTTGCTTCTAAATCTAGATATTTAAACTCACCTTTTCCAGTCTAACACATCAGAGAATGGCAAAATGTAATCATCACTGACTACAACAGGAATGCAGCCCTAATGATAAAAATTAAATAAAACATACCAGTAATTTTCATTTATCTCTCTGAGGGACTCATACTTCACCTGCACATGTTCACTGTTGCTTAAGCTTGTTTCTGGTCAAACAAATTCAATTTTGTTTCATTTTAAACTCACCTTGATTATAATTATAAAAACTATAACAGTGAACCAAAGAAGCACAAAAATAAAAAATGTGACCTAACATAGAAATTAAAAAAAACATTTATTTCTTAAACACAGGATGAAAATCTCCTGGCAAACTGGTAGAGTGATTAGGAGGTAATTTCTCCCAAGAAAAGTGGGAATTATGTCGAGCGCTGTCCACAACAACTTGTTTTGTTTCAATCAGGTAATGGAAATTATCTTACATCTTATTCTACAGATTGGGAAATATTGAACTAAAAGTAAATCTAAACAAGTATCCATTTTATTTAATCATCAAATGATCAAATTATTCTCACCATCATCAGTGCATCTAATAATGTTGTTTGTCCAAGCCTGACTCCTCGAATAACCAGACAGAAGGTAGCACGCTACGATGAACACAATTTCACAGGTTGGACAATAAATTTGTAGGAAGCCTTATAATTACATTTCTACCTGGCAGTAAAATCAAAGCTAAATCTTTTGAATTCATTGACCCAGGAAACACATGTTGGCAATTAATGAGGTAACTAAAGGTTAAATTGTGGATATCCTAGAGGCTTTATTGTTCATCCACATCATCCGAATAGTGCAAAAACTGTTAGTACAGTGTATGTCTAAATGTTGCATTTGATACATACAGTAATTTAATTTGTGCTTTAAGTTGTATATATAATGGTTAATCAAAGCTTGTATCCTATCCAATTGGGTATTTTAACTTGACTGAGAGAGGGGGTGGGGTTAAAGGAAGGGGAGAAATAGGGAAAGGGGGTTAATTATCAAAGGACGATGGAGAGGTCTGGGAGGGTGGGGAGGGGAATTATTCAGACGAGGTGATTATTTAAGGGGGATGATTAATTGAGGGGCAGCTATTATAAGAGAAAATAAACAATATTCATAGTTGGATGATTACTTCCCTTAAGATTAACAGTCACTAGTGAACTAGAGGCAGGTATTTTACCTGTAAGATATCAGGATACTGATAAGATATTGTCCCCTTACATCTCTTGTGCACATTGTTGGAATCATCAGCACAGTGCTTCAGGATTAGGAAGCCAGAGTTCTCTCTCTCAATATCTTCAAGTTGTCGTCTGAACATGTGGTTCATGTTTGTTTGAGACGACACAAACATCCAATCATTTGACCTGCAGAAGCAAAAATTTCTTATTTTGAGTAACAATATCTTGAGCACCAACAATGAAATTACTGGTAACTGGCAACAAAGAAGTTAATACATGCAAGTAAGTAAACAGTGGTTTAGCACTGTAGCTATATTGATCTGGTGGCTATTTCAAGTTTAAATAGTATGAACCAATTGCAGAAGTATTGCTAAACAGTGCATGGATAAAATGTCAGCTAGCTTGACATCCCAGGAAACCTGGCAAGAATTTACACGGCAGTTGTGCTGAGAATTCAATGGTTCATGTGAGAATAGACTGCCATGCCCAACAATACAACACAAGGGTCCCAGCTATTTCTTTTGTCCAAGTTTAATAATAAGATTCAAGGGATTCAAACATGTCATTCAAACAAGTCTGCCATTTGTGCGGTTGGTCTTCAAGGTGAATGTGAAATGCTTCAATGAAATAAAATGAGGCCCTATTTTATAATCCTGCATCTCATTACAGACAATTAAAATGATTTATTTATTTATGATACACCAGGAACCTAGTCAGCTAGTACAACTCATTCAAGTTGTTCAACTGGTGAAACTCCATCTCATTATGAACACTTCAGCACGATTATATAAGAGGAGGGGGAGGTCAAACTGATACAAACCACTTACCTCTTCAGTGAGCTATGGTGAATTCTTTGATTTGTGAGAGCATTAAACACAGGAATACTGACATCATATCCTGTTCTATAGCTCCAAGTTGCAAAGCCACCTCCAGCCAGTATAGCTTTATCAGTTGCAACATTCAAGGTTGAATTGTAATCAGGGGCACCACCAGGCAGCATGTTGAACAATAAATGATTTTTTCCATCTCCCCAACTAAAAATATTACAAAGCATTGAAAAATAGATGTTAGTTCTAGGTTAGTGATATACATTTTCCAAAGTTCATAAAAGGGAATATTATGTTAGGTAGTGATATCCTAAGAAAACAAAATGTCTCTTATATCATTGCATGCTCATTTCACTCTCCCTGCAAAATGCACTTACAATGAAAAAGTCCTAGCTAATGACTGATCTCAGCAAATGACCCTGATTGGGTGGGGGGACTTGACAATACAGACTGAGTGTAGCGAGGTCAGCACAGAAAAGGCTACAGGTAGATATCGCCCTTAAATGGTGCTAAGCAAGCGGTTAATAAAAAATGTTCTATTCAGCTACAAATGTTTAGAAAAAATTCAATAATCACAGACTGAAAGGCAATCATAAGCTGCCAGCATGCAATTCTGATTGAGAGGAAATTTGGCATTTACCCACATCTGACCTTATCAAAAAAACAAGAAGGACGGAAAGAGTACTTTTTTATGTGTATCTTAATATATTTAATTGCCGTACGCACCAAAACGTCCGATGTTTAGACTTCACAGATGGATTTAAACATTCTGAATTAAGCCATTTTGCCTTGTAAACTTCAATACAACACAAGAAATCAAAAAGGGAAAGAAAAATTATTGTGACACTATTTTCATCTCTAAGCTAAATCTCAAGTGATGAGGTATGTTTTTCTTGTCGCCCAAAGATGGAAGCTGGTCACCTGAGGCGACCGGGCGCTGCTAGAGCACAACCTTGCACTGTTAACTTCCAACATACAATTCTGGGATATTTCAACTTGGCACTTACTCATGCTTGAAATTCTCAAGAGTAAGTAAGCCGCACAAACAGTCTGATTGGTTGATTTTATATAGTGGCCCTGTGAATTAACTTTCTCATCTAATAACACTACTAAGGCCTGGGTCCGGGTCTGGCGCCTTCTTCACGTCTGGCCAGCCATGAATAACGCCTGAAGACCTACTTTGGGTCAAATGCTGATCTTCACGAGTCGAACCAGTCTAAAGCCGCCATTTTGACTTTTCCTTGAAAATCCACTGAACAACAAGATCACGTCATTTGTTTGGTGCAGCAGCCTGCCGGTCGGCGGGGGGGGGGGGGGACCCATATGGAACAGATGGGGATGCTCGTCGGAAATTTTGGATTTAACCCCTAAAGGAGACCATCTGGGCGTGGCTCAAGCAAATTTTGACCCCGAAAAGAGATCGCTTAAAACACACACAAATACGACATGCAATGAGTTTTAATGATATCAAGACAAAATCATTGAATGCTTTTATCTAAAAGTAATTTTTAAAAGCAGTCATAAATCTCAATTTCTTCATCATGTTCATGCATTGTCTCTTTGGCACTTGGTAGAAAACTAGTTAATGTTAAAAGGACTGTAACCAGCCTCAGGAAACCAGCTCACGGATATTTTTAGCGTGATTGTTTTGTAATTTTGTAAGTGCTAAACCCACTGAGTTTCCTGTTATAGACAAACAATAGACAAAGCACAAAGACATATAATAATGCTTCCTTTATTGTCACTGATTAACTGAATAATAATGTTCTCTACCATTTGCAGAAATCTTTGATTTGTAATCACAGAGGTAATGCTGTAAACAAAACAAGTTAAAAATAAACTTTGACTTCTGTTTCTCTTTGCGTAATTCTGTGTTTCTAGGTGGAACCCTAAACAAGACCTTAGCGGCTTAAAATATTGGCGCTTTGCCCGGAACACCCCAAGCAAGACCAAAATCCAAAATTTACACGCCTAAGCAAGACGACGAGCATCCCCATCTGTTGCAAATGGGAGTCCCCCCCCAGGGTGTAGCAGTTCAGTTCAACTGAATTAAGGTGACTCGACCCAGTTTTTTGGGGGGAGTACCATCCTACTTTGAAGCTCTCTGGTATCCCCACCTTTACTTTTATCGTAAGTCTAACACATAGATTGGGTAACATATAGATCAATCTAGAATATAACAAAAACTTTTTGGCGATCGGAGTAAATGTCACGTGGTTATAATGCCACGCCCCTTTGAGGTCTGAGTCGAAAATCTGCTGTTGCTGGCATTTTTTCGTGAAAATCTCTCGGCTACACTTAGTGCGCATTAGTGCCTTGCGCTGAACAGAGTCTCACCAAAATCGCAAAGACCCAATTCGAGAAATTCAGCAGTTTCCAAATTTAGGTCATAATTTATGCAAAAATGGTAAGCAAACTTTACACGATTATATCTTATAAACTATGAAAGTGATCCCTTTATTTTGGGGATCGTTAGAACAGATGGGTCCTTGCAAGTCAGCATAAAGCTTTAGGGCCTTGTAAATGCGCGCGATATCGAGCAAAGCAAACATATAGAAATTATAGTTTTAGCTATTTGTTTACGTTTCTCAGTATTTAAGAGTCCTCCTCACAAAAAAAGCATTTTCTTAAAAATTCGTAGTTTTTTTCCCTTCAAATTTTTTCAGGGCCACAATTGATTAACTAACTACCTGGATTTTGAATTTCATGGTCATTGAAAAACTCTGACATTATCTTCTATAAGCCCAAACGCGAGTAAACATTGAAGATTTTTAGCGTTTTGCCTGAGTTTGTGCTTTGGGAATTGTCTATTGTTTCTAGTCTGTCATTGTACGGCATTCTTGCTCTGCAAGCGTGCAATGACCACGCTTGGCTGTCTTTCGAATGCTCTCCGAGATATGATAATTAGCATGAAAAAATAGAAGGGATCCCCGTGACGTAACGTCTCCAGCTAGCTGAGTGTACACCATGCCCAGAATTAAAAACTCTAAAAAAAAAATAGCCGGGGTATTGAATGCTATTTCTTGATTTTTTTGCAAAGGCACAAGACGCACGAGAATTGAGTTGAACCTTTATGTATCACGCAATCACCTGTCTCAGGTCATACCAAAATTACCATATCTCGGCGAGCATTCGGAAGACAGCCAAGCGTGGTCATTGCACGCGTGCAGAGCAAGAATGCCGTACAATGACCGCTAGAAACAATAGGCAATTCCCAAAGCACAAACTCAGGCAAAACGCTAAAAATCTTCAATGTTTACTCGCGTTTGGGCTTATAGAAGATAATGTCAGAGTTTTTCAATGACCATGAAATTCAAAATCCAGGTAGTTAGTTAATCAATTGTGGCCCTGAAAAAATTTGAAGGGAAAAACACTACGAATTTTTAAGAAAATGCTTTTTTTGTGAGGAGGACTCTTAAATACTGAGAAACGTAAACAAATAGCTAAAACTATAATTTCTATATGTTTGCTTTGCTCGATATCGCGCGCATTTACAAGGCCCTAAAGCTTTTTGCTGACTTGCAAGGACCCATCTGTTCTAACGATCCCCAAAATAAAGGGATCACTTTCATAGTTTATAAGATATAATCGTGTAAAGTTTGCTTACCATTTTTGCATAAATTATGACCTAAATTTGGAAACTGCTGAATTTCTCGAATTGGGTCTTTGCGATTTTGGTGAGACTCTGTTCAGCGCAAGGCACTAATGCGCACTAAGTGTAGCCGAGAGATTTTCACGAAAAAATGCCAGCAACAGCAGATTTTCGACTCAGACCTCAAAGGGGCGTGGCATTATAACCACGTGACATTTACTCCGATCGCCAAAAAGTTTTTGTTATATTCTAGATTGATCTATATGTTACCCAATCTATGTGTTAGACTTACGATAAAAGTAAAGGTGGGGATACCAGAGAGCTTCAAAGTAGGATGGTACTCCCCCAAAAAAACTGGGTCGAGTCACCTTAAGTTCCATATTTGACTCAAACAGGCATTCTTTTAATTATTTGAGTTGACCCAAACTGTCATTAGGTTAAGCTCATGTTAAGTACAGCGTTTGATCCGGGCCTTACAGTACTGCACTCAACAACACATTTGTGATATAATTCCCACTCCTATATCACTCTGTGCCTCTATTGTCCTCTGATAGCAGAGATACAACTTACCTTGGTAGGCTTGCAAGAATTCTGGCATACCCTTTAAGATCCATTCCATTTTGATTCAGAGTATCTACTGAAGGAACTATGATACAGGCTTTTCCTAAATCGGCAGTGTAGTATTTACTCCTCATTATGGCTGTCAGAAGTTCATAAAATTCTTGTGACATTGCCTTGTTGATTGTTCTTCCATTCTCCTCCAAAAAGTTGGTAAATGGATATACATAAACGGATATAAGTTTATTTTCGTTTACTGCACATCTAAAAATATCAAAACAACTGTGTGCTAAGCACTTCGAGTCCCTTTTCTTAGGAAGTGGTGATCCAGCTTGTAAACGAACTATTTCGCTGTCATCGTTGTCTGGAGGCGAGTTGAGTTCAGATTCGTCCCCAGAAAAATGAGTAATCGGCCAAATTTCCAAAGCTAAAAATACAACAAATCCAGAAAATAGAAGACCGACTAGAACAACGCTTCTTGTGCGCTTCCTCATCATGTCGAAATCAATGTTGTCGGTATGTCCGAAACGAATCAGCTTAGCTCAACTGAGTCCTCTTATAAATTATCTCTCAAAAGTCCGTGAAATATGAAGCATACGTGGCGGTTACTTCTGTGTCATCCACAATAGACTGAAATACCCTTACCATGTAGCTGAGTTACCTCTGAATTATTTCGTTAAAACATCGATAACTCGATTGATCAACAACTGGACTTCATACTGCCCTTCCGCCGACGAAAATCCTTCCGAAAACGGGAAGTGTGTTTCGCATGAGGATAATATATGGGTTCCTACACAACCTCAATTGTGCAAATTTCTTCCGCTGGCCAACGCCGCATCTTACGAGTCTTCCCATGAGTCTGTTCGCAGGAAGAAGAGAAAACAAATATACAGTATATTGTGTCGTATATTGTGGCAAGCGGTGGCGTTCGCTGGAAATTTTTTGCTTCGTCATAAACTTTTCTCAAGGATCTCAGGATGTGGATCGAAGTCTTTGGACTGTCTTGTAAGTGTACTGCATGTTTATTTGTCATAGCCTTCTTGTACATATTGTCACAGCATCAATCGAATTGCTTCCAATTCGTTCCTCTTTCGCTTCACTGCTGCGCAGTGGACGATCGCAGTTTATATTTAAAGGGAATTTGGTCGGTGTACGTCTTTTATATCAAAATAGTGTTATTTAACATCTTTTAGGATTGCTTGTTCAATTACTGTGTTTTAGAGGCCTTAGGTCGTCGCAGATCTCTCACTTTCTCTAACCGAATCCTGCCGATTTTACCGGCAAACAGTCAGTCATGCGGAAGGCAAATTTCTGTGTTTTTTTTCCAACGCAGAATTTTTCAATTAACTGCTGTATGTCGGGGCAATACTGTACTTATTTAACTGATTGCTTTCTCGTTGTTGTTATTTTCGGCTTTTGTTGCGCTATAATATCGCTTTCGTGACATTTCGATTGAAAATACATGTATATATGCTTCACGATCTTAAATTTCCAGTGAAATGCGAACAGGATGTTTAGTTACTGTTTCAGATCACCGCCAATTGCAAACACTGTCGATTTCTGGTTTTTCGTGCCTTTATATTACATGCTAGGTTCTTGCTGATAGATATTAAAGGCGGTATTACCACTGAAATAGTGTCGTGTTTCCAACTTTGTGGCTTGTCTTTTCTCAAAATGTTCTAACCTTTAGTTAGTGTTTCAAGGAAGGATGGTTTAAATTATTTATCACTTTGAGCAGCTTTCAAAACAACATTCACAGTGTATATAAGGTTGCACCAGGATGTCATCTCATTTCAAATGTATTTTATGAATTATATTTTGTGGACCTGTGATCATATGAAGTCACTGTGGCACTATAAACAATACAGAACATGATTGAAGACATTATAATACTTTTTGCACAATGATTCTAATCTTGTGGGAAAGCAGTAAAAACAGCCCTTTTGTATGAGGTCCACACTAAAATATTTATTTTAACAGCTCACGGTTGTGACATCTTAAAATAGTCTTAAAAGGAGCTCAGTCATAGTATTTTGAGTTGTTTTGGCCACGTACAAAAAGGAAACCTGAAAGTAATAGTTATCTAAGGTAGAAACACCAAAAAGATTGTAATAAACCATAAAGGAACAAGGATGGTTAAGGGTGGAGAAGATAAACAATGATTACAGATGACTAACTTTAACAATTTAGGCTATACTTTTCAAGATATGCAGACATAGGTTCTTTAAATGTTCAATAGGGAGTGGTTGTTTACTGGGTCTTCTACAGCCATGTAAATTTGAGGTCTATCTGGCATCAAGTGAGCCGGAGTAGGCTGGATTTTGAGTTTCTAGACTAGGTCATGTTTGATAGTTTTACAGTGAATGAGACATTTCTGAGCAGTACTAGAGCAGAATGAGGATAAATTATATCAGACATAGACCTTGTTTGCTACCATCCTAATCCTAAGTCATGTCATAAGTCTATCACATGGCCTTATCATCAACTAAATAAAAAACATACACATGTAGATATTCTTCACTGAAATCTCTCAGGGCTTTGGGTTTCTTGTATGAAATTCTGATTGTCAAAAGTTACATTGTATGGTTTATATTTGTGTCTCTATGATTATAAATTGTGTGCCCATTAGACCCCTTATTTCACCTGTTTTTATGCAGCGAATGCACTTTGTACATCAACAGGTCTCAACAAGCAGTTCATCATTTGCTTTCATTACTTGATTTTTTTTTAATGATTCTTCAAATTTTTGATTGTTGTCAGAAAGTTATGGTTCAAAACAACAGATCTCAGATCTTCTGTGCCTCTAATTAATTACAAAGTAGATTCTGCAGTATACATGTTTATGTTGATCTGATAACGATACAGGAAAATCAAAAATGTAAAAATCTTGTCAGTTTTCATCACTCTACACAAACCTTTTTTTAATTATAAATATGATCAAACTGGATCAAAACATGACCCTGATCTTTAAATAATAATGTTCCTCAAGTGTTGTGAGGTGTGTTGACTTCATGTGAATCTGGACATCTCATCTGGACAATCTCATGTGACTTCATGTGTATACCTGCCAACTTTTTCTGGGTTATAGGCGTAAGATTTTTATCCTTGGTGTGCCAGGATTTTTGAGACGACACGGACATATCCGAAGATTCCCGAAGATGTCCAAAACATTCTGAAGATGTCCAAATTCTTCTGAAGACGAGGTTATCTAAAAAATGCTTTAGCCACATGGGCCGAAGACATAGGTTAATCATGACATTAGCGCTATACTACGCAGTTTCCCTCTTTATGAGCAACTTAAAAAGGTTTATTTTGACCAAATTTGCTTACAATAGCGGAAGCGGAAACAGCTCTGACATTCTCAGTCCCAGTCTCAGGGCGTGTATCGCTAAACTAGTGCTCAGTTTTATTTACACATACATGTAGTTTTCATTTCTTACATCGGTTTGAGTTTGCATATTTTTGGAAATTGTGTCAAGCAAAGCTGAAGCCAAATTTTTCGATCAGGCATGAGAATGTGGCCCGTAAGCGTGAGCCGGCATGAGATTGAAGTTTTCAATCCGCAGGACTCACGCCTAAGGCATGAGAGTTGGCAGGCATATCATTGTGCACGACTGACACAGAGTGTTTTGACCACTTGTTCTAGTCTAATAATGTAATCAAACTTCCATTAAGGTGGGTGGAGGCGCAGTGGCCTCAGGGTTTGTGTGCTTGACTCCAGATTGAGTGGTCCGGGTTCGAGCCCTGGCCAGGGACATTGTATTGTGTTCTTGGGCAAAACGCTTTACTCTCACGGTGCCTCTCTCCACCCAGGTGTATAAATGGGTACCAGCAAATTTAATGCTGGGAGTAACCCTCTGACTAGCATCCCATCCAGGGAGGAGTAGAAATATTCCTAGTTGCTTCATGTCGCAGAAACCGGGATAAGCTCTGGCCTGACAGCCACTTGGCTTGTATGCAGACTTTACTAAGGTGGAAAATACAATGATAAGTCAGGTGATGAAGAATAAAATGGTGTTTACATGCTTCAACCAATGTGGTACATTACATATAAAATTGTATTCTGGTACATGTGAACACTGAAATAAATGCTATTACGTGATTCAGATACTAAGAGCAAACAAAATGTTAAGTATGTTTTTATGTGTAAGAGGACTTATATAATATAATATAATCAAAATATGAAATGCTAGCAGATGAAATATGCAAACAAACAAGCAGAATAGTAAACCTGACAAATTTGTCCAAGTCATTGGCTTGATATTTTCACTCTAAGAGTGCTAGGGTATTCAAAGGACCTACAGTAATCAATCTTTCAATCTTTATTAGTATATGGTTTGTTAAGTTGGCAAGTAACAAATATGTGATAAACCTGAAAGTCCACAAAGACTTCCAGACAGAAGATTTCTGAAGGCATTTTTTAACATTTCCCAGTCCCAGTCCTAGGACGTATTTATGGTATTTTACCAAACAGAACACTAGCACTAAACTTATTGTCTTTTAAAATCAGACAATCAGGATATTTTATTATTTTAACATGACTTTATGTTTTATCGGACTGTTGTTTGCAGGCCTTCTTAGTGTTTTGGAGGCACACAAACTACCAACAACTGTTAATCCAGAATGTCGTGGTATGAAAGCAGCTACCAACCATTTGCAAGCTGGCATCAAAAGGTTACTCCAAAAATCTAGCAGCTGCCATCCAAACCCACACTGCACAGGTGATATGAATTGAGCTTTCAGGATATATTGTTACAGTCAAGCTTACAAACTGTGAACACCTAAAATATATCTGAAATGTTTATTGTGTTATACATGTACATGTATAACCAATCACAAGCGAGATCTTCAATCATAGAAATCATGGAAGGGAGATGAGTTTCAATCAGAACAAATCTGTTTTGTTTCAAAATAAATCCTCTCTCTTTGTTATATAGGAATTTAGCTAATTGCTGTTTAATCCTGTTTAAACATTTATGAAAAGGGTTTGGGATATTTTAAATGTGAAAAAAATCATTTCAACTAATGCAATGAGCCAGGCCAATGCAACTTTATGGCTGCTGGCAGTTGAAACACTCAAGCATGAACGTTCCATATCCATTCAGTGGTTTCTTTAAGAAGGGCCCTTATTTTGATAACAGCAAAAACTGATGAGGAATATTGATAAAAATGGAAGTCTTCTATTAAATTTTTGCAATATGTAAATCAAGTGCAAATTTATTTGGGAAGGAACAGTGAAGAATTGAGGTGTTTACTGTTAGCCACAATTAATTCCAACATTGGCAAACATTTGTATTAATCATTGCCAATCTTTCCAAGGTCTTTAGGTCACTAAATCACCGGGCTCAAGGGATTGCAATTGTTTGCTAAAATAAATCAAAGCTAGTTTAACCAAAGATGATAGCAAGGTTAGCAAAATCACCAAAAGTTTGAATTTTTAATCACCCCTATTTACAATACTTTGCATTACGTTACTGGATGTGGCTCTTGATCCGAAAGAATACCGGTTTCTTTCTTTCGAAACAATACCAGTAACAATAATTATTAAATAGACTTTCAGTAATAAATATAAAGACAGAGGTTGTATTCTGGGACAGAAAATGAAAAACTAAATTTATAGTTCTGTGACCTATGAAGTCCGTCTGTTTTCTGTGGTTTCTGTGGTCTGAAGATCTCACTTGTGATTGGTTGTAGCACAATAAACATTCCACACAAATTTTAGGTGTTCACAGATTTGTAACAGTAAGTTTGACTGGAAAAAGGGCAGTTTAGTTATCTGTTTGCTCTTTGTCTGATGAAAAAAGAAAACATTGGAGCAAGGAATTAAGGAGGCTGGCATCAGTTTCCAGCATTTTTCTAACAGCTATACTTTGGAGGATGAACACATAATGCTACAAAAAAGGTGTCGTACAAATTCCCAATCATTGGTAAACAAGTTGCAATCATCAAGTTTACATAGCAGGTTATCATAGCAACAATATAACTTGCTAAAAACACCTTTTAATTTTAGCTTTGAGCGCTTAGAACACAAAAACGAGCTCAGTGACCCCTATTTTTATTACCAAATTATGATAAGCATGATAAGATGCATCTTTTTGCAAAGTTTAAAAAAATTATGTGAAGCGGGTTCAGAGCCACCTTAAATGTTCAAAAATTTAAGGTGGCTCTGAACCCACTGTGCAGAATTTTTTTAAACTTTGCAAAAAGATGCATCTTATCATACTTGATAATGCGGTAATAAAAAATAGGGGCCACAGAGCTGGGTTTTTAAGTTAAAGCACTTAAAGCTAAAATTAAGGGTGTTTTAGGTAGGTCATATTGTTGCTATGGTAACCTATTGTGCTTCAAATTTGACGGCAACATGTTCACCAATGATTGGGCAGTTTTTTGATACCATGATTTTGGCATCAACCGAATTAGAGTGATTATAATGACCCATCAAAGTCTTGGAAAGTTCTGGTTCCAGTGATTTTCAACTCCATGTTCTCAGTACTCTTGAAAATGCTTGTGATTGTCAGTTCGATTTTAATGTTAGTGAGTTTTTCTTTTTGCTTTCCTTTTCCTTCCAATACCTCAGGAGTGAAATGCACATGGTCTGGTGGTGGCTACCTTGAAATTGATCTACATCACTGTACTGATCCAGTCAACTATCATGTTTACTTAAATGCCCCAGGGAAACGTATATACAATGAAAGTATTACTCTGAAACAGGGTGATGACAAAGAGCTTTTAAAAAACTTTAAGATACATGTGACAGAGCTCTCACGAAAAGGGAACATGGTAAAAACAACGGTAAGTTTTACTAGGCTTTAATAATATGTTGTTAATAATAACATTCAAACAAGAAGTTCCAGTATATATACAAGGGGCCTGGCCTAACCATTCTCACCCTCAGTTGTCACTCAATTATCAAAGTGCAAACAGGAGGCAAATTATCGTTTTCTTTAACAGTAACTGATTAGAAATAATGAATTTCACTTTTGCCAAGAATATTCTTTTATAACATTAGCAAGTTAGGTCACATTTTGTCTCTCAAGAGATTTGCAGGCATGTTTTAGACCGAAAGCTCCTTGACTCCACAGCATGCCATGACCACAAAAGTGCAAATTTGCATTTCACGCCTGAGGGTGTGAGATGGAGAGATGCTATTTCTTTTTTTAGCTGAACTTCATGTTTAAGGTGGCTACAGGATACACTGTTTATTGTAACCAGGGGATTATGCTTGAACAGGAGACTTTGTACTTAATGCAGTTGAGCTACAGTAGTGTAGTGTAAGAAAACAGACCTCTGTTGTTGCTTGCTAGTTTATCCATGCGAACGAAGGATTTTAGGTTTTGAGTTTTCAGAAATATCTTACTGAGGTGCTGTACTTATTATGGTGAAAGTGAAGAACAGTTTCCAATACACCGTTTATCTGTCATCCAACTGTTGCCCTTTTTTCAGCTATTGCTAGCCATTGGTCAGTCAGCACATGATCGACAGTAAGCCAACAGTTTTCGTCATTTTGCAGACTAAACTGTCAACCAGCAGTCGGCAAATTGTTGGGATTCAGTTGAAAAGTTGTCTGTCAATGAAAGCAATAATTTGTAAACATTTCTGTATTTATTGCTTTGACAACTTCATAGGCAGGAGAAACCTATTTGGAAGGGAAACTGTACACTTCACTCTCAACAGTTATAAAACTATGATTTTTGTTGGCCAACAGTTGGTCAACAAATTTCAGACTGCTTAAAATGGGAGTAATTCTTCACTATAAATACCCTTAATTATTACTATTTAAATGATTTTGATTTGTGAACTACATGTACATGATTGTATTTTCAACAGGTGAAACTAGAATTGTGTACTCTCACATGTGAACCTATATACACACTGTTGGACCAGACGTTCTGTGTGAGAATGCAGAACTGCCCAGGTACTGTTAAGAAATTTAAGACGTTTTGTCTCGTTATTATGTGGACAGGTCTGCAGCAGTGTTTTACTGGAAAATACACGACTTGTAAAATTCCTACAAAGCTAGATCTGGTTCCAACTGGTGTACATCTACATGTAATGTTCATATCCTCAAATATAGTCACCGTGAGGATATTGATGATGTCATTTCCTGCTTTTTCGCAGTTGTTTGTGCAATCAGTCAGTTTGCCTGTATAATGGCTTGAAGATAATTATGAATTTTATTTTCTCCTGCTTAAATTGAATTTCATATCTTCGTGCTGCCATGTAGTATCATCTACATGTATATGTTGTAGGTCAAAATGAAATTCAGGTTAAAATGATTTTAACCTTGTTTGAGTCTCACTTTCCTTTGTCTTCTAACCCTCATTATCCAGGATCCATGAATAATTAGGGTTAAGAGACAAAGGAATTTCATTTTAACCTGAATTTCATTTTGACCTACAACATATATGTTGATCATTTTGGGGATGTGTAGAGCACAAAAGTGTGTATTTCACAGCACAGTAAATCTACAGAGGTTTCAATGAGTTTTTAATTATAAGCAGGTGGGCATCAGAGTATGATAACCAGGCAGAAAAAAATGTAAGCTAGGGAGGTCCAGAAATCCTAGACTTGCAAAGATGCATTTTCCTGCAATTTACAGCACACAATCAGTACCACTTAACTGCCTTCAGAAGATCACTGTATAGTTAACTAAATCATATGTTTAATGCCATTGATCAACAGATATATATAAATCAGTTTTCATAGTCTTGTGGTGATTTCATAAAAATGTTGTGTCACAAAAATTCCCATTCAGTATCCATAATTACCAGCTTCAATAGGTTTCTAGCAAAAATAAACTTGCAAGAGTTTTTTGAATTCTCTGCTTTTTCTGCACTATTGGGACGGTTTTGGGGGCTGCCTGCTGCTAAGGCACTATGGAACTAAGGCACTAAGGCATTAAGTCACTAAGGCGTTAAGTCACTAAGGCGTTAAGTCACTAGGGCTGAAACTTTAATTTTTGTTTAATTAATTTCAATTAATTAATTACCATTGCGGCAAGGAGGTAGGGTAAGTTAGGTACCTGTGTACACTGCGTAAAACATGTTACACCTACCTTATTAAGAACATCAAAGCCATATAAATTATTTGTTTCAAAAAACCCCTTGCTCTCCTTGTGGTACTATTCTCTTTAGAACAATACCAATTTGCTCTATATGCATGGGCAGATTAGTTATCGTCCATGTCAGCTATGCATTAGGTGGAAGGTACATTTCATACGGGATCACACATCAACATTAAGTGCTTTTCCTTGTGGTAGAACCCAACATATAAGATGCATGCATTCTAGCATCATAGGGTTATACACTCCATTTTCATCCCCAAATCCACGCAGTGTTTTATGTCTCGTATGATGTGGCCAAGGTTGCAGTTATTTTTTGAGTAGTGTTACTTCTATGTGCAAAAACACTACTAACTGTGACTTCGAGCCTTTTGGAATTACCACTACGTCATCGGTGATGGGCTGCTGCTCTACGTCCATCCAATTTCAAGCTACAGTAGTGTGTTTGTGAGGCTCAGATAAACAAGGGAAACACATCACTTCTCCTTTAATTTTCTCTATAAGAGAGACCACAAGTTTCCCAAGTTAGTGGCTTTACAACTTGCCAAATTGCAAATTTGTGACACAAGAAACCAAGAAAGCGCTTAGATATTGCTGAAGACTCCGTGGCACCTAATGAGAGCACAAATTAATTGAATCAAACTTAAAAGAGACATGTTCACTGATGTAGTATATAATCTCAGCTAATTAGTGCTGTTTACCTTCAATAGTTCTCATTGAATCACATCTCAGTTTTAGTAATCAATATTATGGTGTATTAATTTTGAATTGTGTTATTGTCAACCACAAAGGTGGAAAAAGAATAGGAAAGTGGTATTCTGTGACTATGTGGTTATTAAACTACATTGTATTTAGTTCTTGTTCATTGGCATAAAGAAAACTTGCGTTTTGAGTAAAACAAAATCGTTTCTTTTCCACTTCTTCATCAGATATTTAACTTTCTTCCATTTATTTCCACTAGTGGAAAAAGAAAACAACCACATCTTCCTTGTGTTTTAGAGAAAACAAGGAATACATGTACATTTTACCTACCTTCACAAGGAAAACAAAAGTATCAAGTTACAAAGTTGGTGTGAAAAGTGAAATTGTCACATATGCTTCAACGTTTTACTGAATTTAGAAATTATGAATGGAAACAACATAAAACACACATAATAAACAGTAATTGTAAGTTATTTTTGGACCTTGAATTAAAATACTGTACACACATGAAACAAGCACACTGCTAAGTTTATGTCTTATCAAGGCTTCTGTCCATTCATATTGTGCATGGGGAATATATACAAACTGGGAGTGAACTGGGACCTACTGTGCCAGAGCTATCAATTGCATTCTGCACTATCTGAGATTGTCTCACTAGTTCTTAATTACCGTGAATGAAAAAATGTGTCTTTAGCAAAGCATGTAAGCAGAGTTCTGCATGTAGAGATATGAAACTTAAACCCAAACCAGCAAGGAAGAAATTGGTCACATACTAGGCAACCAAGTTTTAAAGTGGGCTTTCATGCATTTGCTTAATGTTTCCACAATACATGATTGGGTGAGTTTGCTTTGCAATTTGAAGATACAAGGGACTATAACCAGCAAAATCGTTTTTTTCTATGACTTGAAATAAGCTTATTAAATTTTTTAGAAGACTGTTAGCATTGGACAACAACAGTACTATTCAAATTAACGATGAAGCAGCCGGGCAGAGTTCTGTTCACAGTTGGTCAATTTGCCCAGTGACTGGCCCTTAATGAAACCCCCAAATCTGTTGCAGCATAATTGCATATTAAATTCTTCATTGGTTCCAAATAAATACAATGCAAAACAGGAGAGGCACTGTTAACCTCTCTGAACTGTTCAGCAGCTTGTGGTGTTTCTCTGAGTTTGCTCAGTTGGAGGTGCAGGCTGAGTGCATGCAGACAGCAATAAGATAATCAGTCAGAATGAGAGCAGAAGTTTCCATCATTAATTAACTACAACACTTCTTTAGATTTAGACATGTAACAAATCAAAGTATATGTTGTCCTTAATTACTAATTGGTTTAATACTGTACAGGAATGAAACAATGTTGGCACCTCTTTAAAATTAAAATTAATTAAAACTTGGAGTTCCAGCCCCGAACAATGGAACTCGATATATGTTCTTTGTGTTGACAGAAATTTTTTCATCTTGCATTTAGGATTCAATGCAAGCACTGCTGATTACAAACCATGTAATTACAAGCCTACAGGTGTGTTTACAAACCTTTTAATGTGTTACTCAGGACGCGAATGTTGTTTAGTATACTGTAGTTGAAAACTGATTGACTCAGTGGAAACTTCCGACCATAACAACTACGTATACAGCAATAGTTAAACATAGCATGTTTAATATTGTACCACAAGAAGGTATTCAGACATTCTCAGCTGATAAATTTGGGTTACTTATTACAATAAGTGTCAGGAAAAGCTCATTGTTTTAGTCAAATTCCCCACTCCTTGCTTCATGTAACAAGGAGTACTCTATAAGGCAAAGTAACTGTCAATCTATGCAAGCTCTGACTGAGAAGAAGCACTATTGTAAGTTGCATCTAAGCATGAACATGTACTGAAAAACATCAAACAATTTTCATAAGCAATCATTTGAAGTATGACAGACCAGAACAAAAACTTTGGTGTCCAAAGGAAAACACAATTGCGATTGTTTCGCTGATTTGTGAAATTGTTTTCAATAAGGATGGAACGAAATTCCCTAGAGAATGGAACTCCTTATTTAAAGATTTGTCAATGCTTATAGCAGAGCTCTGGTGGCCACCAAGTGGAGCACTATACTCTAGGAACCCATGAATTGATTTTTTCGTGGTCATCATGGCTAGCGGAATTGCTCATTGGCACGTACACAAGACAATGTCTTGCAACATGGTGGCCATCCTCCAGCTAATAGGTCGATCGAGGCATGTCCAGCCTTCATTTACAGCATGCATCTTTGATATTGGATATCCATCTTATGGGCAATTGACAGCTGTCAAATCAAGGTATCTGCTGACCAGTATCATGTGACCATATCTCAGGCTCAGGTTTAGAGCTCATTGAGGTTGGGTTTTTTTTAGCTGACCATTGCCCAGGTTATGGGTTTTGATTGGATCGCAGGCTCAAGCCACATTAACTTAAAGTAATCAGGAGCTCTGCTATTAGGCTTGACTAAATCTATTATGTTTCACTGAAAATATTCTGACAACTCAACAAAAGGATCCCAACTGTTTTCTACTTTGGCCATGAAACTTCATGCTACAGTCTGCCAAGCTTCATATGGTTGACGACTAATCATTGAAACCTATAATTACCAGTAGATAATTTTCTCCAAGACATGTTTATGCTTCGATGCAACTATAGTAAATATGTCAGTGATCTGCAAGATCTTTTTAGTTTACTTGTCCTATGGATCCACACGAGGCATACTTTTTTTTTTTAATAAACAATATCTCTCCGATGTTATGCAGGCCCTCCCATAGACCATTCTACTAAACATACTTTCAGAAGTGCTCCTTCAGGTTGGTTTCAGTCTGTAGAACTTTCAGTGGTTATAATTATTTTCTAGTGGTCATACTGATCTCTGCAAAGGTCTGAAATTCATGAAATCTTTTCTCATGTGAGAGAAAAATGGCCAGCTTATTCTACTTTGCACATAGAAAAGAAAGTACCAACTTTTTTCAACTTACTTCTCAATAGTAACAAGTCAGAGCCTTACTTTCGGTTTTGACAGCCATTTACTATGAGCACTACATATAGTGGGTCACTTCTTTCTAGTAACTGAATATCATATCAGTCAATTACATGTAGCTGTTTCACCTTCACAGAACATTCACTGAGCACCAAAATCACAAAAAAACCTCTGTTGAAGGATCTACATTTGTAGCTATGGCATTGTGTGTTTCTGTTTCTCTTTTCTGTTTTTTTTTTTTTTTCGTATTTTCCTCGTTTAAAATTAAATGGTGGTAAATAATGTTTTACACAATACATGATGTAGCTGCTATAAAAAATTAGAACTTTTGTAACATAACTAAAACAAAAGTGAAATATTATTAATATAAAATTGTCACCTTTATTGTAACCTGTTTTGTCCTCATAAAATTGTTGCAAAAAAACTATGTAACACACAAGCTCTCATAATATATATAATTAAATACAAATTCAATAGATATAATTTAATTAGATTTGACTAAAAGTCACTAATCAACTGAACTACAAAGAACAAATAAATGGTGAATATTTATTTCAAGTCTTAGGGTAAATAAGCTAAGTCAAGTGAGTTGACAGGGCCTGTTTGATGTTATACAGGCCATTCAACAATCCAGACCTCTTCTTTGGGAACCAGTTCTACAGGTTGGTTATTTCTGTTGTGCTAACTTCTCTTTCATCTTCTCTAACATTAACCAAACCAGTCCTGCTATCGCACATCTAACAAACTAACAAGCAGTACACTATTGTAAGTTGCATCTAAGCATGAACATGTACTGAAAAACATCAAACAATTTTCATAAGCAATCATTTGAACTATGACAGACCAGAACAAAAACTTTGGTGTCCAAAGGAAAACACAATT